>JANEHU010005085.1:0-518841 GCA_027563435.1 Nasonovia ribisnigri | reverse complement strand
CGCGAAGTTCACGCACATAGGTATGCAATAATAATAATGCGTTTCAAAATATATCAATCTTAAATAAGCAATTTTAGTTATTCATAATTTAGTTATTAGTTATAACTTATTGTATTAAGTGACTTAGGTTAAATAATTAATCGCCTAGTGCTCACCGGTCACCACAGTACCATACAATACTTCGACAGTACTAAACTCCAAAACTATAGAGGTACCTACTAGGCATATATATAGCTTATCAAATTAAGATTTCTTGTTGTAATATTGCTTATAAATACTAGTAAGCAGTGGCGGATCGTGGGGTTCATTGAAGGTGTGGAACAAATATTTCCTTCTTTTTTCACTATGACAACTTTGAATTTACCATCAATTCCTGTTGATTTTTCAAATAAAATAAAATGAGCTAAATTATTTATTCCGTTTTGTGACAAAAAAGTATACAAGGAAAACAAAACAAACGGTTCGTTTTAGAACAACCACATAACCAACCATGTTTTGAATAAACGTCTTTATTGAAACTTCTTTTAAATTCTCTAGACGTTTTCTTAATTTGTATTATACATAAATTTGGCAAATTTGGCCTACTTTTTTTATTTCAATCTTTTTCTCAAGAGGTAAACTTAAAAAGTTGATACTCAGTACCGTAAGTGAGGGTTGCTTTGCACCAGGCCTGTGAACATTGCACCAAAATATATTTTTATGTTTATTTGTAATCACGAGTTATAAAATGATATCACTTTTTTAATTTTTAGATTCTGAGCAGCGATGAATGTATTGGTTTTACAATGATGTGTGTTTTTTTTTTAGTTTTTTTATTTTTTTTTTATTTTTTTTTTTATTTTTTTTTTATTTTTTTTTTTATTTTTTTTTTTATTTTTGTGTCTGTCATCACGTTTTAGGACAGAAAAAATGCTTCGATTTTCTTCAATAGTACCTTTTCTGATAGGAAAGTGAATCTAGTTGGTACTTTGGGGGGTCAAAAGTCAAAATTTCCCAGTAGTTTTCATGAGCGCCTGGAAAAACAAATGAAAAATTATGGGAAAAACGGGAATTTTTACGGAAAACCAATTTTCGACAAAATCGATTTTGGTTTTTGGTATAACTCTAAAAGAAATGACCGTAGAGACATGAAATTTTGACCGAATGTTTATATATGCATTTTCTACACACCATAGCATTTTCAAAATATTCTGACTTATTTTGAGCTGTTAACGGACATTTTCAGTTTCCAATTTTTTTAGTTTTTTTTTCTATAAATGTCAATAAAATTTTATTTGTTGGGTAAAAAATCTTGAAAATTTAATAGTAGGCTTCTAATATATAGTTTCAAAGGCAGATGAAAAATATTAAAAATCCGTAGTCACAATTTTTATTTATAGGTAATCAAAGTTCAAATTTTGACAAAATACGTAAAAATGACGAAAATGTGCAATTTATTTTGAGTTAGAAATTCATAAAAATTTTTCTTTTTAAATCTAAGATTTGAAAATGTAATACAAGATTCCTCATAAGTTTGCCTAATTTTATCAATAAAAAAAGTTTATAAGCAAGTCATAATAAATTTTTATGAGCATTTTAAGTTCAAATTTGTACAAGATTAGATATTCACTCGATTTCTCATGTAGCGATTTTCTTATTTTGTTGCAATTCAAAAACAATAACTGTAGATGCATGAAAATTTCACTGAATGTTTATATAAGCTATTTCTATACACCATCTAATTTTGAATATATTTTGACTGTTTTTCAGCTTTTTACGGACGATTTCAGTTTTCAAATTTTTTAGTTTTTTTTTCTATTAATATCAATTACATTTTATTTGTTGGGCCAAAAATAATGAAAATTTAATACAAGGCTCCTGATATATTATTACAATAGCAATTGAAAAATATTAAAAATACATAGGCACACATTTTTTTTATAATCATTTAAAGTTCGAATTTTGACAACATTTATCAAAATCTCGAAAATTATCAATCATTGTAATTAACAATTATAAAATGTTCAGTTTTCTTAACTAAGGATTGAAAATTTAAAATAAAGATTCTAATAAATAGTACATACTGTATTCAAAAAATCTAAAAAATATTTAAACACAGTTATTTTTTATAGACATTTTAAGTTCAAATTTGGACGGAATTACATATTAAAATCAATTTTAACGAGTAAAAGTATATATTATAATATTTTTATAGCATCACTGATAATTTTAGGTTAATAATTAAATAATATGAATAATATTAATTCAACTTAGCAGCTACCGTATAATAACAATATCAATATAATTTAAAATATCCTAGACTGATATACCGTCTCCGCTCAGAATCGTTTTTCGTATACAATGATATTATATCATTGAATTCAAATTTAATACCATCCATTATAGTACAGTGATCTACTTGTAGCCTACTGTACAGCGGAGCGACATCCACTTGACCCCCTTTTTTGTTTGAATTCTTTAAAATCGGTGCAGCCGTTTAAGAGGAGTTCAGTGACATACACACGTACAGTAGAATTATATAGGTATATAAAGAAGATATAATGTATCGTATCAAAGTATGGTGCTATATTATAATAAGTGTATCTCAGTTTAAGTTTCGGCATTGGTGACCTAGCTATGTGAACTAATTCTACCGAGATGGATAATCCACTCGCAGCGGATTGCCGATTGGTTAAAGGTTTTTTTGTATTGCCCAACGTGGTTAAATCTACTCTCTAGACTTTTCTAATATCTCTAAAAACGATATCTAAAATGCTCGTTAAAGTAATTTTTGATTAAATAAGCTACAGACATTGATACATATATAATATACGCACAACGCCCGTTGTTGGCGGTGGTTATTTTTGTTGTTTCTGTTGCTGTACCGGTGGGGGAAACCCGAGCATCATAAGCATAAACGTCGGCCGTCGGACACGCTGGGGGGGGGGGGGGGGTCAGGGAGGATCGAATTGTAGTGATTTTGGAAACCCAGAATGCTGGCCATGTTGCCAAGTCTACGTAACAGGCCATTATTTATAATAATTGATAACTCCTTTGTTTATTAAGTTAGAGAATCGATCAAATGCCATAAACCTTCTCCGCAATGAGCTCTTCAATTTAAAAAAAAAAATCATAACGATCGGTTCAGTAGTTTCCGAAAACATAGGCCTCAAAGGTTTTCATTTACACATTTATATAATAGACATAAATTTATTTTTAGGTTTAAGTATGCAATAGTGCTTACATAGTGATGTTCTGATGTCAATATTAAAACATAAGACTAATAAAAAATTTTTATCATTGGATCAGAGTCCAGATAATGCATTCAATACAGCAGCTGTATACTTAAACCGAATAAATATTATAACATTAAGTGCAAAAGCTTCTTTAGCGCATAATGGTCCAAACTTGGATGTCCTGTTAGTAATTAAACAATATGATATATATTTTAACTATTACCTTTAATTTAATTTTTACGTACACCTATAATAAGGTTATTTAAATTACATGTTACTACAGCAATTTTTGAAATCTATATTTTTTATGAACTTGTTTTAAAGTGATGCTGCCTATTCAAAACTATAGAAAATACAGTTACAGTTTTTTACGATAAAATTTAGGTTCAAATTGAAAGATAATTACTTATTAGTTATTAGTAAGTTATTATTTAATTTAAAAACTTAAATTATATCAGTAATTTCTTGCTGTTATTTTAGGCACCGATTTACATTAAAAAATATATTATCATTCCAAATTTAGTAGGAAATAAAATGTAGAATCAGATTGTAAATAATATTTATTTTGTGATTAAATTTATCATTTTAAATAATATTCTCTATTTTAAATTTTTACGACTTTTTAAACTTTAAAGCCTCATTCTAAAGAAAATTCAGTAAGACTTTTTTTAAGTTCTGTTATTGGATACACTTCAATACTTATATTGTGTAATATACTAATATTATGTAGAAATTCTACACAAGTATGAAACAATAATGATGAATTTTCACCTTAAAACAAAATTAACAATTCTAATATAGGTCATTGTTTTATAATTTAATATTTTATAATAATTTGTCTACTTTTTAATTTAAGTTAATCGATTTCCGGTTTATACTTCATTGGTTATAAATTGGTAAAGGGACATCAGATGCTGTTATAAGTTCAGCTGTAAATCAATGTGTTCAAAAAGTATGTATTCCATTGTTGACTTTAATTTATTTTTCAATTATTAATTCCTATTATTCAAAATAGTTACTGAAATTTGCTAGTACAATTTTACTCGAATCTATTATGAATGTTGAAGTTGTGACTGATGATGATCATACTTCTGCAGTACTTTCGGATTTCGGAAGAAGGAGAAGATCAATTCAAGATATTTCAACTAGATCAAACTATCGGGTAATACATTATTTATAACTCTTCTATTATTTATTTATTTATTAAGTCTTGTTTGTGTTTTAGGTAATAAATGCATTAGTTCCTCTATCACATTTATTAGGCTATACTAGGGTGACCATACGTCCCGTTTAAAACGGGATTGTCCCTTTTTTGATCATTATGTCCCGTTGTCCCGGGAAACTTTGAACGGGACGCTTTTTATCCCGTTTTCAGAAGATTGTCCCGTTTTAATCCCGTTATTTCCATATAATTAACCAAAGTTATAAATAACAAACTAAAATTTCCGTGGAACGAACGTCGAGTGCCGATGCCGACGAGCAATACAAATAGTAATAAGATAAGCGTATAGCATAATAATTGTACCATACTACCATAATAATTGTAAATTAGCCATTAGGTCCTAATTTTAACAAAACATAAATTATCTCACAAAATTATTGCATTTACCGGTAACAACTGTAATACCAACTTTGGAGGTGCTGCAAGGAGGGGAACAAAAAATGTTTTTACGATTTTGAACAATAATTTAAAGATTAACATTTCTGGAATTGGTTGTGCAGCTCATATTCTGCACAACGCTATGCAAACTAGTACAGATAACTTACCTATTGATATTGAATGTATCGTTAACAAAATATTTCAATACCTTTATATTTATACTGTGAGAGTGGAAGTATTAAAAGAATTTTGTGATTTTACAAATACACAATACAAAAACGTACTTGGAAGTGTAAAGACAAGATGGCTATCCTTACAACCAGCAGTCTCCAGAATTATTGAAATGTATCCAGCTTTAAAATTGTACTTTGACACTCAGGATAAATGCCCAACGATTTTAAAATCATTTTTTAGTGATCCCGTTGCAATAATATGGTTTCATTTTATACAAAGTCAATTAAAAGTCGTTTGTGACACTATAAAAATAATAGAAGGGGACAACATATCTGCACGTGAAGTATCAGAAGAATTAGAAATACTATATGGAAAAATAAAAAATAGAAAAACACAAAACTTTTTAACTTCCAGTGTAAATTCGATGCTTTTAGAACTAGAAACAAAAAATAAATACACAAAAAAACAATTTATAGAGCAAACTAACCAGTTTTATGACACATTTTTGTTGTACATTGAAAAGTGGGGAAATTCATTTGAAGAACTAAAAATATTTCGTTGGACTCAATTGATAAATCGTCCAACATGGAATGATATTCAAAAAAGTTTAACATTTATTTTGCAAAATAATAAAAAACAAACCGGTTGGAATGTGGATGAAGATATTCTTTTTGATGAATATAATCATGTAGTTAATGTTATAAATGAAAATTTAAAAGAATGGCAAAATAATTATGTTCGTGTTGAAGAAAGATGGTGTGCTATCTATAAAATTTTAAATAGTAAAAGTATATATCGATAAATAATTTTTGGAAGATTGTAGAATATTCTCTAGCAATGCCTGGAACAAATGCTGCAATTGAAAGAGTATTTTCTATCACTAATGTGTTATGGACGGATGAAAAAAATCGCTTTCTCGTTCCTACCATCAAATCAATTATAATTCTGAAAAATCATTTCAAAAAATATTCGTGTAATGATTTTTATGATTTTTTGTTAACACAACCAAAACTATTAAACGCAATCAGTTCATCGCAAAAGTACAGTAACGGCACTGCAATAGATATTAAAGAACATAATGAGCAATCGACATCAACCCAAAAAATTTAACAAGTTTTTTTTATTAAAATATTAAACAAGGTAGTTAAAAAATATTTTAATTGTAACTATAAAATATAAAAATATTTAAAAAAAATGTGTATGTTTTTTTAAAGTATTTAAACCAAAAATTACTTGTCCCGTTTTTTTTTTTGTAAAACTGGTCACCCTAGGCTATACTAAGGATCTTAGAACATTTACATCAACTACAGCATCATTCTCTATGGAATTTCATTCTCATCAAGAAGTGTCCGCCAAAGATGAAGGAGAAGCCATTAAAAATATTACTGGTTTTTATCCATTTTAATTGTGTATAGTGTTAAATAAAATAAAAATTGTTGTTTTGTATATTGGTAAAAATGTATTTCATATTTATATAAGTCATCTAACACTAACACTTAATCATAACTAATTACATAAATGTCGCATGCCATACTATAATGTTAAACTTGTAATAGCATGAGATATGCTAGCACATTTAAATTTATTAAATAAAAAAAAAAGAATATAACTTACTTAAAAATAATAGTAGGTACCAATAAAAGGCTACGTAAAAGAAAGTAATTTATGTTTCCTACAATTAGTAATATTACGATAGTCAGTAGGTTATAAGTTCAATGTTTGCCAAAAACATAGCATTTGAAAATGTCATTGTATTAGTTTATTAAATATAATTATATACCTACCCCCTTAATAGTTTCATTTCCATGAATAATATTTTTGAATTAGATACAACAAAATAATTTGTTTATAGGTATTGTGATTTTTACAAATTTTATCAAATTTTGAACATCGAGTACCTGAAAATTATAAAAAATATCAAGTATAATATTATGTTTCTTTATTATTTTTAAATATAGCTATAATGACAGAACCTAACCTAACCTACCTAGTATTGGAAAAGATAATACAAACATTTCGTAAAAATTCAAGGATCGAAGGTTATTCGTTCATGAACTACAATAGTTCACAACAAAACAAAAAATCATTTGATGAGAAATCGTGATTTTACTCCTCGATATACAATTATGTATACCAATTTCATGTATATACCATATACTCACCAAATATCAAAATCGACTTTGTCAAAAACTAGTTTTGCGTTTTTTCTTAATCTTTCTTTTGTTTTCCCCAAAATTTTGAAAACTGGGATTTTTACTATCAAACCGCCTAAGTACCAATTACCTACATTCATTTTTCAACCAGAAAAAGATGCTGAAGTAGAAACTCGAGCTCAAAATGTGATATAAGATACAAAAAAAAATTTTAATTAAACATAATATACACACGTCTTTGTAAAATCAATATATTCATCGCTCTGTACATGATTTAAAATGTTATGAATTCATAACAATAAAATAATTTTTAATTTGTTGTAATATTGACGAATTTTGTCAAAATGTTAGAGGTTAACACCTATAAAATATTAATCAAAGTCATGTGTTAAAAAGTCAAGTGTCATAAAGTCAGATATCAAAATATTAAGTATCATAAAAATCATATACTACAAAAGTTATTTATCATAAAAATCATTTGTTATAAAAAATAAGAAGCTGGTAAGTCGATATCACTCTGCTGTACAGTATAGGTACCTAGGTTACAAGTGGGTCACTGTTTAATGGATGGTATTAAATTTGAATTCAATAATAAATTATCATTGTATATGAAAAATGATTCTGAGTTGAGACGGTTTGTCAGTGTGGATAACTAAAATACTAAAATCTTTATTCTTGGTTATTTAATATGTATAATTTCGTCAAATTTGAACATAAAATAACTTTAAAAAAAAAAATTGCGCGTTTATATTTTTGAGATTTTTTTGATTACCTACAGAATAACCTACTTACGTGGAACCTTGTTTGAAATTTTCAATCCTTAGCTATAAAATTTGAACATTTTATAAATGTTTAACTACTAAATCATTTTTAAATTTAAAATTGTATAAATGTTGTCAAAAATCGAACTTTAAAAATACTAAAAAAAAAAATTGTGACTGGATTTTTAATATTTTTCAAGTTTCAATGTAACAATATATTAGCAGCTTTGTATTACGTTTTCAAGCTTTTTTACCTAACAAATAAATTATTTACATTCATAGAAAAAAAAAGGGGGTCAAGTGGATGTCGCTCCGCTGTACAGTAGGCTACAAGTAGATCACTGTACTATAATAATGGATGGTATTAAATTTGAATTCAATGATATAATAATTATCATTGTATACGAAAAACGATTCTGAGCGGAGACGGTACGTCAGTCTAGGATATTTTAAATTATAGGTATTGATATTGTTATTATACGGTAGCTGCTAAGTTGAATTAATATTATTCATATTATTTAATTATTAACCTAAAATTATCAGTGATGCTATAAAAATATTATAATATATACTTTTACTCGTTAAAATTTATTTTAATATGTAATTTCGTCCAAATTTGAACTTAAAATGTCTGTAAAAAATAACTGTGTTTAAATATTTTTTAGATTTTTTGTTACAGTATGTACTATTTATTAGAATCTTTATTTTAAATTTTCAATCCTTAGTTATAAAAACTGACCATTTTATAATTGTTTAATTACAATGATTGATCATTCTCGAGATTTTGATGAATTTTGTCAAAATTCGAACTTTAAATGCTTATAAAAAAAATGTGTGCCTATGTATTTTTAATATTTTTCAATTGCTATTGTAGCAATATATCAGGAGCCTTGTATTAAATTTTCATTATTTTTGGCCCAACAAATAAAATTTTATTGATATTAATAGAAAAAAAAACTAAAAAATTTGAAAATTGAAATCGTCCGTAAAATACTGAAAAACAGTCAAAATATATTAAAAATTAGATGGTGTATAGAAATAGCTTATATAAACATTCAGTGAAATTTTCATGCATCTACAGTTATTTGTTTTTGAATTGCAACAAAATAAGAAAATCGCTACGTGAGAAATCGAGTGAATATCGAATCTTGTACAAATTTGAACTTAAAATGCTCATAAAAATTTATTATGACTTGCTTATAAACTTTTTTTTATTGATAAAATTAGGCAAACTTATGAGGAATCTTGTATTACATTTTCAAATCTGAGATTTAAAAAGAAAAATTTTTATGAATTTCTAACTCAAAATAAATTGCACATTTTCGTCATTTTTACGTATTTTGTCAAAATTTGAACTTTGATTACCTATAAAAAAAAATTGTGACTACAGATTTTTAATATTTTTCATCTGCCTTTGAAACTATATACTATATACCTGTATTAGAAGCCTACTATTAAATTTTCAAGATTTTTTACCCAACAAATAAAATTTTATTGACATTTATAGAAAAAAAAACTAAAAAAATTGGAAACTGAAAATGTCCGTTAACAGCTCAAAATAAGTCAGAATATTTTGAAAATGCTTATATAAACATTCGGTCAAAATTTCATGTCTGTACGGTCATTTCTTTTAGAATTTTAACCTTTGACCCCCCAAAGTACCAACTACATTCACTTTCCTATCAGAAAAGGTACTATTGAAGAAAATCGAAGCATTTTTACTGTCCTAAAACGTGATGACAGACACAAAAGTAAAAAAAAATAAAAAAAAAAACACACATCATTGTAAAATCAATACATTCATCGCTCCGCTCAGAATCTAAAACTAAAAATATTGGGAACTGAAAATGTCCGTAAACAGTTCAAAACAAATCAAAATATTTTGAAAATGTTGTCGTGTATAGAAAATGCTAATATAAATAACCAGTGAAAATTTATCATACACGGCAATTTGTTTTAGAATCACATGATAAAAACCGAAATCGATTTCGTCAAAAACTGATTTTGCGTAAAAATTTCCTTTTTTTTCTTAATTTTTCTTTTAATTTTCCCTGTGCTCTTGAAAACTATTGGGAATATTAAATTTGACTTGTTTTGAGCTGTTTATACGGACATTTTCAGTTTCCATTTTTTTTTCTATTAATGTCAATACAATTTTTTTGTAAGGTCGCAAAAAGATTGAAATTAGGCTCCTAATATATTGTTAGAATGGCAGTCGAAAAACAATAAAAATACATAGTCACAATTTTGTTTAACCAATTCAAGTTCAAATTTTGACAATATACGTAAAAATCCCGAAAATATGCAAATTATTTTGAGTTCATAAAAAATTTTCTTTTGAAATCTAAGATTTGAGAATTTAATATAAGTTCCTCATATGTTTGTCTACATTTATCAAAAAAAATTGTCGGAAATCAAACTAACTAACTAATCCAACTACCGGAAATGAAATTAAATTTTGATGAGCGTTCAATGTTCATATTTTTACAACATTGGATACTCACTTTACTTCTCGTGTATTGATTTTCTTATTTTAAAAACAAAAACTGTAAGTATAGTTGAAATGTCCACCATTTTTAATTTTATCAATTTCTATACTAGATAAAATTTTCAAAATATTTTGACTAAAACAGTTAGTTTTAGTAGAGCTGTTACGGACATTTTCAATTTTTAATTTTTTTCGATAAATGTCAATAAATATATATTATATATTGCTACAGTATAGCAGTTGAAAAGTATTAAAATGTTCAACTTATATAGCTAAGGATTGAAAATTTAAAACAAGGTTCCACGTAAGTATATTAATTATATTTGTTATTAATAATACCTAAATTTTAAATAACAATATTATCAACACTCGATTAAAATTAAAATAAATTAAAAAACAAAACTCACCGAAATACAGACTATTTATAAAGATATTTCTTTCGAAAATTGACCTTATTTTTTTAAGTTTAACTAATCAGTTTAAAAATTATATATTTATATAGGTTGGTTCTAGGTACCTCGTGTTCGAATCATTCATCATCTTTATTAAAAACACAATTACTTTGATAGTAGTTATTGGATCATTAACGCTTGAACAATTTAATACTGGAATATCTCCAAGTAGGTACCATATAATTGCCTAATCCACTATATTTAATTTGAGTATTAACCATAATTTTCTTGTATGCTGGTTTGAACAGCCTTGAAGTTGGAATAGTTGGATTATTGTTATACGCTTGGTACCTTCCAAAGTACCAAAGAACATATTTTCCTAGTGGTCCTGGATAAGTTTGTATATTTGAAAACATTTAAAGGCTTTAAATGAAAGCAATTTGTAACGATATATTAAGATTTTAAATGTATTAAAGAATTAAAACTTTTAGGTAAAAAAAAATTCCAAGAAACCAGTTAGTACCTACATCAAATTGCGATCAACCTTGGCCAATAATAAACTTGAGACCACGCACGCACCTCCATCTTACATCGATCGTGGCTGGTCACACTGCGGTCTGCGACTGTGCTTCAATCGTCATAGACCTGTTAACTATTTAACTATGGTTTACATAATATAAAGAGATAATACCAGTAACCATTACAATTTGTCAATTTTCATAAACCTCACCAAACGACCAAACGCTCGTCGATAGTACACGCTGGTGTCCACCCTATCTGGATTCTGTATTCTGCTTCTCCGTCTTCTATTTCCTCTCGGCAAATCACGTGTCTTTATTGTACTAAGTTGTTTATACATAGTAACGATTATTGTTGAATTGTCAAAATCTGTTCTCCCCTGAGAGACATTTCTTCGGTTTCCGACTACCTATAATCGTCTATACAGTACCTACCTATATGTAAGTATACACATTCATGATTTTTGTTAAAAAGCCGTTTCCGTCGGCAGACCATAGTGTATTAATTGTCAATTCTGCGGTGTCTGCGCCTCTCGCCAAAAAGAAAGTTGGGACCTCCCTTGTGGACCTATACCGCTGGTGGTAAATGTAAGTTGCGTCACGATAACAACAGGTATATATCTACGTAAGTTGCGGCCCGGTATTTCTTCTGGTAAATACGTAAGTTGCGGTCCGTGATTCTGTCATGTATACGTTGATAACATACAATAATATATTATGATGTTTTTATTGACGAAACAAATCATAATGACAACTCGTTTCAAAAAAGTATAGAGGTATCCGGTTCCCTATAATCTGGTACATTTTACTGTAATAACGTCAGTTAACACGTCATGTTAGATAATTAGATCAACGATAACCGTTCTATACGAGTGCACGAATAAGTTTGTGATTTTTTTCATTTAAAACAAATATGCTGGATAGTGCGCAAATTATAAAATACAATGAAATGTTAAAAAAGCATTAAATTGATTGTTGGTCAAAAATTTTGTTTTTATAAGTTTTTAAAAAATGATATTTAACGTCAGTGTTCCATCAAAGGACAAAGTTGGCACAGAAAAATTCAACAGCTAGGGCTCAATACTGATAAAACTATGCAATTTAAAGAATAATAAATAATTATAACATGACATATTATATAGATTCAATTTAATCTATTCTGTGATATAGGTCCAAAATGTAATTTATATTATTTTTGTTTATTAAGTTTAAAAAAAAATCCAATATTTTTAACCATACCAATACTATAACAGTAATTTTCAGAGTCCTGAGTCTGATTAAATGGGAAGGAAAACATTGGTTGTAAATATTGGTAACATACATTTTAATATAAAAAATACCCGTGGCGCAATTTACATCAAAAGGTACATTCAAATGCTACTTACATTCATCCACCTTAGGTTGTGGTCATTTTTAGGTAAAGCTTCTGGTGTGGGTGTCCTAGCTGTCCGACTAGGTTTCAAAATTTGCTAGTCTTTGATTAGATGTATCTGCAGCTTTCAAGTATTCATCTTTTGCTGTCATTGGGGCTGCTTGTTGAGTTGAATAATTTG
Organism: Nasonovia ribisnigri; assembly: GCA_027563435.1. Taxonomy (NCBI): domain Eukaryota; kingdom Metazoa; phylum Arthropoda; class Insecta; order Hemiptera; family Aphididae; genus Nasonovia; species Nasonovia ribisnigri. The sequence goes on along the minus strand of JANEHU010005085.1, from coordinate 505,987 downwards.
TCTTCAATGTTTCTTCTCCCCCTTAGACACCTTTGTAAAGATTTACATTTACCATTGTGGAGTTGATTAAATCTATTATTGTATATGTGTTAGTGTTATTTTACTATGTTAGTTGTATCTTATAAATATTAATGTTAATGTATTTGTAGTAATGTTGCATATTTAATGATTTGTTTAAATTGTATAAGGTATAGAAAATTAAATGAATTTATATTTTATTTTTTTATTATATTATCTGTTACTAATAAATTAGGTTATAAAAGTATTAGATTTATTCAAAGCCAATGTAATCTTTGTCAGATGATTTTACTTTTCGCTATTTTGATTATATTGTAGGTACCTACCTAAGTTTTACATTTTTTGCATATGTTTAAGTTACCTACATTTTAAATTAGGTTGTAGTTACTTCAATTACTTAATATTACCATTTTGATAGTGAAAATGTATGGTTAAATCTTTAAATATTTTAACAATATATTAAGTATAATCCTGTTTATATATTTTAGTTTAAAAATAAAATAACTTAAAAAAAATACATTAAAAAATATTAAGTAAATACATTACATTTTGAATATTAAATGTGGAACCATGTGTTACAACATTACTGGGGAATAACTAATTAAAATTTAAAATTATCAATATTATTTAGTGGAATAGTCTTAGATATTTGACAATTTATAATTTTAAATTGTTATCAAGTTTAAAGTAAATGTTTAAAATAATTAAAATTGTATTCTTGTAGTGTCAGACCTTGAGTCTTTAGATGTGTTTGATATATAAGTACAACCCTAATTTATTGTAAAATGTATTTTATATTAATTATCTTCTGTTGTATTTGTATGGTCAAGTTAGAACAATTTTTAATTATAATGTACTATAGTGTTGTTATTGTTCTATGACAAATTCATAACAAAAATCTTTTAAGATACTTGAATATGAATCAAATTATTTCACATCATTGTCATTTTTAACGATATTAATTAAATTGATTTTTTTTTTTATGTAATAGATTAAAATATTGTATATCCCTATTTGTGTGAATGTAATCTTAAAAGAATTGTTATCCGTACATGTTAAGTAGTTTTTAATTTATAACTAATTTTAAATAAATTGATTTTAGAATTTTTTAAATAATGAATGCCAATAACTACTCGGGACCAACTGGCATGGATGTCGATTTAATTATTGAGTCTGATTGGAAAGAAGAGGTGGCCAACTTCAATGAGATGAATTTAAAAAAAGAATTAATGCGTGGTATTTCTGTACATGGTTTTAAAAAAATATCAGCTATTAATCAGCATGTTATTTTGCCATGCATCAAAGGACAAGATGTCATTGCTCAGGCCCAATCTGGTACTGGCAAGACTGCTACTTTTTCAATTTCAATTCTCCAACAAATCAACACAAGTTTGAATGAGTGTCAAGCGCTCATCTTGGTACCAACGGTTGAATTAGCTCAACAAATTCAAAAGGTAAACTTATTTAATATTTTTATTTGATGAGATTTTGAACTGTTTACAAGGTAACTTTTGTCTTAAGGTGGTTGTTACTTTGGGTGACTTCATGAAAACCAATTGTCATGCTTGCATTGGCGAAACAAACGTTTATAACACACGTAAGCGCCATAAGCTGAATACTAAATCTCATGTAGTGGTTGGCACTCCTAACCATGTTTATGACATGATGGTTAGAAAATCACTACTAACTCAATTTATCAAGATATTTGTGTTAGACGAAGTTGATGAAATATTGTCTCAAGGTTTCAAAGATCAAATTAAAAAGGTGTTCAAATGCCTCGAAAATGATATTCAGGTCATTCTATTATCTGCTACTATGTCTGAGGATGTTTTGAATCTGAGCACAAACTTCATGCATAATCCAGTATGTATTCTTGGGCAAAAAGGTAAGGATAACATTAAAGACAACTGCATTGTACCAGCAGCTGTCCCTAATAGCGGTAGCATAGTAAACCAAAAGAAAGTAGCAGAGTTTATTAGGAAAGTATTGCACAATGATCTACCCAAAGAGATGATTAAACGGCGATTACGTTCATTAGTAAGAATTTATTTTATCAAAATATATTTTTTGGAGAACATGTAATTAATTTATTAATGTATGCTTTTAGATTAAATCAAAACAGTCAGTCAAAGTTCCTCACCAAACTTTTCAAGACATTATCATTGACAAAGCTGCCTTAATCACCACCATCAAATCACGTTATGCAATACAAATGGAAAACTTATCAATTTGTGAACAACATCAACGCTTTTGGTTTAAAAAATACAAAAAATTAGTAAACCGTGTAAATACCACTAGGAATAAACTGAAACGTCTGATTAGGGAGCCTGACACTATTGTTAAACATGTAAGAAATGTTGGAACAAACGTGTGCCCAACAACATTACTCAAGGAAACTACATTATAGAGTTCACCACCCGGTACTACCCTTTCACACTAAGAAATTATTAACTAATGATATGTAATAAGTTCAATTTTTATAAAATTATTTAGCTTTCAGCCTAACCTTGATGCAAGCTAGGGCTAATTACTATTTAAAGATAGCTTTGAATTCAATGCTAAGCCATCACCAATTCTGAGCAGTTGAGAGTTTACTATAATTATATTTGTATTTAGAGTTGTGATCATATTATATTGAATTTATGAATTGTGTAGTATATTTATGAAGCATTTAGTGATACAATATAGCTAAGTAGACTTTACACCTAATGTTTTTTTTTTATTATTTATATTTGTGTGTAGTCGTGTATTTTGGTCAAAATCTAAAATTATCTCAAAACCCAACATTTTGAATTACAGATCATTTTCCCTACATTATACACAACTCTTTAAATCGCTTATACTTAACCAGTATAAATCACAACACCAAAGCGAATATTTTCAAAATTAAAAATCAATTGATAACAACATCAGGAACATTTAGAAGAATTGGTGATTATTTCGTGTGAATCTGATATTGATGTAGATCAGGTTATAGATGAGTTTGCGAATACTACATACCTAAGTATTATCATTGATTATATAATCAATGGTATTATCAAAATATTTGACTTAATTTTGGATAAACTTTATTTTATCTGAAATATTGAGTTTTAATTGTTTTTTTTGTGAACAAACCTTAAAATAATATTCCCACATTTATGTATTAACATATTTTATACTCGTACTAGTTGTATAACCCAATTAATATTCTAGATATATCTCAGTTTAAATTTCCCTAAATTTAAGAGCAAATCGACGTGGATGTTGGTGTACTTTGCTTTGTGAAATAATTCAACATATATAGCAATCACAAGTCACTGATTGGATTTAGCACTTAGAATATTTTTAACATAGTTCAAACACTCTAAACGTACAGCGTAAAGTACTAACGTACGGCGTATAGTTTAAATACCCCTGGTATAATTAATGATCATGGACTAAGATACATAATATGTATTTGTTAGTCCGTTTTATTAATTGTAATATGTGTTATATAACACTCAATAAAAGACTAAATATTTTCATCAAATATTGGGTAATTAAATTAGCATTTGTATACTCTATTTAATTTTCAAATCTTATTTATTCTGCTTCAGATTTTAAAATTTAAAACGATGGCAGTTATTAAGACAATTTTTATTAATTGTGAATAGGTATTTATATATTTGTCATTTTAAGAAACTTAGTTAACACATTTATCAAATAGGTAGTCAAAACAGCACTTTTTTTTAAATAATCAAAAAAATCTTTTTTTTTATTAAAATATATAAACCACTTAAAATTAGTAATTGCTCATTACACCTGGCCATATACTGTATACAACATTTTGGATGTAAAAATAATATATCAATTTAATATGGCAACATAATCCACATACAATGGTTAATGATTAATATTGCTGAGTATATAAAAATTAAAGTAAAAAGGTAATTAAATAGCTGTTGTAAGTACTGACTAAGTATATGATATAAAAAAAACATAGTAGGTACCAAGGTACAATTTATGTCCTTGTACAATATTAGTTTGAATAAAATGTATTTTAATTTGATGCAAATTTTAATGTAAAAGTTTAACAGATATTGGATAATGCATATAACTCTTAGTACCGTCATACTTATTCTGATTAATTTATTTTGAAGCAGATTGGTGTTGATGACTTTCATTAGAGTTATTTTCTGACAAAAAAACTCGTTGTTTTCGCCAAGATTCATTTCTTTTATGAACGAAGGTTTTATTATCATCAATAAAATTAATATTTAATTTCAGTATTTGATTAAACCGATCAAATGTGTAGTCAATCGTCTGTTTTTCTTCTACACTCCATTTATAGTTAATTAATTCTTTTACATTCAGAGATAGATCATTAAGAAATTCATTTGATTTTAAAAATATTTCTGCATTGTACAATGGACAATTAGCAAACTGAAATCATAAATAATAATACGTTTTAAATAGGTATAAAACATTATTTTTATGCATAGCATTAAATATTATTGACATGAATAAGTTTTAACAAATTTTTCAGCTATAAAATAATATAAATAAGAAATTAATTAAATTTTTTCTTTTATTTAATAAACATAAGACATTTTTACCGGTAGGCTATCAATGTATACGGATATTTTGGAAAATTTACAATAGTTTTAACATAATATTAATTAGATGATTATAATAGACTACAACTAGTAAACTAATAATATAATAAGTGGTAACTCAGCTTAATAATTTAGGTTATGATAGTAGTAACATAATAATATAATTAACATAATAATGATAATAATAATAATAATAATATTTAGAATATTTAGTAACTATATATAGTATAATAATTAGAGTGCTTTTGGTAGAGATACGTGTGAAGTATAAAGGTTTGAATGTTGTAAGGGTGAGCATAGCGTAGAAGGTCAAAATTGAATTTTATTAGGAACTATAATAAATTAAGGCAATATAAGAATTTAATGGATAAAAGGAAAATGAAGTGTACAATTATTATTTATATTATTATTAATATCAGTAATTAAGTAATTTAATGTAATTTTAATGTAGTAGTGTAATGAAAATTCATCCTATTATTTCCAATTTAAAGATATATAATGTCGGCCAATAACAATTTTGTAGTTTATACCTTGAAAAATTAATAAAATATATACATATATATATATATATATATATATATTATTAATATCAAATAAACCAAATAATATTTAATGTGAATTATGATCCATTCAATTTTTTTATAAAGGGAGATTTTCTTAGAGTACCACACTACCACCTATCATCTTTCCGCATACCATAGGTTGAGAAACGCTGATGAAATACTTATTATTAATTTGTTAAAATAAAAATATATGAAAAAGATCATTTGAAATATTAATACACCAACTATATAAACAGAAAACTATAGTATGAAAATACACCCACATTTTATAAAAATATCAAAACTACAATTTAAGAACTGTGATATTATGTACCTATCTAAGTATCTAACTGTACATTATTATAATGTACAATTTTGTAACTTGATGTACTTACATAATAATTAACTTGAAAACGTCAAGATAAGAGACCCCGAAAAAGTTTATCATCCCTTAGACTTAAGAAAATTTATAACCTATTATAATAGGTACAAAGGAATTTATATTTGATTTACTTACAATCAAATGTCGTTTTTTAAAGGTATCATCAATGTCTTGATCCGTGTACAATTTTAGGTAGCGCATCATTTCTTTTGGATTTTTTTCATAGTAATTGTAATACATCAATAAATGTAATAATATAACAAGCCTTCTCACTGGGCTTGGAAAATCATCATACATCTTATTTAGTCTTTGCACATAAGGAAATTTATTTACTGGTTGTAACAGGCACTCTACTTTTATTAACAGCAATGAACTACTAAAATTACCAGCGGCCATTGCACGAGATAAATAGATTTTTGCTTTCACATAATCCTGAAACAAAACAAAATATTGTTCAGTTTTTTTTCTTCCAATAACAATAAATTAATAAATATCATACCTTTTCATGTTTTAAATAATATAAGCCGAGAATTGGATCCATGCAGTTATTTTTATATTTAGATACCTTTGTAACTAAATTTTGAACAATGGATTTTGGCAATAATCCCTTTGGATAGTTCATTAATGTCATTAGAGTTAAATTAAGTTGTTTTGTATCATCAATGGCCAATTCAACAGATTTTCTATTGAAAAACCATATAATTAAGCAATTATTTAATAAACAAGTGAATATGTAAATAAAAACAAAAGAGATTGTAGGCAAAAATATATTTTGTTTGATTGAATTATGATTAAAAATTAATTAATCCCAAAATTAGTTATAAAACTAAAATATATAGACATGATATAGGAATCATATTAACTTACACTGTTCACCGAGAGAACGCAACTGACGATTACCAACACTCGTCTACTTTTGCGCATTCCCAAAACCATCTTCTGTCATTTACATATCAGTAGCAGCATAGTGGGGGAAATTAGAATTCAAGACAGCGGAACGCATTCATTTGGATACGCGAGCGAATTTCGTTCTCACAGTGAACAGAGTATAATATGTAATATAATTTTCGAGGAATTATTAATTTTCAACAATACATTTTATTTGATACTTACACAGAACAAATACTTACTTAGCAATATCATACGAAAGCTTATAAAATTTATTTGATTCTTTAAGATTGTTTTTTCTTTTATAAACAAATCCTACTTCCTTATATATTTTAGAAGCTTCAATTATATATTGAGGCTTTGTATTTAATGAACATAACTTTTCTGCGGCGTCTATTTCATCATTGTCTGGCATTTTAAATGGTTCGTAATAACGTCTTACCATTCCTTTGGCTTTTAACCAAGTTATTATCCATTCAGGTTCATTAGAATTAAGGGCGCAGGCCTGATCAGCAAATTTTAAAGCAATCTCATTTCCTTTTGTAGGATACTCCATAAAAATTCTGGCCTTAACATCACAAACTGCAGATTTCTCAGCTTCATTGAAAGAGTTGATTTGTTTAACATCCTTCAGTAACTAAGAGAGCAAAAATTATTAGTTTAATAATTTTTATACAAATACGGTCTCGCCTTATACTAATAAACCAAAAGCCATATTGATAATTATTTACTGATATAATTTGTAAATGTATAATACAAATAATTTTAAACACAGTGATTATTTAGGAGGTAACACATGTTTGAAGAATTGGATCTCTACAAGATCTTTAATAATACATTATTGCAAGCTTGTCTTAAACAAAATCGTTTATTATAACCTATAGGTATAAATCCAATCTCTACCTTAAGATTTATGTTTACTAAAATTGTATACATATAGGTGGCTCAAATTACAAGTACCTATTCAAATTTGCACAAAATACCATCTTTGAAATATATTTATCCATAAATACCAAAATTAACACAAAACCCTATTTAATAAAATTTGCTAAAAATCTTAAACCCGAAACCTTTTATAACCTATTTGATGAAAAGTGGTACTCACTATACTTACTGATTTAAAACATAATATAAAATTTACCTTTTCTGAATCAATCTTCAATGTTAATGCAATATATGCAATGGTGGCCCGGGCAATATGATGGTAAGCATCTGAGTATTGTTTGTTTGACTCGTCAAATGTACACTTTTCCATAAATTGAATAACTCTTTCAATTTCCAAATATGATTCCTTATAATGTTTGCTAATATATAGTTCATAACAAGCTACTAGTTGTAAATAAAATCTAAAAAATAAAATGGTTTCACTTTCACTCTATATATTTAACTACATTTGATTTATTTATATTTTATACCTGTAATGGTATAAGTATACATACTGTTTGATTTATAAAATATTAAACTTATTTTATAACTGGATTTTAATTAATTAAAGTCAGTAGCTCTAATTCAAAATTTAATGCAGATATTATAGAGTATTTATTTTAAATAATTTTAAGAAATTATAAAACAAAATTTTCTAATAAAATTTAAATTATATTGTTTACTATTTTTAATTTTTGTATGACAATATGCATTTTTAATTCCTTATTTCAAAAAAAAATATATTTTGAAGTACTTCGATATATGAAATTCAAATTTTAGACAAGTACTAATAAGTAGTTTATTAGTTATAACTTATAACTTATAAGTAATAACAAATAGGTAAGTACTTATAGTTTAAATGACCAAACGGAGTGGTGAACTGCCGTATACAGCCATACAGGGTTAGGCACACCGCAAAATATTTGTCCACTACTCCGCTTATCAACACTTTGAACACTTGTGACTTGTAGGCTGTAGCTACCTAGTAAACAACTTATAACAAAATTTAATTATTATAAATTGAATACTCCAAATGATATTTTAAATATTTACATAGGAATATGAGATTAAAGATGTAAGTTATCATCCATGATTCAAAATAGTAAAACTTAAAAAATTATAGTGAGAAAAATATATATTTTTCCAACAATTTTGTTTTGCAACGATTTAAAATTATGTCAACGAATTATTTTCAAAAAAGTTAGTTTTTATGAAATAATGATTGGCCAGCGGCCTCATATTATGTTAAATGGGTCTCTCCGTAAATTCCCTTATACATATATGTGCTCTCTATACCTAATACCTAATGAGATGTATTCCTGTAAGCTGTAAGTACCTATGGGTGTTTGCAGTTTATTAATAAAATTACTATTAAATAAATAAATCTCTGATAGTTACTGACCTATTTAAATTGAATTCATCGACCTTGCCATCCATGTCTGCGATTTCTAGCTTTTCCATAACTTTATCGATCAGCTTCGGTATAAGACATTGATTAACTCCAGATAACTTTTGGATGCCCCACGAGAAAACGCTTTCATAACCATTTTGAATTTTGCAAAGCTGTGTCTGAATGTTGTCGTCCAATTCGAGTTTATCGTCGACGGACAGAGTGCCCATCGCATCAGGCAAGTCGTTGTTGTCATATCTAGCCATTTTTCAGTGTACAAAGGACGAGCGTACTAAATCGACGGTAACATAAAAATTATTGCATGTTATCTATAAGTCTATTACTGTAATAAGTTGCTCGACTTTGTGTGTGTGTGGGGGGGGGGGTACCCCAACTAATTTTTCAGAAATTTTAGTGTACCCCTACTATTAGGGGAACGCACAGGACGCTTCATCATCCTGCATTTTTATCAAAATGCGCGAGATACCATCATCATTTGTCTTATGGATTAACTATAATATAGTAATACTTCTCTTCAGTTTATAAAGATACAGCTCCTACTAAAAATAATTTTCAGTCTAATGTAGTTCAATCAATTGATTCCTTAAACTCACTTCACATCGAACTCCTAGAAGTTTTCAATGAATTAAATATTCTATCTTCCAAAAATGCAATTGGTACTGATGGTCTCTCACCTATATTTTTATTTAACTGCAGATTTATACTTTCATCACCTATCACATATCTGTTTAATTTTTGTTTAAATAGTGGCTCATTTCCATCATCTTGGAAATCCACCTATATTAATCCAATTCTTAAAAAAGGTAATAAATCATTTATCTCAAACTACCGTCCTATATCAATAATTTCCATTCTCCCAAAAATATTCTCTAAAATAATAAATAATAAGCTCACACCCATATTTAAACATATTTTAGCACCACAACAACATGGATTTCGCAATAAAAAGTCATGTCTTACTAATTTAATAACTATTAAACATCATATAATTAAATCTTTTTCTAATAATCAACAAACCGATGTTATTTATACAGATTTTGAAAAAGCCTTTGATAGAGTAAACCACTCTTTATTAATCAATAAACTAAAGGAAATCGGCTTTGCAAATCCTCTATTATCATGGTTTAACTCATTCCTAAGTCAGAGAATCCAATTTGTCAAATATAAAAACTTTATATCAACACCTATAAACGTAATTTCTGGTGTCCCTCAAGGCGATCACCTTTCCCCTCTCCTTTTCAATTTATTTATAAATGATGCTGTATCATCCATTTCACACTCAAACATTTTATTATTTGCCGACGATGCAAAAATTTATAAATCTATTACTTCCCCCGATGATACCAAACTTCTACAAAGTGATTTAGCTTCATTTAACGAATGGTGCATTTCTAATAATCTTTCATTAAATATTGATAAATGCCAAATTGTTACTTACTCCAAAAAACACAATCCCTTACATTCTAATTATCATATATGTGACATCAACCTACATCGTTCGTCATTATTTAAAGATCTTGGGATTTTATTTGATTCCAAACTATTATTTAATGCTCATGTATCAGCGATTAAAAATAAAGCTTTATCTGTATTTGGTATGATAAAAAGAAACTGCTCTGATTTTCGTGATCCACTTGCTCTAAAATGCCTTTATACCACACTAGTCCGTTCTTTATTAGAATACGCTCCACTAATTTGGAATCACAATAATGTAGGACATAATGATCAACTTGATAAGGTTCAAAATAAAGCTCTCAGATTTATATGTCATAAAGGTAACATTCAAAGAACACCTCACTCTGGCTACGAAAATATTTTAAAATTGTTAAATTTAGAATCTTTAAATGTACGGAGACACGTATCATACAACACGTTCCTAACCAAATTGCTAAATAACGAGATTGATGATCCATTTTTGTTAAGTCAATTAAATTTCAAAGTTAATAGCCACTACACTCGTAACAATCATTCATTCTATATTCCTCATTCATCTAAAAAGTTTACGTCATACGACCCCATAAATATTTTAATGTCTTCGGGAAATAGTTAATATATTATAAAACATTGAATGTATCTTTATTATTATTATCATCATTATTATTATTATTGTTGTCATTATCATTGTTATTATAATTATTATTATTACTGTTATTCGATATATTAATCTTTTCATTTTTATTGTGTTATATTTCACTATTTTATATTATATTATATTATTGTTATCTTTACAAATATATTGTGAATTGGACTTTTGTCCGTATAAATAAATAAATAAATAAATAAATAAATAAATAAATAAATAAATAAATAAATAAATAAATAAATATACCTTTGTCTTATAATATTAACTTATAATTTTTTTTTTAATTGAATATTTATAAATATTTTTTTATGACATAACAAGGAGTATAAGGGAGTGTGTGGGCAATGGGGCATAGCCCCTACGGCTCAATAACGATTAACAAGTGATGGGAACGCTCTTTTTTTAAAAGTAAACAGAATCCCCCTACTTAAATTTTGCTAAGTCGAGCACTGGGCCACTAATATAACCAATAAGAAACGACCGAAAAGACCGAATACTAACTGGCGAATTGATCTCCACCGACCATAGAGGACTAAGAGGATCAAAAAGGGAAAATTTAGATTGCACGATGGAAACCTCTTATTTATCACGAACAAATATAAAAAATAAAATTAATAATATAATAGTTAAGTAACTTAACTATAACTGTTATAGCCGTTATAGGAACAACATTATACATAATCTGTCAGCAGTTGGATAATCGGTGTTTGTAATTGTCTATTTTTTAATATGGTATTATGTAATACTGCAATAGTAAACTACTTAAAATAAATATAAACATGGGCACTCCAGATTAACACGATGGATACCTCGTGGTAAAAGAAGAACCGCCCACATGTGAAGGATGTGGGACTTCTCTCACCATCAAGCACATACTAACGGAATGCCAACTCTATCAACAGGAACGAATAAACTTCAACATTACAGAAACACTAGATTCACTACTCGGTCCTGATCCCGCTCAAAACAGGAAAATACTTAATTTTTTTAAATCAATTAATTTAATAGACCAAATATAATGTAAATTTAACTATGTAACAAAAGTGTCCACAAAAAAAAACTGTAACTAATGGCCTATGATGCCGAGTTGTAAATAATAGATCAATAAAAAAAAAAAAAATATATATAAACAATGGTCAATGAATATATTTTATTATAGGTACGACATCTATAGATTTTAAAAGCGTCATTTCAGAATTGTGAGCGATGGAATTCAAAACAATTTACCAATAACCAACCGCGATCAGAGTCACTCTTAAGATAGTTACTTTTTGATTTAAAAATAATTTTGAAACATTACCAAATGTTGATAATTTATCCTTTTTTCTTTAATACAGATGAAAGTGTTTAGGTACACAGTGCATAAAACATTATTAATATTTTTTTCAATCGAAACTTATAAAGCAGAAGGAAATTCAGAATATAATTTAAGATATCTAGTCGATATCAATAAATGTAGGTACCTATCTTTTTAAAATGTTCAATAAATAAATCTAAATCTAATAAGAGATGAAATTAAAAAAACGTTTCACTTTTATCATTGAAAATGTCTAGAACAACCAAAATGTTATTATTTTTGTTAGGAAATCGTTCGTCAATTTCAAAAGCAATTTATTAAAATATATAGAGATGATGGCATGACGGCCCTGTTCGATTTCCTCAACATACTCGCCCATAAAATCATATTATATCAATTACTGTTATAGTTATACAGGAAACGTGCTTGAGAGTGTCGTGTGTGCCTATAATAGTCTGGAACCCCGCATGGTGCCATGGTCCGAAACTTTCATACCCAGCCCATAATATGAAAAACCCCACTCATTAGAACCCTCAGCGGCTCCACTGTAATGTATGAAAACCAAGCCCGTCTAAAGTTAAAATTAGGCCTACCCGCTACCCAGCCCAGTCCACTCGTATAAAATATTCAGCAAGAATTATAAATCAACTGAACATAACAAGGAGAATGATGTTATCGACAAATCAGTAACATTTTAATATAAAATAATAATATCTTATTATTCATCCGATAAATTTTATTATAAAATAATGAATAGCAGTTAACATGTTACGTTGTTCGTATTATCGCGAATCGTAATGTCTATTGTGTGTACTGTGTAGAATACTGTCGGGGTAGATACGACCAAAATAATACTATGTTTATACATATTATGTTATATATTATATATTTTATATTATATCATATTATTACAATCTATATAAGTATTTCAGTATTTAGTACGATCATTGATTAGTATATTATTTTATAATCAATGGCACGATATGCATGCCGTAGTGTCGTATAAAAAATATTATATTAATAGTTATTTTTAGCAATATCTCAATGTTACCGGATTACGATGCTTGACATATCCGATAACAATCGGATGCTATTGTAGTGTTTGTACATATCGTATAATAGTATATAATATTACGTACTAAATTAATAGTTTTAAAAATTTAATAAAATAATTTATAGTATTATTATTAAAATTTTAATCCAAATAATACAATTGATTTCGACTTTCGTACCTTTATTTTAGATTCTGAGCGGAACGATAAATGTATTGAGTTTACAATGATGTGTGTTTTTTTATTTTTTTTTGTCATCACCTTTTAGGACAGTAAAAATGCTTCGATTTTCTTCAATAGTACCTTTTCTAATAGGAAAGTGAATTTAGTTGGTACTTTAGGGAGTCAAAAGTTAAAATTTCCCAGTAGTTTTCAAAAGCGCCGTGAAAAACAAATTAAAAATTAAGGAAAACACGGGAATTTTTACGGAAAATCAATTTTCGACAAAATCGATTTTGGTTTTTGGTATAACTCCAAAATAAATTACCGTAGATACATGAAATTTTGACCGAATGTTTATATAAGCATTATTTATACAATATTAACTTTGAATATTAAATTTGACTTATTTTGAGCTGTTAACGTACATTTTCAGTTTCCAATTTTTTTAGTTTTTTTTTCTATAAATGTCAATAAAATTTTATTTGTTAGGTAAAAAATCTTGAAAATTCAATAGTAAGCTTCTAATATATAGTTTCAAAGGCAGATGAAAAATATTAAAAATCTGAAGTCACAATTTTTTTTATAGGCAATCAAAGTTCAAATTTTGACAACATTTTTTTTCTAATAAATTATTTGTTTGCCACAAATATATGACCATTAAACGTCAAAACACGCTAAATTTTAAAAAATAAATCATCTAATTTATTATTCCGACAATTTATTAGGTATAGGTACAGCATGGTACAAGCCACAAGGTACGCAAATATTGTATATGAGTATACGACCTGAAACACGAAAGCCACGTTCTGTCGTGTATCGTTCAGATAGCCACTAAAATAATATGTTTGCAAGAATGCAATAAAATATTATGTCAGAGTCCGACCACCTATTGCAAACTGAAATGTCGCCCGTGGAAGTAACCATAGCTTTGATGAAAGAAATACTACTCAAATCGAATAAGATACTTTAGGACTGTTTCAGCCGTTTCAGGGTAGACAAGTGAAAATTTCAATATTTCAATATTTTTATCTACAAAATAAAGAAGTAAGTGCAAAATTAAATCCCATCTAAAATATTTTTTTGTGGTTAATTATTAACAAATAAAAATGTCAATAATAATTAATAGTTAAATAATTCCAAATACATAATTTAATAATTATAATAATTAAAAATAATATCCGCCAGAATTAATAAGTAAATAATGTCAATATTAAACGGATAAATATTTAAATGATACGAAAATGTCAGCACACTTAATGGTTCCTCTCTCTGACTCTCTGGCCCGCGCGCAACACGAAAAAAACGCACTCCCGCGAAATATTTTTTATAGAGTAAAACTCCCTTTTAAAATCTATAGATAAAAATATACTTAAGACCTTGAGGGAATGACATATCCATTTGTCTAAACAACAAGAATTATACAAACGCATGGATAATACATTAACATTATTGTCATTAATCATTATTGTAGTTATAAGTTATAAGTTATAACTTGTGAGCTAATAAACTAGAAATATATTATTTAAAAAAAAATACGTACATACCTATTCCGCTGCTGACATAAAAAATGTTGAAGTCTCAAAAATAAATAATAATTGAACAATTAAATAACGTGGTTTGAAAATATAAATGTAGGTACAGATGTGGCCAATGCCTTAATAGTCAGTGACCTCACTATGTTACTCTGTTAGACGTTACTACTCAGTACTCACTAAAGGGTCTCTACGACGGTCAAGCGACGGCCGACGAGAGTCCAAATACAAGAATGAAGTGCCGATGTGCGCATGCGTGACAATTATCGTATTGTTATAATTTTTTTATAATCATTCATTTATTTTTAATTTTGTGTAACTGTCACAGATATAATAATTATACCCGAGTTTAATATTATTATCAATAGTCCACGGGACACAGATTAAAATAGAATGGACTGGAAACAGTGGAAACAAAAATAGGTAGGAGGGTAACGGGAATTATAATTTATAATACCAAAATATTCGAAAGTATAAATAATGCAGTTTTCTTGTGATGTTCGTAATATACTTTTTTAGACATTGTCTATACTCTATTGTAACTTGAAACTGGTAAAAGACATTTTACAATGCTCTAATGTTTCAGGCGTAAGAGCATTGATTTTATCCAATATCTTAGGCAGTTATGTACGGTAAAATGTATGAAGAAGGATTGAACAATATTTGACATACATGCGAGCCACGAGCAATCCCCAACAAAAAACTAATTACTTGACTACATAATAGTCATAAATCATAATACCTACATTGAAATATCCAGTTTACACCTCAGCTTCAGCCCGTCCTCCCACCCCCCCAAAAAAAAAGTGAAACACTATTAACGACTATGTTGAGTACCTGACTACCTGTTTACTATTAGTGTCGTACACAATAAATTAAAATAATACTTTTCTGGTAGAAAAGTGAATCTAGTTGGTGCTTCGAGAGGGCAAATTACACATAGTGGTGTCAGTAAAAATAACAAAAAAATTAAGGAAAAATTGGAATTTTTACAGAAAACCAATTTTCGACAAAATACAAATGTTTTTATGGCCTTCTGCCTTTAACGAAAAAAAATTCACCAAAAGTTATAATCGTTTATTATGAGCGTTAAAAGTTCAAATTTTGACGACATCATTATATTATAATATACACCTGTAAAATACCAATTTCCCGTTGAATGATTTTTTATTTTGATGTGTTTCAAAAACAAATAACTATACATATAGATAGGTAAGTACTTGACATTTTTACCAAATGTTTATTTTATAATTTTTCATACACAATACAATTTTCAAAGTATTTGAATCTTTTAGAGTTATTTATAGACATAAGAAATTAAATATTTTTTTTTTATAAATGTAAGTAGAATTTTTGTTGGTTAAAAAAGCTTGAAAATTGAATATAAGGTTCCTCATAAGTTATTTTAATAGGCAATAGTAGTTCAAAAATATTTAAGATACGTATGCACGAATGCACGATTATACTTTTTTATATGCATTTAAAGTTCGAATGTAGACCAAATTCGTTATAATCACGGGTATTCAATTACCGTTATTTTCTCTCTTTGTCTAACACACGCGTAACATATGATTTTAAACGTGTGCTTTACCAAACATACCAATTGATTTAATGCAGCGATAAGAATTCTAAAAATAGTTTTTAATTTGTTATCAAGTCTTCTTCAAATTGACTTTTCCACATTTTTGATTCTTTGATTTTAATTTCTCCAAAAAATTGAAATATGGAAATTTTTATTACTCTTTTAATATAATTTATAACTCTTTTAATTCGAATTGCATGCCGTTTTTTGAAGGGATCTCTCCAAATTGCATAACATTTCTTGGGGTCTGTCTAAATAATTTAGAATCAATTATTGAACGCCGTGGACCATATGTTTATTATTATATATGTGCGCAACTTAAACTTTCCTAATTAAAAAAAAAAAAAGGATTTATAGAAAATTAGAAACGCTCTTTGATCTATGGTTGTTATAACTAATTAGTTTCTGGATTGAATTATTTTTATAACCGAGTAAATATTTTCCCAAACTTATAGTGTATTTGTGGTCTGTTTTCACAGACATACGTATCGGTCACTTAAGTGTTTGTAGCACAAATTTATGAGCATTATAAAAAAACCCCACCAAATGTTATAATATTATTATTTATTTTAAATACCATATAAAAATGCATTCACTTGATTAAACTACAATAGTTTTATTTAATATTTATTATTCACAGTGGCACCTTCTGGCTTCTACAATATTTATATATTTTATTGTAATATTACAAAAGCCCGTTCTTTCAGTAGAAAAGTAAGTTATTTAGTTATTTTATTTTGTAAATTTCGGACACATCCCCATATAGGCGCAATTTCAGTTTTTGACTTGGAGGCGCTTAACATATTTAATTGAAACGGGCCCGTGGGTGGCTCTGCCCCAATGATATAGCTATATGGGAAAGGACGCCGGGGCAGTAAATAAATCAGCGCCCCCCCCCCTTAACGATTATTATATTTGTGAATATTCAAATTATACCTACACGTAATATTTTGGAAGAATACGAAATGGTATCTTGTACGTCTATACTCTATTGTCTATAGGGACGGCCTGGGAAAAAAATTCCGGTCGGGAAAATGAAGGATAGGTTAGGTTCGGTAACCTAACCAGGCCACATATTTATGTCTACATCATAGGCTTAACTTTGTGGGTTTGAATGGTGTGATGATAATATGTTATGTACCCGACCCACCCACACCTATAATATTTTTTAAAATTATTTAATTATTTGACCTTTTAGTTTATATTATATAAGACACTCGAAGAGACCACAAAAAAAAGCAATTCTTAAATCAGTATCAACATTTTAGTATGATACCTCAATATCAAATGCCTAGATATATTTCATCATATATATTATATATAATATAATTTATATTTATATATAATTTCATGCATCCGCCAGGCCAATGACAAGTCCCAATAGGACAGGCCATCGGGAACTTCTAAGTATCGTGGTGGGCAAGGCTGTCCCTGATTGTCTATTAAGATACCTGAGTAATTTCGGTGATGGAATTCTCGATAACCTTTTATACGCAGTAAATAAGTATTTTATAATATAATATCTATATTAAATTTGTTTTAAATCATTCATCATAGCAATTTTTTGTAACATTTGTCCTACATAAAATAATATTTAATTTTTAGTTTAGGTTTTCATTAAAATGTACAACAGATGGCAATGTTATGGGTAATAGGTACAGGCGGATTTCCGAATTGCCGAGGAAACCAAACATGTTTGTTCTTATGATCGTTGCAAGTTTTACAACACTCATAATAGAAATAATTTTGTTTACTATTAAACAACAAAAAATCAACAGTGCTAAAATAATCCAGTAAAATGTTGAGTCCTGTAGATATTATATTTGTTTGCGTTTTTTTCTTCGTGCTACAAGGGCGGTTGGATTGTTTCCCTATATCCAGACGTATGTTTACCTATATTAAATAACTATAATTGAATAGAGGGAGAACATAAATTGTGTGCTGACATTTTTGAGTTGCTCTTAAACTTAAAATATCAACCGCGGCAGCATCATAATTATACAATTTTAAATAAAATATTATACTGTTCGCTATTTCCAGTGTCGCCAAACCGGGATGCCTTGTTGTGGTCAACGGCGCAACCGTCGGATTCGCCCCTGCAGAGTCCATGGACGTTTCCCGCAACGCGGCTGCATTCCTTTTACAGTCGTGACTGGATCTCGTCAACTTCCCTGCGGTTTTTACCAGCTATGACCCACACACACAAACGTATTCAGTCGTCGAATAATGACCGAGATTCGATTCCGACACCGGAACGACGATCGTATTTGTCGTCCGACAGAAGTGGTACGCGTCCGGCGGTCACGTCGCATCTGACGAAATCGTCGCCGATCGATAACGACAGAATAAAAAACTCTTCGCCGTCGTCCTACAGAAAGGGTACTCCTATAAAAGTACGCCTATACACGTCGTATTCGTCCCGGCAACCGTCGCCCAACGATATCGGCGTGGTAAGCTCTTTGCCGTCGTCCGGGATCCATCTACGGACTTCGTCGCCGTCGTCCGAAAGGAGGTTGCTACAGAGGGGTTCTATGACAACATCGTATGCCATGCGATTGCAGTCCAACTTTCAGCTTTCAAAGCGACAAGAAGCCCCAATGATTTTGTTCGACCAAAACGGCAAGATGCACACTAACGTTTACCTCCCAATCGGGCACCACAGCAACGAAAACAATCGAAAAGCCGGTGCCATCAATTGGGGCCGCAGGTATTTGCCGAAATGGTTGGTGTTTAGTGGTAAAAAAACCTAACTTAACCTTTTCGTTTTTTGTCGTTACTGTGGCACCGCCCGCGATGAGAGGTACTTATAAACGTTAGTGTGCATCTTGCCGTTTTGGTCGAACAAAATCATTGGGGCTTCTTGTCGCTTTGAAAAGCCGAAAGTTGGACTGCAATCGCATGGCATACGAAGTTGTCATAGAACTCCTCTGCAGCAATCTCCTTTCGGACGACGGCGACGAAGTCCGTAGATAGATACCGGACGACGGCGAAGAGCTTACCACGCCGATATCGTTCGGCGACGGTTGCCGGGACGAATACGACGAGACATCACTTATAGGCGTACCCTCTCTGTAGGACGACGGTGAAGAGCTTATTATTATTATATTATGTCGTTATCGGTATTTTTATGGTAGGTATCAACATTGTCGGTGTCATAAAAATTGTAGTTTATACTTTAAAAAGGTGTATGTAGTGTATACCTACCAATGTTACTGTTGTTACCAGTTAAATTTCTATTTGTATTGAATATGTATATAATGTAAAGTGAATTTCTGTAAAATGTTGTAAGCTTGAATAGCATAATACTATACTTGTATTGGTATTTTATCTAAAAAAGTCAGATATATGTTTCCTCATATTAATGTATTATAGCTAATCGTTTATTTTGTTCATGTTTATTAATATACACCTGTGTCAAAATAATGTTGTTGATTTTTTCAATTTTTATTCGTTATTTTCCTGTATATAAAAATGTTATGTTTAGCTTTATATCACGGAATCGTATATTTCCATAATAAATTACCTATTTTATATTTACATTCATAACAATATTATGGTCATCCGTCATTTTATTAAAATAAAAAAAAAATCGGAAAACGTTTAAGTTTGTATTCAATTCTATATATTTTTACGTTTTAGAACTTTCAACTAGCGTCGATCACATTTATTCACTTTACATACAATAATAAAATTATTAAAGATTCGTCAATAATTAAATGCACCACCTGAGAATTTTAATAATTTGGATTTTTCAAATAAATAGTAAAATATAAAATATATTTTATAGCAAGGAAATTTTATAGATTGTCAGTACCTGCTTTGATGACTTTGACGTTAAGTTCAGCATAATATAATAACATTAAATATAAATTAAATTGTCAATACTTTTTTAAAAAAATATATAAAAACGAAATTTACATAATAAATATCAAAAAAGAATGATAGAATGTCCCAATGTAATAATAACATTGTTAGTCCATTCAAGCATTCATTAGCAAAAAATTCGTAATAATTAATAACAATTTTACTTGTTAGTGTTATTTTTTTAGAGTATTTTTAGGATTTTTGAGACTTTTTAAACGTTTTGAATTTGAAATTAAATTTTAAGATTTTTTCATGGTTTAACATGATTTTATATCAAACTATAACTATGTACAAGTAAATAAGTATGTGATCTAAACCTATAAAAAAATAAATTACGTAGGGAAATAATTGTTTTTCCAGATTAAAGTCCAAAACGACCAGTTATTTCTGTAATCCTCTTTTATTAACCTTGAAAATGTTTATTATTATTTAAGTATAACAAATTTATAATACAATTTTTAGCAAAATCATTAAAAATTAAAAACAATTTAGTGCATTCTTTGGTACATTTTGAGGGATTTTTAGGGTTTTTTTAAAATCCCAGGAAGTGATCTTTTGTAATTTACAAAAATAATAGTTATTGACAATATTAACAGTTTTAATTTATTACTATATACTAAGAAGGAATACGTTTTAAGTGGTTGAAAATGGTATCAGAAGTCTTAAGTTTTAAGTTTTTATCAGTTTTATATTTATATCGTGATAATATAAAATAACCATTATCCATTAACTTCTATTTTAAAATACTTTAATCGCACACATGATTGGTTGGCCGATAAACACTGTAGTCTCTAACTATAAACGGTTCATACACCCAGGCATCGTTGCTTTAAAATATAGTTAAAGCCTCCGATGTTATGGATGTCAAAAAACTAACAAGTATCATAAATGACAATATGACAGGTCGGTTTACAGAGGAGAAGATTTAGGGATTTAAACCATATTAATTATTATATATTTATATGTATAGTATTGGATTATGACTTAATTTATTCATTCATCATCAGCACGTGATTTGTGTTATAATACATAATTAAATGAACGTCAGCCCAACATTTATTTTCTTTCTTAGACCCACGCCCGGCCATACACGCCACATAAATAAAACGCTTTTATGTCAAATCATTTTTAAGATTTTTAAATAATCTAAGAGTAAAATAACCTCGGGATTCTATTTCCGGTACCCCTTGAAAATTTGAAATGACTACCTATTATTTATTTTTCAAATGGATTATATTAATAATAATATATTGACATCAAGATGACGTATAATATAGTTATTGCATAACGATAACACGGAACCCTGTATAGGCAATTTAGCTACATTACTGTTGCTAGTCCATTTTTACGGTATCTCATTATTAGTAATAGGTAATATTGTTTTTAATTTTGATGGCAAAACTGTAACTTAATACCTAATATAAAACTTCAATTTTAAATCTCTTTTGACCACGTTTTATTTTTTTCCGTTATATCATTTATTATAGGATTATGATAAAATTATAATGTAATATGACTAGTAATAATTTATTGACACTAAAATTTTAACATGATTACAAATAAAATATATAATTAAATTAAGTTATAGTTTTCAATTCAAAAGCATAGCTTGTGCTAAAGTTCATTATAAATGTATATAATATGTACAGTACATTTTTTTTAACTAAAATAATACAACAATAACATATAGTATTATAATTATAATAATATCGTTGCTTTATTTGAAACTAGGAATAAACGGGAGTTTACGTTTATCATTAGGTACTTCCCCTCCCCCCTCCAAATACCGTTTTTACAGTTATTATACTATTATATCCATAGTCCTTAAATATGCGACTATAGTCAAATATGTGCCTACATAATATTATAGGGACCTATAAGGGTGAAAGTATAGCTATGTTTTCGTGGCTTATTCGTTACAGAATTCTATCTGCCTAAGTAAATTTATCAATTTGTTTAGTAATTTAATACTTCTACAGTTTTATTTTTTTGTTTCAGATGCTATAAATAAACTAGATTTTTTTTATAATTCAATGCGATTTAGAAAAATGAGCGGCTCACGTATCATTATTCCATGATATAGCATGGAAAGAAATCTCAGCTGGCAGTGATTTTTATCACCGGCTTTTGCCGCCAAACGACTAGTCTAATAATATTTTACCATATTATTATTATTATTGGTAATAGTTTTATTACAGTCTTTTATTTATTATTCATGCAAGTTTATGCCATTGGCATTAATAATTTTGTCAATTATTAATTTTATTGGTAATATGTTTTGGTGTGCAGTAAAATACTGTAATAGTGGACGAAAACTTAAAGCTAAATTATATAATAATGAAGGTTCAGATGTAAGGTTTTTCATTATATTATGTTATTAGTTTTTAGTTTTTAGCTTTTAATTATTATTTCTTATTAATTAATAATTATTGACAATCGCAATATAATATGAGTATATACAAGTACATAAATCATAAATAATTTATGATATAAATAAATATTTATGAAATAATTATTATTTAACTAGCAATATAATATCTGATATCTACTCACCAATGCATTTTAATACCTTCTTCTTTAATGGTTGTCTTACAATCTTTAATAGAACAAGTTTTCATTTTTAGGTATTGTTATTTTATCTAATTTCATTTCTAATTTGAGCTCACTAATAAATCCCCTTATCTCCCTCCTCTCCTCTGTACTTAATTCACTGATTGCTAAAGGTACTTTTTCTCCATAATTATCTCCATCATACCACTTATTGCTCATTATAATTTATCTCACATTTACACTCCACTTGGAAATAGTAAATATAAGATAACAATAATCTGTTACTATTAAAATGTTTAATTCTGTAATATACCTATCAGGTATATTATATATAGGGTGATACCACTGGGTATCTTCCCTAATCACGCGACTCAAGCTATTTATTGTCTTACATCACATTTACTTATTGTACTTATCGTATAGATTGTAAATTTACAAAAATAAAAAAAAAAAAAAAAAAAGGTATTGTTGTTACCTACCTATATACAATAAATATACCTAATAAATAAAAAACTTATTAAACTATAGTCGAAGCCCGAAGTGCCAATTAGAGGTGCTTGACGCAGGTGACAGGTGAAATCATAGACTTTAAGACTTTAAGTTTACCATAAGTTTACTTAAGTCTATGGGTGCAATCGTTTGCAGTGATCACATTCATAGACAGCTAAATATAATAGTATACATAATGCTATTTTTGATCGCGGGAATAGTTAATAATATTCAGGGGTACGAAACTCCGTGCGTTGGCCAAATCAGGCGGTTGTGGCCTTGAACACGGTCTCCAGATGGGCGTGGCATACGTTATCAATTAAATATATCATATCAATATCACCATATCACGATATTATTTGTACCATTTTGTAGTTTTTGTACAATACGACAATTGCTTATTAATTTACCAAGATTTATGTTTATGTATTAAGATTTAAAATTATGTACACTGACGGACACTGGTATTCGCACACGTGTAAAAGTAAAAGTAAACAGTGGAAACAATTTTTCTATGCTGGAAACAACCCGACCCCGCGCAGAATACCCTGCCTATTAAGCGGAAACAGTTTTTCAATACGGGTATAACATCATGTTGGTAAACGGAAACAGTTTGAATGTTCGGACTTCAGATCATAGGTAAACACTTCACCCATCAGCTGATCGAGTTTCGCTTCTATATAGGCACAAATAGTATGACGTCACATTGTCTATTGATAAGACCGGCGGTTCAAAACAAACTGTTATCACGGTTCATGATAATATCATGAAATAATTTGAGTATTAAATTATTTCCTCCATGGTTTCCCCCAACAGTTTGTATCTCTCTCATCAATGTCGGTTTCATGATTTCTCTCTCTAAGCGCAGTCCATTTATTAATATGTCTATGAATAATAATAATTGAACACCTAAATACCTAGTTATGAATTATGATAAATGATAATCATATTTTTAAATTTTTAATCACGGAAATCATCACAATAAAACAAATATTTATATTAATATAATATACCAACATAATAAAATAAATATTTTATAAGTGGTTCAGTTCTCACAATTAGTAATTCACAGTACCTACTTCCTTAGAAAAATTTGGTCCAAAGTATGAAAATTGAAAATACGATTTTAGTGATTTTGAATTGTTATCACTTGTTTGTAATCACGTCATGTTAACAACATCTTCTCATCTTCATCCATAGATAATAAAGATCTTTATTATCTATGTCTTTATCTCGACGGTTAACAGTTAACAACAACTGTCAAATCACGGAATAGATAGTATTGTTGTGGTATTAAAGTCTGTAAACCGTGACGGAATCTATCTCAAAATATTACAGGTAGTATCAATGATCAATCCATCTTGGTAATAACTAATGAGTGATGGCTATTATGTATAACATTTTGTTGTACCGGTGCCGTCGAGATAGAGTTATAAATCTCGATGGCAGGTACTCAGCAAGCTGCTGCAGCCAGCGCGGTTATCTACCTGTAGATACTAGATAACCGTGCTCAGCACTTAACAACTCACTTCTCGCAACGTTTCAGTGACTTCAAGTTCAACTGTCGTTTTCTGCCAAGAAGTACAACCCAAATCAACATGGTTTTATTATTGATCGTCGTGTCATAAATTTTGAACCGCTCACTTTTAGTTTTTACGCAGGTTCTATGTAATATGTTTGTGCCATACATAAAACGAATATGATATATTAATTTCAGAATGAAAGATAAAAAACTGAAGGTAAAATATATCATCTTATTAATTATAATGCACATACAAATGTTACCTGTAGCTGTGTGTTGTAGGGTTTTCGAAGTGATCTGGCGTTATATCGATCCAAGGTTTGGCGTCTTGCGGCTTACAGTCGATTGTCTATTGTGATTCTCCAGTACATCTTCAATGCACTGGTTCCAGATCACAAGGCTCAGGGAGTGTTCATATCGCCGGGCCTTCATGACAAAGATGATACCAGTATTGGCCGTACAGTAACTGATTTCCTGGGTGGTTTCCTCCGCTGGGACGCTCAATATTTCCATCATATCTATCAATATGGCTACACTTATGAAAATACATTGGCTTTTTTCCCTCTATATCCTAATGTATTACGGCTGTTAACTTCAATCTTTTCTGGTCATTCAAACACTATGTTTCTTGTTGCAGGAGTCTGCTTCAACAATATTATTTTTGTTTTCACTGCATTGGTATTATTTAATTTGACTTTACGCATACATAAAAATGCAGAAATGGCCTATAACTCAACAGTCCTGTTTTGTTTCAATCCTGCTAGTGTTTTTTTCTCAGCTCCCTATTCAGAATCACTGTTTGCGTTTACAACGTTTTATGGTATGTATCATAATGCATGTGAATGTATTTGGAAGTCTTCGTTATTTTTCGGTTTCTCTGTGTTGAACAGGTCCAACGGACTACTTAATGTCGGCTTTTTGCTATATAATATGGTTGAATTAGCCATCAAGAAAAGAAAAATATCATTCAAATGCTTTATTGGTGCATGTTTTGTTTTTGCATGTTTCGGTTTGTTCCAAATCTATGGATATTATAAATTCTGCACTCTGCAAGAACACACATTAGATCCTATAGTTATCGATTATGCTATAGTAAATAACCTAAGAACACCAAACAACATTAGTGTGCCAATTTGGTGCGGTGAGCGCTTACCATACTCTTATGTTCAAGAAAAATATTGGAAAAATATGGGGTTCTTAAATTATTTCAAATTCAAACAGATTCCTAATTTTCTATTGGCTTTACCTTGTGTTTTTTTACTGTTAAAGTTTGGTTTTGAATATTTTCGTACCAATAATATCATTTATTTGGGTCTTAGAAATCGAGATAAACCAGATTTTGTGTATGTTGTCCATTCCACATTTTTAACCATATTTTGTTTGTTTTGTATACATGTACAAGTGACCACTAGAATGTTAGCGTCTTCAAGTCCAGTGTTTTATTGGGCTTGTGCGAATTATTACAAATTTCCACTTAATTTCAATAAAAATACATACAACCGTATAATTTATGATTTTAAATCTAAATTGGTAGCATTGTACTTTTTCACATATTTTATTGTCGGCACAGCGCTTTTCGTGAATTTTTTACCATTTACTTAGCAATCAAATGCTATTAACCTTCATTTAAAAGCATTATTTTTATGAAAAAACAAATGTTATATACCTTAAAAATGCAAACTGTAAAATTAATTGAAGTGTACAAATATAAATCATTTAATTGTATGTGTTCTATATAATAAAAAAAACAAATGTTATTACCAGTGTTAATTACTAGAAGTACGTATTTTAATTTTTAATATGTTAAAACTCAAATTATGGTATTTTAATATGTACTAAAAAGAAATTATTTTATATTCTGCATTGTTATTTCATTTTGGGATGTTTTTTTTATTATATTTTATATTTGTTCAATAGATTGATACATATTTTATGATGAAACAATAAAGACTTAAATTAAGACTGATATTTAATAATATTTACTATTAATTTAGAATTCATAACTCCTTAAAACGTCCTTCTGAGGGATTAAAGAAAGTTTATATTATTTAAAATTAAATGAGGTACAAAAATTGTTTGTGACTGTTAGATTATAATTCATAAGTTGTCATTATAATATTTATTTATCTATATATTTGGTAGTAATTTTTGAGCTAAACTAATGTGATTCTGAATGTATTGTACTTGGTTAATAGATATTGATAAAATAATCATAAATTAAAAATAAATATGAAAGATTCAGTTTAAGTTAGTTATTTTTCACAACTTCACGTTAATATTGAAAATTATGTAGTCAAACTTAATTGATGAGTTAAATTTTTTTTTAATTAAAACAAATATTTAGACTAGAGCAAAATCAACGCATGATCAAATATGTCTGGCTATTATTTTTGAATGGATATATTTTGTGTCACAGATTCACAGCTGTCTTTAATATTATAATGTAGTTGTACTTTAATAAATAATAATAATATGTCTACAGCTGCTGCTGTGATTACAGATTTGAATGAAGGTATTTAAAAATAATTCTGGACTACCCTGACACAGCTGCTGCTGTTGACCTTATTTAATATATCCATAAGCAAAACTCCATGTCGGCCCATGGATTAGCCTAATACTGACTGGATAACACTCTGATTTAATAACATATAAAATTTAAATAAAAAACTTATTTTATAATTTAAATTTTTTTCATATTTGTCATTTGGCCTGTCTTAATAAAATGTTCTAATTTCGTCTATGATCATATCCAAGGTATTTTTTAGTAATCACGATTATAAAGATCTTTGTACTTTAGTTCTTTACGTAGTATTGTTATAGAACACAATGCGTAATTTTAAGACCTACACAATTTAAAATAGGTCATTTTTAAAATAATGCATTTTTTTATTGCACAAAACGTAAACTCATATTATGTTCTAATATATTATCACCTTGATAGTAATCTTAGTTTGTGATAACACTTATCGTGGACTTGGAACGATATTTTTTCAATGATAAGAAACATATTTTTAAATAATAAGAACTTCCTGGTTATAAATTATAATACATTTTAATATTTTATTTTTATGCTTAAAGTTACACCTTCAAGATAGTACGTAACTGCTGAGGTGTACTATTATATAATTAATTTAAGCCAAATGACCGTTAGTAGTACAAATTGAATCATTATCATCTGTTAAGATCAGACAAACTACAGAATATTCTATTCCATAATGATATCTGTAAGATTTAATAAATTACTCAGAAATTGTAGTTCGCTGTGCAAGAGGAATCAAATTCATCATTCTTCAACAGAGGTACAATATGATAAATTAATATATATACATAGGGCCGAGCATGCTAACACCCTTTTTTTCTTCAATAATTCAGTTATTACAATCTGATTTTTGGATTTATTAAATATACTTACACCATATTTTCAAATTTTTAAAATTTTTTGTACATCTAAGAAGTGCCCTATGGAAACACAAACTTCATTGGATAATTTTTCTGAAAAATTTGACATATCAAAATAAAAATTTGTACGTGTAGTTTTTAAGTTATTTAAATTTGTGTTCTAAGGATAAAAGGTCCATGGACCATGGTAATAGGTTTATTGGGGCCAAGCAATGTGCAAACAGGTCGGTCCTCTTATATTGATGCCACAAGGGAAAAAATGGGGTTATAAGAGATGGAGGCTATGTTGATTTGAAAATTTTAGATTACCTAGTAATTATTGCCCAAGGTTAACTAATAAACTAGTTCCAATATTACATCTATTTTATATTTTTGTAAAACTATTTTTAAGGACTTATCCTAAGTAAAATATTTTAATAACTTAGAAACAACCTAATCATTCAAATTTTAAATTAGATACATCAAATTGTTCAAATAAATTATCCACTAAATAGTTTACAATAAAAAAGGAGATTCTCCCAGAAGTTTGTATCGTCACAGGACATGTAAAACAAAAAAAATTCATCAATTTGAAAACATTGTCTAAGTTTTAAAAATTCCAAAAATCAGAATTTAAATAAATTTATTATTAAAGAAAAATGAGGGTGACCATGCTTGGTAGATCTCCCTGTATATAATATATAAATAATATAAATACAATATACCTAATATGATAAACATTTTATTACAATTAACCAAATAATTTTCTTAATGTTTAAGTTAGTTAATAATCATGTAACTGTACTATATAGCCAATTCAAAATGTTGATTATTATTTATTATGAGTTAATACTATATTGTGATATGAGCACGGTTCAGTATTCAATTTACCATTTTTGAACTTACCAACTAAACTTGACATGACATTTTATTAGATTTTTCTAATTTGTTTACTTACAAATTACAATTGTATTAGGTATAAG
Source organism: Nasonovia ribisnigri (assembly GCA_027563435.1). NCBI lineage: Eukaryota > Metazoa > Arthropoda > Insecta > Hemiptera > Aphididae > Nasonovia > Nasonovia ribisnigri. The sequence goes on along the minus strand of JANEHU010005085.1, from coordinate 476,751 downwards.
CAATAGGTATACATTTATTAATATTTATAGACTTAAAATGATGTTTAATTGCAATTTTTTGAATACCTAGTATAACTTCAACTTGTATAATGCAAAATAAATTGAATAGTTTATTATATTTAATCAATGAGTTTATAAAAAAAAAATTATATTACATATTGTATAAAGTTTAAATCACATTTTTATTTACAGAAGCAAACCAAAATCAAAGTTAATAATATTGAAATTAATTATTTAAAAGTTGGAAATGGGCCACAGACCTTGTTGTTATTGCCAGGAGCATTAGGTACCTTGGCCATATTAAGTATTTTAGAATTAATTTTCAAAACTACAATAATATTAAACATTGTGCATATAGGTACATAATAAACTTTATGAATATTATTTAGGTTCAATACTAACTGATTTTAAGCCACAAATAGAAACTCTTAATCGTGAAAAATATACAATAGTTGCATGGGACCCACCAGGTTATGGTTTTAGTCGACCACCAGACAGAGATTTTTCTCCAGGATTTTTTTATCGAGACGCTGACTATGCCATTTCGCTTATGAAAGTATTTACATTTTTCTACTTGTATTCTTAATATTTTTCTAATCTCAATGTTGGTCTTCTTAGTCATTGCAAATTGATAAATATTCGCTGCTAGGATGGAGCGACGGTGGGATTACTGCACTTATAATGGCATCCAAAGCTGTTGACAGAGTGGAAAAACTCATAGTTTGGGGAAGCAATGCATATGTTACTGAAAAAGATATTGAGTTATACGAGAAAATACGAGATGTTCAAAACTGGTCTCCACGCATGAGGCAACCGTTTATTGATCTGTATGGCGAAAAGTATTTTTCAGATACTTGGAATGCTTGGGTAGATTCATTTCAAATAATACTTAAAGAAAACGGAGGGGACATTTGTCGAGAAGCACTGTCTAAAATCAATGCGCCTACTCTCATTTTACATGGTGCACAAGACCCTATAGTGCCTATGGAGCATCCAGTTCATTTACACAAAAAAATAAAATATGGATCGTAAGTTATTACATACTTAATATTAGTTTTGATGAGAAAACTCCTTCACAATTATATTTTTGGAAATTATAGTACCTAGCATAATAATAGATTCAATTCAATAAAAGAGTACAACAAATAACTACATAATAAATGATTAATTTGTAAATATTATAAATTTTTTGTACGATACTAAATAATTATAATAATAATACTAAAGGATTGAGTATCTAAGAAGTATTAACAATTTAAATTGACTAAAAAAAATGCAGGCAATTTTAGAATTCAAACTTCCTATATAATATGATAATACATAAGTCAATTACTAAAAAAGTGTATTGATTGGGCTATCCAAAAACGATGACTTACCTAATTCTATATTCTTATTACCAAAGACCGGATTTAATTGCATTTAAAACACAAAAAAATTGCATATTTAAATTGTTTAACTGCACCAAAAAATTGCATAATAAATTGCACTGTAAAAATTCAATAATTATATAAAACAATTAAATAAATGTTACTTTTTTGAATTAAAATTGATAATTATATACATTTCCAAATTATACTCATTAAAATTAAATCTTCTATTACTTAAAATATGTTTGTACAAAGAAAAACTACGTTCTACGTCTACACTAGTTATTGATGCATATTTAAAACAATTCAATAATGTAGGCGTTATATCTAAAGTAACATCTTTTTACCTGACATGACTTCATAATAAGATTTAATAGTTTTATACCCTTCATTTTTTTCAATTACATACATAAATTTGTCTTTAATTTTTTTTCCATCTGGGCCAGGAATATTTGTTAAAATATCTTCAATCTTTCTAAACATATTCATACTTTCAAGTAGTTCACTATTTGATGCTTCCAAGTTTGTAAGATTAATGGATAACTCGAAAATGTGTAATTGTATGAATGCTAAATCACATTTTACTGTATTATTTTGTACAAGCTGTTTTAGTTTTTCCACACTGATAGCATTGTCTTTTAAACTGTCAATCACATTTCCAAAATTTTCAAAATTATTTGCATAGAATAGTGCAGCATTTAACCATGTTCCCCACCTTGTAATAATATAGGTTTGGGAGGTAAAGGTATACCTGACATTTCTTTCTATATTTATTGATTCTCAATGGTGCTTTAAGGAAAGCTTTTTTCTCTAAACCCAGATTATCTACTCACAACGAAAACTCGGTATGTCATAAATTCATAATAGCGTTTTTATACAATAAATTTAGCTGAGTTAAATAGTTTATTAATTTAAACACATAAAATTGTAAAAAATTGCAAAAACGTGGAAAATTTCAAACATTGTATTAAAAAATTAAATAGGCATAACACACAAAGTATATATCGACTATACATTTGATCAGATTTGGTTTATCTTAACTACAAAAAAAGTTGCAATATCAATTAAATCCGGTCTTTACTTATTACATATAAATTTTGAGATAATGATAGTTTTACACTTCCATATAAATGTGTGGCCACTGGCCACTATGGCCATCCCTGATATAATAATATTGTTTCCATCCGTGTGTTACAGGCTTGAAATCTATCCGGAAGGTAAACACAACATTCATCTAAGGTACGCCGAACTGTTCAATTCGGCGGTAGACGATTTCCTGGCAGAAGACTTGTAAGAGATCAAGACTTGTCGTAATAACAATAACTTAGTATAAAAAATAATAGTACCTATTAAAATCATAGCAGCGGGGGTGCTAGTCTATATAGCGGATGCAAGGTCGGTTCTAAATCGTAAGGAGGCAAACAATAATAATAATAATATGACCGAACAAGCGGCGTGGGCCACGCGACCGACATCTCTGCGGAAATTGACGTTGCTCGACAAGGTGTGGCGATACCAGGGCGAGGGCAACGCCAACGTGGTTTTGTCGGTTCCCGCCGACGGAACAGTGGTGCGGGTGATGAAAGAAGGTGACGGCAGCGGTGAGACGTCGGCGGCCGTAACCCTGTCCGTGCGGCTGCGGTTTTGCGACGCCGTCAGACGTAGATTCTTCGGCGCCGGCGGCGGCCGTCACGTAGACGTGCCCGTACCGATGCGCGTGTCCCCCGAAGAGTTGCGCGAAATCGACCGGCTGATCCGGCCGGACAGGCCGCCGGGCCGGAAGCACAAAGGCCTCTGGTGGGCCGGAAGTCTGGTGGCCGTGTGCCCGGACTACACGGCGCTGCCGCCGACGGAAGTGCCGGGCGTCTGGTGTGTCGAGATCAAACCCAAACAGGGATGGGTACACGCGGATGACGTCGGCGGGGCGCGGGTCAAGTGCCCGTTCTGCGCGCACCAGTACTTGAAGCTGTGCCGGGGCGACGTGCAGAGGCCGAGCGGTTACTGTCCGCTGGACATGTTCTCGGGCCGCCGCGAACGGGTTCGGCGGGCCGTCCGCGCGCTGCTCCGCGACCCGCAGAACAATCTGAAATTGTTCCGGGACGGCGACCGGGTCGATGCCGCGAACGGCGGTCTCGGTGGCGCGGCGGGGGAGGCGGTCGGCTCGGTCGGACGGTTTTGCGCGTTGGTCGCGGCCGCTCTGCTAGGCGATTTCGAGGGCGACCGGGACGGTTCGGGTGATGACGATGGCGAGGAGGAGGAGGAGCACCCCGGTGCCTCTTCGGGGGCTGTGCCGCCGGCGTCGTGTGACTTCGCCGCGGTCCCGATGCCCAGGCACTGCGTGCTGCACGAGATCCTGACGATGCAACAGATGCAAACCACCGGTTTCGCGGCCGTGTGTTCCGAGTACGACGGACGGCCCCCGCGGTGCCCGCAGTTCGGCCACGTCGACCGTCTGCGGCCGGCCGACGACGACGGAGCCGACGGCGCCTGGAGCCCGGTGGACGGCTATCTGGTGGCCGCCACGGCCAGGGACTGTTCCGTGTTCGTCACGTTCCGGCGTTCCGGCAGTTCGTCGACCGCGATACGCGTCAAGGTGTCCGACTTGGACCCGAAACCGTTGTCAACCGTCGACAAGCACAGGAATCGCAACGCAATTGTCTCGTTGGCCTGCCAGCGATATTCGGCAGGGTAGTGCGTGTCGTGGCCCTGGTGTTGGTGGGATGGATGAGCAGGAAGTGGACGTTGAAAGTGCGATTATAATAATTATTAGTTCCTTTTGAATTACAACTATTAAAAATAATAAAAAAATATATTTTACTCGTGTTGTTTATATATTCGACGATAAATAAATGCCGATAAAGTCACATCGTAGTTTTGGTATTTTATTTAATACATTTACAAAGAAGTATTGTTGTAGTTATTTGCCTCGATAAAGTTCCGATTCCTAATAAGACTTACTACGGTTGGAAAGACCGAATAATGGAAGAAAAACAATGACATTCCGTTTACTGCATTCCAGTCGAATAAAAAAGGCAATGAATAACTCCTACGAAAATAGGTGGATCAGAAACTCTTATTTAGAAATGCATATGCGGACAGTGTTTATGGTTTTATTCAACATCATATCATTAATTGAAAGAAAGTTTGGAAAAAAATATTTTTATAGGTAGTTTAGGTTAGATTAGGGTTAACACCCTAGGGGCCCGTTAACTAAAGCGGTTAAACCATGGAATTCGGCCGGTAAAATCAGTGGGTTAAGCGTAACAGTCTAACCCTAACTCAAATATATTTTAGATTCTGAGCGGAACGCTGAATGTATTCATTTTACAGTTTTTTTTCGAAATTTTAATTTTTATATTACACTTGATGATATTAGCGTAGGTGGTCAAAGTAATACTTAGATTTTCGACTTTAAGGTTGATTTCTGATAGAAAATTGTAACTAATTGGTATTTTAACAGTACTTTTAAGAAAGTGTTGAGAAAAGAAAAAAAAATAAATCGAAGAAAAACGAGAATTTTCAACCTTTTTTTGAATAAAATTAATTAAATTTTTTGGTCTTTACTCAAAAACAAATAACTGTAGATACCAAAAATGTTTACCAAATGTTTATATTAACATTTTCAATTTGTTTTGTTTTTATTCTTAATGTCATAAAACATTTTTAGCCGGGTTAATAATTCAATAGAAAATTCCGCATAAATTGTTAATATAGCAATTTTAAAATGTTGTTCGAGCGGTTGTCTGAGACTTAGAGCTACTTCAACACAAAAACGCAAGTGAAGTTTTACTTTGAAAAACACGTCACCAGTACTTTTTCATTTAACTACGTTGATTTAGGACCCATTTGACAAATTGCCCTTAATCAAAGCTGCATTGCTAGCTGCGTTCAGATTGATCGTCTGAAATAATCAAGATTTTCAAGGAAGAAATTGAAGTTCAAGAAGTTACACGTACAATATACAAGCGATACGTATCGGACTTCGATACAAGTCGGTACGTAACTATTTTCCTGTTGATACGTATCGAATTTTTCTTCTTGAAAATCTTCAATGTCATAAAGGCGACAAGGCCAACCACTAAGTGTGGATTAAAAAATATTCCATCATGTCTATTACATAATATTTTAATAATTTTATTATATAAATAACAGATGATAACTTAGTGTTGGATTCACCTTCGCAACCCATATTTTTTAGGATTAGAATATCGATAGCTATAGCTACAACAATTACTATACGAAGTACGTTTTAGGATCAGATTCAATATTAGTTCGCACGTCGCAGAAGGTAAATAAGTGTAACTGTAATAACATTAATACTGCGAATAGGTATTAATTCATCAATTATGTACACAAAATTACAAATAGAATAGTTTATATGAGTAGGTACACGTTTATTAGAGACGATGATAATGGACAAATAATAATATGGATTTACAAAAGACGACGAGAGTACGAAAACTATGCTCGTCACCTAACAAATCAAAATAATTGCGATTCGAACAACAATACAAATTATACATTAGGTATAATGATGATATAAAAATAAAACAATACAAATGACAATAATTAGCAAAAAAATAAATTTACCGATTTTATACCTACCAAACATAATGATTAACATGACACAAATAAATAATAATAACACGTAAATAATATCCATAAGTAAATATACTTAAATGTTCAAGCGCAAACTACTTTTCTCAACTAATTTTATCAATTTTATTAAAATAGACAGTAGTATTATACTTATATCCGTCCCTGCTACAATAAATAAGTAAATAATAAATTTAATATATTAATATAGGTTATTATTACTATTTACTATACAAAATCCAATGATACAAAATGTAATACAAAATAAGAAATTATGTGATGATACATGTTATACCCATATAAATTTTTATACGCATGCAACAGAAATTAACTTGTACAGTTAACAATTCTGTACTACAGCAGAGACGAAGAGTTATTTCTAATAATTTGAATTATAATAACACACCGTGCAGTTTTAATTTCAGACCATGATACAATTTCTTATGCTGAAAGTAAATATTTTTTAAAAGTTATAAAAATTTGTAACTTCAAAATTATAATCCCCAACCAAACTTTGCAACTTGTGTTACAGCGATAAAATAAAACTTATTGTCATTTTTTACCAATTTTCTGGTACTTGAGTTGAAAAAATACCAAAAACATGCACACTAGCAACTTTATACGATTTCTTCTAAGTGAATACAAGTGGCCAAAATAAAAATATGTCTGTGCTTTTTCATAAGAAAAAAAATTACTTTTATTATTAGCAAAAAGAAGTTGGTCCTAAATTCATAAAATAAACCCTGTAATTTGTTAACAACACCAGGGTTTTGGTGTTGAAACTTAAATAGTAGATTTTTCTTTTAACCATTCAGAAAACTAGTGGAAAGCAAGATCATTTTTATAGAATTAGTTCAGTAACTTAAGACATTGAACTGCAGTTGACATGAAAATGGGTAAGTATTTTAAAAATTAAGATATCATGCTATATGTAGAAAATATAGTTATACAAGTATTGAAAAAACTAGTGAATTCAATTGTAAGTAGATATGAAAGTTCTAAAATTTTATAACTTGAAAACTAAAGATAAAAAGATAAATCTTTTAATTTAAAAATGGATGATTATTATTCTCCACAAACTCAGTGTTTTATTTGATTTTTGGTGATGTAGATAAGTGATAAAACAAGTTAAGAAAAGTACTAGTGCAGAACATACAATAGGCATCGACCAATATATTTTTATATCATATATTGTATTGTCTATGATAACATTAAAATATATTAGCTAGGTACGGAATAATACTAGTTGTATGTATCCAAACCACTGTTTTAAAGCTCAAAAAATGCAAAAAATATAAATTGCAACTGTCAATTATTACATTATTATTACATGGAAATAAATAAATAAAGATAGATAAAAAAAACAAGGTATAAAATAATGTAAATTAACAATAAATAATTACTAATAGTCACATGTATAATTTTTTTTCATATATATTATATTCAGTGAGAATTTTTTTAGACAATTTTCAAGTGTTGTCTAATAAAATAGAATACAAAACAAAAATAAATAATTAGGATAAAGGATGGATCACATGTTAAGTTAAATTGTTTATAAAATATGATAATATAGTAGTTATTAAATATATTGTCATACTTAGGAAATAAATGTATAATAATAATAATAATAATATATATTATATATATAATTTATCATTAGCAAAGCTAGTAGGTTATTTTAAGTTAATATTATGTCCTTATAAGAACTATCAGATGAGTATAATTTAGTAAGTATAGTTTAATTTTACAATAGTTGAACTATGGTCGAACATAAGTTTATGAGGAGGTTAAGTTTTATTACAATTTTAGGAGCATCTAAAACATTTGATGAAAATATTTTCCCGAACATAACAAGATGGTGTCACATATAGTTTCTAGTAACACTCAAAACATAAATATAATAAAAGGTAGAGCATTCCAAGGAGTAGAGAGAACTAACACGGCCAGGAAGATCAATTTGTTAAACGATACAAAAATATTGGTTTTATTTTTATTTTAATAAAATTTAATTAATTATATCATATTCAATATTACTCAATTTAGAAAGAAATCATATCAATGAAAAATGAGATTAATGATTTCTAGTTTATTTTTTTTTTGATGAAAATTATCAATCAGACCCACTAAATCGTGTAACAGAAATAATTATTTAGAACTAAAAAAAATTTAAAAATAAAATTCATTATTACTTCTATTGTGACGGTAATTACATACGATTAACGAATGCTGTTGTCTAAATTTTATTATTAACCAGTATCACCACTTAATGCAACTTTTTTTAACTAATTAGGGTGAAAACGCAGCTCATAATATTATTTATGTTATAGATTCGTATAAATAGTTTAAAATGGCATAATAAATAAAATACTAGCCTAGTGACTAAAACAATATTTGTAACATAATATATAGATGTGTATAAATTATATTTATATAAACCTAGGTTTCTATACATTACAAGATATAGTTTGCACAATAACTGTGTAGGATATATATATTAGCAAATGTATTTACTATTCTAATATATATATGTACAATGCTCTTAAAGATTATTTATTTTTTTATCAAACTTCCTAATTTCACAAAACAAGCATATTTAAATGTATTTTGCTTTGAGTTTTTGTGGTAACTTCTAAAACATTATATAACCTAGTTTTTATAAAAAATAATAAATGAAACCAGACCTTAGTATTCATATTAATGTCAAGAAACTTTTTTTTATTAAATTTCCAGATATTAAATTTTGAGTAGATTACAGTAAAAGAAAGAGAATCATCACACATAACACTCTAGTATAATAGTACTATAGCAGTAGTAGTGTACTCATTACAGTTTTGGGAAATTGAAAACAATAATAATGATGATGTTTATAAATTAATATAAAAGAAACCTACATTTTAATTATTTTCCATAATAAATAAATAAAAATATTTTTTTTATTTTACCACTTAACATCTTTGGGGTCTTGGCAACACTTGTTATCCACATACATGTACACATACAGTATAAAATACATTACTAGAAAAACAATTAAATAAATTACATACAAATTATAATAAAATAAACTATACGATCTCAGACTTAGAACGTTTTAATTTAGATTTATTCACAGATGATTTTAGATTTGTATGCGTACATGTGTGCGAGTGTGTGCGAGCATAATACATATAAAACAATAATTCAAAATCACAAAAAAAATAAATATTCCATGGTGTTTTTACACGACTATTAACTATTACCAGAATTTCAAAACTGGTCAGCCAAAAGATCACAAATTTCAATGGACACAGGTTCTTTGCTGGACCTTACCGTCAAACGATACATCTGTAGAAAAATAAATAAATTAATAAACAAAAAGAAAGAATTACATTTGTATACATTAATATTAAATGTCCATTTATAAACAACTGTATGGAACTAAAAAAAATACATCGTAATGATTTTAATATTGTCTATTACATCAATATTTTTGTATTGAAAATGTGAAATCTGTGACACAAATTTATAAATAATAAGTAATAATAAAAATATTCAAATATTATTCTAGTTATAAGAGTTATTCCACTTTGTGAGAATATAAGCCGTCATAAATACATTACAATAAAGTAATACTACCACGGTAATAATAGCCTTACACATCTCCTTGGTAAATTCCCTTTCCCCCAATTTGTCACAATAGTTACACGACAATTAATCCTTATTAGATCTGACACAAGCTATGGTCATAAATTACACTTTATTTATATTAAATTAATACTTTAATAGTACAACGATATAAATTAAAAAGCACTGATTTCATTTCAATAATTGAAAATGTTGAGCTGTAATTAAAATATGTATGCATATTACATGTATTCAATAGGTTAATTTAAAAATCTAGGTTGGTAAAATGTTGAATAAAACAAAATAAAAATGTATTTGTACTCTACCTACCATAATTTACACCTATACTCAAAATGTTCCCCACCTAAAATAAATTGTTTTTTTTTTATTAGAATGTAAAAATTTTTCAAACAATTGCATTTTATTCATTCAACAACAATTAAATAGTCAGAAGTAACATAACATATTTTTTTCACTCAAAAAATTATATTAAACCATAACAAACCCCATCATACCCTACTGGGATTTGAAAATTCCAGTTTACGAGTTAAAAAGTGATTTAAAGTCGTTTTAATAAATATAATTGTAATATAACAATGTAATTTCAATATATTTTGGTTTTCTTTCAAGATGCCTACGTATAAGTAGTGTAATATAGAGTAGTATTAGTATACACCATCTGTAATATTCAATTAAGTATAACTAACACCATTCAAGACTTATAGATCTAAAGATCATTGAAAATTATTATGATAAATGGGTGAAGTTGACAATGATGGACTGATGAATATAAGATCAGAAAAAAATTATTTGAGGGCATCAGAGCCGTAGTAATATTAGAACGAAAATATAATGAACGACTATAGATGTTTCACACCAAAAAGTTTTAGTATTTATCACCTACAAGTCACTAAAAAAAATGTACAGTAGGAAATTAAATGGTCTAGTGATTACAAGTCTAAAAAAAAATAGCAATCATTATTTTTAGTCAATAACATTAACTTAAAACAACTCCCAAAGAACAAAAAGTAATTTATAAATAAGATAAGATATCAATAAGATCTAGTTAATAATCTACTTCATTAATTGGTTGGCACATGCTAGTATGTAGGTACTTAACATTTCTTAACAGTAGCTATAAATACATACCTGAGCTTGTTTATTGGGTTCTAAACGTAGCAAACATCCAATCTGTTGTGTTTTTGTGTGAACAATACCAGCACAAACAAAATTGTCAGGATTTGGATCAATGCCATCTAGTAATTGCATACCAAATCCAGAAAGTTTTGTCCTTGTTGAAACTTGATCCATTGGCTGTGATGCCTTGAAGATTTTTTGAGACTTTTGAGGATCGTGATTACTAAAAAAATTTAGAGAAACCATATATAAACTAATTTAGAGAAGCTATATAATATAAAACAGTAAAATAAGTAATAAGTGTTGAGTTGTTGAGTGTACAAATTTAATTTATAAACATGCATAAATAAAATATTCCTAATTACCTGCCAAGATTCTTCCACCGAGCAAAGAAAGACTCACTGTTCATTTCAGTTGGTTCAAAAAACTTATTTAAAGTCACCGGTAGCTTTACGGAAACATTTTGTGGTACTCCATTGTACACAAATGAAACATTTATAACAGGTGTGTCTAAAACAAAATATTCACATTTGATACGGAAATCATTACTTACTACTAGAACTGAGAAAATAAAAGATATTAACCTGTGTATTCTTCCACACACTCAATAATTGCCAATTGTTGTATTTGAGCTCCAGCTTCCAGAACTGGCTCAATAGGTTTAATTTGTATAGCCAATTTAGTGACCCAAAGGTGTGGACTAGATAATACTGTGGCAAAGTTCTATAACCCAAAATTATACTTCAACATTTTTGTTATGTTATATAGTTATGAAAACTCACCTGCAGAGGAATTGTGGTTTTGTTGCCATAAAACAGACCTAAACGTCCCAAATTTCTTTTAAACTCACATTTTACACCAACTTGAATTAATTCACTTTCAAACAGTACTCCGTTATTTTTACAAATGAATCTACAAAATGCATGGATTAAATAATGTAAAATAACACAAGCATATAAGAAGAATTACTTCTTCGGATTATAATTATTTTGACTGGCACTCAATGAGTTTGAACCCGTTGATCCTCCACCACCATATAAATCTCCCAAGACATCAACTAAAACATTGGCGTTACTAGTATGTGTTGTAGATGCTACTGGTGTTGATAAACCTAGCAGATCTGCCGAATTGCTGTTCGACTAAAACATTTTTTGACAAATTAAAATTTCATAATATTGTTTATAGGTATATCATTATTTCATTACATTGGTGTGATTATTAACATGATTATTTTGATGATTTATTGGAGAAGGTTGAGGACTATGGTTTTCTAATGTTTCAGTTTCTGGCACTCGACCCGGTTTCTTCTTTTTAAGGACGGCCAGTATTGATGATTCACGTTCTGGGAAAGATGGCATCTCTTCCAAAACTGTAGCCTAATGGTTCAAAATTAAAATACAAAATAATTAAATTGGGAAATGTGTCAAACAACATGTCTAAGAACATACCAAAACATCAGTCGATACAATTTTGGACAGTTGCAAATACTCAGATGCTCGTTGTTGTAATTCAGCATCAGCACTTCGTAAATTACTGTCTTGCTTAAGAATTTCCTGGATTGTAGTTTTTACTTCAGGGAACAAGTTAATGAATTTTACATATGTTGACAGTAATAATGCTCGAGTCATTGGTGAACATAAATGATACTATTCAAAGAAAATAATTATTAAATATGATGAACACACTTATGAATATTTTTACTTATAATTACCTTGGAATGTAATAATTGAAACTGGACATTTGGTGCTGATCGAGTATCACCAGCAATCAAATTACCAAACTCTCCAAGAATGTAACCACCAACTTTCACCATATTTTCATGACAAGCAGGTGCTTGTAATGCCTTAAAATATTACGAGCATGATAAGTCATATTGTTCTACTATATTTATAACTATAAACAATAAAATACCTCAAATACAGTTTTGGCAGCATAACCTTGTACATCATCTCTATTAATTACAATTTGAATAACACGATACCAGACTTCTTCAGAAACATAATCTCCTGCTATCCTAATTAAATTTAGTATAACATCCACATACCATGTGTAATCAGTTGCATATTTCTCAGCCAATATAGCTACCTTCAATACCTAAACATCAAGTATTCATAAAATAAAATAATACTGTAATAATCATTGTTAAATAAAATATTTACCATTTCTTCTCTTATTGAATAGTCAGCAGTTTCTAAATAATTCAACATCTCCTGAACTATTTCCTCGGAATTTGACTTGTCACACATAGCGTAAAGTAAATCAACAGCTTGTTGTCTAACTGAAACATCTTTTTCCATCTATGAAATAACAAATTAATTTATCGATAATTGTAGTAAATAGAAATAGAAACATAAAAATGATGTCGAACTTATATAACTGTCGTTGACAAAACAATACACAATGTATCTCCAAAATGTGCTTTTTCGGGATACATAAAACTGATAATGGTTTAAATGATACTAGAATATATACAATATGATAATATTGATAAAGTTTCAATATTTATTTTCTCTTAGGGATTTTGTGTATTAAACGAGGTATTTTCACTAAATGTGTTTTTTTCTTTTCTGTAATTTATATGTATATCTCATTTCCGATATTTTTGGAGAGACCACAGATATATACAAATACTGTAATTTTATATATCTGTGGGAAATATGTTGTATTGTTATGTCAACGACTTTATGTAGATACTAAATAACTTACTTTCATTGACAATATAACAACTTCTTGATGTTTTTTAACAGCTTCATGTGAAAACTCAGAATTAGCCAAAAGACACATGGACTCCAAAGCTAAATATCTCAGATTTGTTTCTCGGTTAGATAAAAATTGACCCAGCTGATTACAAGCTCTCACAAGTAAATTTGGTTCACTAAAAAGAAAAAAAAACAATTAAGATGAATGATGATAAATATTTTATTTTAAATTTTAATATTTAACTATTGACTTACCTATCGTTGTGAATAATCAAACTAATAGCTTCAAATAGTACAGCGTTTTTAGCATTGGAATGTTGCACTTTTTTTGACTTTGGAGCGTCTTGTGCTTTGTTTAAAATAGCCTCCAAGCATTCATTCAACCTGACCCTCACACCTGCATCTTCTATTAATTACAAGTAATACAATTAGGTATAATGAAATATTCAGCCTTTGCCAAAAACTATTTAAATTCAATTCTTACCCGGAGTTGAATAATTTTGTAAAAGTCTAAGTAATTTAACAGACAACCATGGAGCTGGGACGAAGTAATAAGTATAATCTTGAAGATCCGTATAACTAGCAGTCACAATCTATACAAAAAATCAAAATAATTATCACTGAATATGATGTGTAAATGTACTTTACTTTACCCTGGAAAGCCTTGAAACAGCAAAACTGACACAAGCTTTGTATTCTTTTGGATTTCGTTTTACAAGTGCATCAATAAGAGAAACTGCAGCTGTGACTACACCCAAATGTTGATCATTTAACAGGTGAACAATTCGTGATGTCCACTCACTGGCACCATTTGAATCTATGGGTATGACATCAGGGTTAGTCCGTAAAAGTCGTAGAAAACATAATGCTGCTGACTGTTTTACCACGTCCATTGTGTCTCTATTTAACACAAATACACATAAGTTTCGATTTTAAGATTTTTTTTTTAAATATTTAGCTCATGTTATGAATTATACATACCCTGAAACCAACAGCTTTGGTATATCATAACCAAATGCTTCGGCCATATCTCTACTACCAATATTAGCAATACACTGCATTGCTAAATTTACATGGATAGAATTCCTAATGAAAACCATTAAACACAAACGTTAGACACACATTGAACTAAATAAGTAGTAACATTCTAAATTCTATTAATAAAATTTAAACGTACCGAGATTGCAGATCATTTTTAATACTTTGATTAATAAGTTTTATTAAATCACTATTAGTATTTACTAACACTGAAATAAACAAATAACCCTAAAAAAAATTCAAACATTAAAAACAAAACTTATTTATGAAACAAAAATTATAAATGCTCTATTATTTATTAAAATAAAAGAATAGGAGAAAAATTAAATTTGAATTTAAGACTATTAGAATTTTACATGCAAATAAATGAATTACGTAGGTAATTATACTATTTCATTACAAAATGGTGTCATATTAATAGCATAAATCAATGTCATATTAGATAGTAAAATATTATGTGTTATTATTGAAAATAATAATACAACAATTTAGATGAACAACAGAATTATTTGGTATTTAACTAATATGCTTTTAATTATTCAGCCAACCAATAATATATAATAAATAATAAATTTTAAATAGAGCATATATATTAAATTGAACTAAAAGACATGTGGTAAAAATAACTCACAATTTGTTTTTCAGAATATTTATTGGAAGATAATAAGTTGACAGCCTCCATATGGCCGAAATCGATATCATGGCCAAGTAGGAATATGAATAAGAGCTTGCAAACATATTTCTTTTTTTGATATCCGTCTAATGTTTTGTCACCTTTAAACTTGCTCCTAATATTGGCTAATTCTTTATTGATTCTCTTTATTTCAGCCTCTTTACTTTTACCTAAAAAAAAAATACATATGAATACACATTTACAAAAAGACAAAAATAATAATAATATGCTTTGGTTGATATTTTTATCAATATACTCTATGTTTAATACATTTTATATTAAACTTTAATAATATGCATTTGTTTCAATAGAACTATACAACTGTTGTACATAGAACTCCTTATCAGAAGATAAAATAATTATCTCTAGTTGTAATAGTCTGTTTGTGTTGAAAAAATAACATTCCAATATACCTAATAAATGGTTTCTAGCATAAAAATGACAGTAATAACATAATACATATTATATATTATTCATATTTTTATAAATATAATGATAACAAACTGTAATACAAACTATTGTGGATATTAAAAATCTCTATAATTTAATATTTATAATACCTAAATGATATGTGTTTCTTTGAGAACTGCCTATGAAATACTAAAATGAAATTATTATATGCTATCAAATTTCTAATAGTAAAATTACCGTTTAAAAAACAAATTAACAAAATTAAAGGGATACTGAATTCAAATAAAAATAGCATTAAATATTATATTCTTAACTTTTTTTTTGCTTTTCATATAACATATTATTTAGGTATGTACAAAACAACAAATATCTGATTGTTTCTATTACTAACACATTGTGAATTCATCACAGTAAAATATATAAAAAAAATATTTACAATTTCTGATGTCTGAAATGAATACGGCCAATCCCCGCATACCATCTCCTCTGACGGCCGGCATGATTACGGTCGTGGAAAAAAGTGTTTGACAGTGTACTTACATCTAGTTTGTCAAAACCTATAACACATAATATAAGAAATAATATGGATAAAAAGTGGTGGCGCACACAAACTACGGTGGGACCCAGGACCTAGTGGGTCGGCCCGGTCAGACCGACCGGGTGCCATGGTTCCACTTCGGAAGAGTAAGAGAAAATTTACCAGTAGAGGAGCCTAAGACTGTTCGACAATGGTGGTGGAGTGGAAAAAAATTATTGCGCTTAATGGACAGTTTCCTGTGCGGTCAGCGTGTCGGAGGAGCAGCAGCAACCCCCCCACTCTCCCCCCGGGGGACGAGCGAAGCGCTGAAAACAGATAGGCGGGCGGGTGGGCGGAATACGGGGGGGGGGGGAAAGCGGCGGTTATCAATGAACTGGCCCACGTCGTCCGACCGTCACCAGGTCACCTCCACCACACCCCCCTGGACACGTCCAAAAACCGCCAATCCGGACCGGAGCGAACCGTGTTCTGAGTGCGTGTGCCCAGTGTTATTATTGTGTGTATAGTACGGCGTAATCTTTCCGAAGGGTTTAGGCGTTCGGCGCACATGCCGCTGACGAGGACAGGGGCCGGGGGACCCGAGGACTTTAGCGTACAGGTACCTGCTGGCGTGACGGAGTCATTCGAGAGAAACAAGTGGCAGGTCACACCGACAACGGGCCGGCTCTGTCCGGACCAAACGCTCGGCCGATGGGGTGTCACTCGGCGTCAGTGCGCAACGGCGGTCGCGGTAGACATGTCGGCGGATTTTGGCACACGTTCGTCGTCGTCGTCGTCGTCGTCTCGGTCGCACCTCCCGATTTTTTTTTTTGGATTTTTTTTCGATCTCCGCACTCGTCTCGTAGACCGCAATAGTGTACTACGGCAGTCGGCGTAGTCGTCGTAATCGCGGCCGCAACTCGTAGACGTCGTCAACGTCCTACTACTCCCTTCCCGCCTACTCCACGACCGCGTCCGCTTCCAACACTCGTCCCGCTATCACACCTTCCGCACGCGCGCGCTATCTACCGGCCGGACATCGCGGCCCGCTCGCCGTGTGGAGCAACGCCAGCAGCTGCTGCTGTTGATTGCCGAAGCCTCGAGCTCGTCTCCGATTCGGTCGAGAAAGAAAATAATAAATGTGATAATTAATTTTGTCAGGTCTGCCTAGGGGAGCGACCGGACGTCCGCAGCTGCGCGCCTATAAAAAACGTAACACCCGCAGACGGCAGACATAAGAGATGGTTTTTAATTTATGTACGAAATAATGTGTCGATTGCTTTTCCCGCGCGTACGCGACGATACCGGACACGTGTGTTGGTCACACTGCGGAATCGCACCAAAAAACACGGACAGAGTGAGCCAGACGTTTGCGCCCGCGCAATGGTCAATAATTCCGATCATGACGGGCAAATCGATCGTCCCGCCGTCCGAAGAACTTCGTTGCTCCTCAATATTGTACACTACGTCACTTCTCGGTCCTTATTCTTCGGCAAACAGAACGAAAGAACCTAATCACTCCCGCCGCCGGTCTACCAGCCGACCTGGGCGTTTCCCACTTTCCTCGTCATCAGATCCCGAATCCTGATCGCGACGATCCACTAGTCGGGACTGTGGGGAGGGGGATGGACCACGAACGTATAATAATATAATATTATTATGATACTAACTAACCTAACCTAACCATAGGGGGGCGTATCTTTATGATTATTTCGATATAAAAACAATGACACATAGGTAGTTCAATGTCTTTCGAAGATTAAAAAATGTCGTTCGGCGGCTTCGGCCTTTTCGTTTTTTTATTCTCTACACGAATATTGTAGTACAACTACATTACTACAAACGTAGTCTGTGTTGGCATTAGGCGCCTGCCTTTTCGTGATTTTACTGAATCGGCTCGTCGAAACTAGGAATTATAATAATGTTTGATATGATATTATTAAGAATGATTATGTGTAATTTTGATTTTCGAATGATCAGAGCCGGTCGCTCGTCGACATTCGAGTGTTCAAAACTATCAACGACCTACGAATGTCGGAATGTCCCGCCTCTGTCGGTCGAATGCGGCACGAGCCGAAATGCCGAATCGCCGAATGCCCGAATGCCGCCGACTATGGGATTAGCGAAGTATCGGCAATCGACGACGGATGACGATTACGATCGTCCCGACGGAACGCTGTTCGGCCGTCGTGTGGAGCGAGCTCTATCCGTCCGTCGCGCAAGTTGTTTTACGATTTGTGCATTTTGTCTTTCCATGCGTGAATTTCCGTTTTCCCACCGAACCTCAACTCGACAGCCTGCTACGGCCGAATGACGTGCCTGCTCGATCAGCAGTTCGACACTGATCAGCAGGACTCGGCGGACTATATCATTATAGAATATATATTATTAATTACCAATAACAATTATCGTTACAGCAGTGCGCCGCCCGATCGGAATTTTCGGTGGATAATTAATTATGTACAGCGTACTGACGTAATAACGCAATAACAATAATGATTACGCTGTCTTCTACAGTGGTCGTCCACTGTACTCGGCCGATCGGACAGAGTACACGAAATAATGATTTGATATTAAAGTTTTTGATCTCCGGTCGACTGCGATTTCGCTCCGCTCACAATTTATGCAACGAAAACGATTATAATTCATTATTTGGACGATATAACGGTCATCATGCCAAATAACAATGTTATTCGTCGTCGTATAAATTAATAAAAGACGATCAGACGTCTTGTAAAAGTACCTACAGACGCTCGTTTTGAAAAGTATTAAAATTACGTATTTGAAAGCTCAGTGAAATAAGTAGGTATTCGAGTATAAATACTTAAAAAAAAAATATTCAAAGATACTTTCAAATAATATGTACTTAATTTACTTTACTTTTAATTTTTTTTAAAACATATATTATTTTTTTAATCTTATTAATCAACAGAACCTATTTCCACGTTTTACGTGATTAAAATAGAGAAAAATATGTATAAACTAAAACGAACATTTGACTTTAAATACAGATACTTTACAAGTATTTAAAACGCGTGTTTGAGTGCTCGAAAAGTTTATGAATACTTTTACTTTGAAGTTCCTCCCCTCGCGATTTACATACGACGACGGCGTCCACACAAATCATTGCCACCCAAAGCAATTTCAAACAATTATTATTGATCGATTAACGATCCGTCTTACGATCGTCCTACTGCACAATGTAATATTATATAATAAAAAAAACATACACAGTGACATCATCGTTCCCGTCGTTTAATATAATCGATGACGATTCACACATCATATAGATACGACCGCGTTCTGTAATTTATATAATAATATATTAATAATAATAATGACATGTCGTTCGATCCCTCACTTTTGGTCTATATCATACTCGTTAGATTGGATTTTTTTTTGTTAGAAGACGATTGAACGTCTTTTTTAGAAATGAAATAACGATGTAGAGAATATCTCTGTATTATAATATGCGGTTTCTAAATCTCGAGTATTGCAGTGAATACCTATTTGTTTCCCCCCACAATTTTATGGTGTATATAGGTATGTACTATAGGTAGGTAAGGTATATGATATAGTACCGATACGCGGTTATAAATATTCCATCACTTTCTATACACACACATATAGAACGTGTACGCGTTTTACATAGAAATCGGCAGAGCTAAAATAATATAATAATATGAATCGATATAATATTATTTGTTGCACTCGGACCTGTATAATGTTCGTATACATATAAATACGTTATATAAAATACCTATAGGTACATAATACGACATATCATACATTTTTTTATATCTAAACAAGTATAGTAGATTATACAACCGCGCTTGCGTGTAATATGACGAGACGACATTTCACTGTCAATTCTGCGATTTTCCGAGCGAAATTTGCAGTTTGTAGCTAAGTATAGGTTATATATGTATAATCAGCAATTTTTGTTCCACCATGTATGAAATCGAATTCAAATGGTTATTCCCTTCTCCCGCAATCACGCCTCAGAGTTAGACACACACTTTGTGTCCGACATATAGTATAGCTACATATATGTCTTTTAAAGAATACTTTTATTTTGAATTCGGAATACGTAGGTATTCGAATAAATGTGTATTGAAGTATTCCGAATACTCGAAAAAAATATTCGAATACTGTTAAAATATATAATTTTTTACCCCTTTGTCAGTTGTTGAATGATTGGAAATTAACTTGGGTCAAATATAAAATATAATGTGCCCGATTTTTAATACAAAAATTGTTTTGTCACAAACATAAACTATTTTTCGAGTTAAAAATACAAAAAAAACTATTCTGCAGGATACGTATTTGAATACTTTACAAGACTCTATATAATATTATATATACCTGTATATTATTTGGCATTTCCAAATATATAGGTATTGTAGGAATTGAGACTGCAATGAGACATTTAATTAAATTTATCTTATATAAGTAAGTACCTGCCTACCTACTTAGAAGTTATTAGAGTTATAAGTTTTCATAACATTTTAGTATTTTAACTACCTATCGTTAATTATATATATTAATATGAAAATATGATAATATTGTATATTATATAGATATACTATCGCATTGATTTTTAAAGCAATATTATGTACCAATGATACTATATAAAACTCTGCAACAAATTGTAACGATATAATATATTATTTTGTCGAGTTTATAAACTACCAATAATTAATACTCATGTAGTTATAGACCTAACCTACGTCATACTTTAATACTTAAACCAGACACCAGTTAAACCGTATAATATATCATTATAATATAATTATATACGTAAATGCGTTCTATAAGAGTTCTGGTAAACGTGTACGATCGCGACGTACGACCTTATCTTAACCTATCCTAACTCTTTCATATATGTACCTATCTAAACTACCTATAATATATACATATTATAATGCCAATTGTTTATTTATATATGAATCAATTTCAAACATAGCCCATGTATAAGTTAGTTCTAGTACTTAAAGAATATAAAGTATAACTTTTAAGTTATAAGGTATTATGGTCTCTGATATTCAACAAAATGAGAGAAACAAAAGCTTAGCTCGCTTTAGATTTGAAGCGAATCTATAAATGTATTGGCCAGTTGTACCATCTCCGATTAAAGTTAACCGGAGTTTAATTTGCCGAATTTTCCCGGTTAAATATCTGTTATCGGCTGATTAAGCGTAATCGAAGTTTAACCGTAGACGGTACAACTGGCACTAACGGTTCCCAAATCTCCCTGGTATAGTCGCAAGCACTACGCACGGAAAGCGTGGAGTAAATATAGTACAACCGTATATCACAAAATATTTATACCATAATTTTAAAAAAATGTCTTTTTATGGTATTTATATATATATATATATGTATTAGAAATTGATTATAGTTTTCGCCTTGCTTGAAATGTACAACTTGTAGGTTAATTATTTCCCAGGATATTATGTTTATTTCCAGCAAAACATTTTAAAAATAAGTAGGTAATATTCTATAACAGAAATGTAAGATTATATTATAAACTAGAAAAAATGCATATGCATTGCAAACAAAAATAGGGTGGGGGAAGTAAGTAAACTCTCTGATGTAGGTACACTAGGGATCCACGTCACAATATATCAGTGCTTGGAAAGTTCCTTTAAAAGAGGAATTAGTTCACATTCACGTTAATCTTGTTAAAAAATAACTAAATCGTGTCTCGTTCCTGGCTTAAATAAAAGAACTAGGTCCTTTCTTCATTCCTCAATAAAGAACATTTTTCGTTCATCAATAGTTTTGAAAATAGTTTTAATATAATACAATTTGTAGGAAGTAATAAATTGTTTAATCATATAGTTCTTCTGTTTTTAAAATATTTAATTTGTTTATTTCATTATATTGAATACAATTCTAAAAAAAAATTATAAAAACTTTTGCTCTTAAAATTATTTAAATTCCCTATATACTTAAGAATAATTGAGTGAATAAAATAACAAATAAAATCGTTCATGTTCCTTTAAAAAATTAACACGAAAAAGCAATTATGCTTCTTTAAGTTCCTGAAAATTGAACGAAATCACTGGAATTAATTTCTTTGAACGCATTCCTTCCAAACATGCACTGCAATTATGTGCTAAATTTGAACTCATTGACAAAATATCATTGTATACGAAAAACGATTCTGAGCAATGACGGTGGGTCAGCCTTGCTACACCGTAGCAATGCTACAATGTATATTGTATATGCTGTATTTATATTACTCTTAAAGTAATTTATTTAGTTTTATACAGTATAGGTTTAATTCATTTTTGCCTAAAAAATCAAATTTGAAAATGTCATTGTATGTATAAGTATAAAATATAATAATTACATTAAAATTTTCAAGTACCCCAAAAATAATATTTTTAAATTACAACCAAATAACTAAAATTGTTATTCTTCGTTTAAATATGTATCTAATTTCTTCTAAATTTTAACTTCAAATGTCTGTAAAAAAAAATTGTGTCTAGTTATATATTTTTCTGAAGAAACCTGTATTAAATTTTCAATCCTTAGCTATCAAAATTGGACATTTTATCAATTTGCAACTAAAAAAATTGGTGACTTTTAAATAATTTTTGCAATTATATTTTTAGTCCCAAGTCTAAAAAATGGGAAGGAAAATATTGATTTGGCAAACCTAAACAAATATTTACTTTACTATTTACATATTTAAAAAATATACACAGGGCGCAATCTACATAATATCTGTACATAAAAATATATACCTGGGCCGCTGCAATTTACACGAACAATTTAAAATGGGACGGAATTTGCAGCCAATCTAAAATATTGTATTAATCAGTTTATAGAGTTCAATAAATAGTTTATTTCCTAAACGTCCGTGCAGCGAGGCGTATAGGTACAACTCTTGTACTAAATTGAATATTGAACTATATATATTGAACCATAAAGTTAATAAAACATTTCCTGTACTCATTTACCCCCTTTTGGGGTGTTATAAATATATAAATAAAATAAAATAAAATAAAAAAATATCCGCAGTGGCACAACAATAGCTGAATATAGTGATTATACAGATTACGCAGACTACAGACAGGAATACAGCTAGAGTACCAATCAAACTGACAAACAGACAAACATAATATACAAACCATGAACAATAAAATCGTTCATAAATTATTATAATTTACTGTATTATATTATTACAACATTTTCCACCTATAAAAAAAATTGTGTAAGTATATTGGTAACCTAACCTATCCGAATGTGTTCCATCCGCTGAATCAAAGTTTCCAATTATAAACTATAATATGTCTGTATATATAAATATATAATACATATTCATATACAATATTCCTAGATATACGCATGCTCACGCATTTGTTATATATTATTTATGTAGGTAAGATGATAATATGTATTATTAATACAGTGCGTGCCGGTCTGCAGTCGTTTAAAAATCGAATTACCTGTTTTAAAAGTGTTTTATTTTACGATAAAACGGATATACCTAATTTAAAGGTTACCAATATAATATGGTACAAGAATATGATAGAGTCCATCCAATAAAAGAAGGACCCTGCGTCCCTGCTAGTAACTGTATGTGTATATAAATACAAATTTGGTATCTACTTAATTACCTGCAGACGTACCTACGATTTCATTTTAACTAAGTTTTGAGTAAAAACTTATATTGTGGGATTTCGATTTGGTACGGAAAAATAAAAAATTTATATTTTTTTTGAAATTTTTTGTCCACACAATAACTATATTATATGCATATATATAATATACAATCATGCGCATAGTGTCATACTTTAGATCAAAAAAATACGAATTATTTAATCTATGCTTATACAATTTACGACTGAACGTGTATACCTGTATGTCTGAATGCATATATGAAATAGAAAGTACGATTATAATACAGACACACGTAAACGTATATATTGTACTTACTGCAAACGTCACAAAAGTGTATAACACTATATTGTGATTTTTGACATTGTATACATATATGTGTTTAGATACAATTTACATTTTACACCACATTATAGTAATTTTTAGTTTATTTCGGAATTACTGCTAAATCCGTAATGTTCATATAATATAATATGCCCGTATGGCGTATGGGTATATAAAATAGCATTATATCATAGCATATTGCACATCATACAAATAAATAGGTACTTACAATGTATGTATGGCATAAAATGTTACGCCCCACGTTTTTAAAATCTATACTTTAGTCCCCAAAAAATGTAGGCTATATTTTGCGCTTTTTTTCTTAAAGTTTTACTGAAATTTTTCATCGAATAAAATGTATGTATTTCGAGTTGGTACCTATTTTATTTAATCGACTTTATATCGATTATACATAGTAGAATATGAGCCGTGTATTATATGTGATAGGTATGCGGTTACCCATCTGTGACATTAATAGTTAAGTTAGTATAAAAATATAAAATACATAGATTTTATACAGGTATACATACAATATGTAAACGAAATCATTCTCAATCATAATTTGTATATGCCAACATGAGTAATTGATAAATATTTTTTGGTCTAATAAGTACTAAGTATATGTTTTAAATAAGTAATAAGTAATAACATACCTATACATACCTATATTCATACATGCTTAGATAATAAATACCATCGATTAAAATTTAATATGTCCAATTTAAACATTAAATAATAACATTATGTCATTATATATTAGAAATTACTTAGTATAGATACTTATACCTACTATATGAAGGCACTAAAATATTATGTAGTATGAGTATTTTGTTCTTTTACACACGCCTTGTTTGAATTGTATTATTATGGAAATGTATACGCCTAAATACTAATAACATGTAAAATATCGGGAAAATATTTCATTTACCTTAATTTCGAAACTAAGCGAAACGAATACCCTTTGCTTTATATGTTGAAACACTTAACACAGCTTACGGGTATTAGCTTTGAAAATATAGCTCATGGTTAAAATGGTATAATATTATGTGTAAGAAAAGACATATATATTGTATTATACATTCGTACCTACTGTATATTAAATTTGTTTAAGGCACAAATATTAACATAAACGATGAGAAATTATTTTTAATGATAATACTTCACAATAAATTTCTGGTTAAAAAAGTTAATAAGATAATAAAAACGAATTCTTATTTTTGTATAGTATATTTGTATGTTTTAAACTTTTAAGTCTGGTAAAAAAGTATAAATGTTGTTTAAAAATAATATAAATTAAGAGTTTAAGCATATCGCATATCGAAGTCTACTGAGAATATTGAGAAAATCTATCTTGACGAATATACTGTTTTTTTAATTTTCTATAAAAACCTGTAAAAACTAATAACACGTGTCAAATTGGATATAAACAAATTAAAAACTGATATGGGTCATTATATGGGATGACCATATAATGCCTCGTTCCAAAAATGTTTTTAATTAATTTTAATTTTAATATTTTTCCTCAAATTATATTCAGTGATATTTAAATTTCAATCAAATATTTTTTTAAATATAATACCCACGGATTTAAAGTGTGTGTAATATTGCCATTTTTGTTTTGATATTTGTAATACAAAACATTAAAATCGATAAATTAAAATAGTATTTAAAATAGGCAAAACTAGAAAATTGTATTAGGAAGGCCAAATGATAAATATGAAAAAACAATTAAAATTACAAAATAAGTTTTATATTTGAATTTAAAATTGTATTAAGTCATTGTGTTATCCTGTCTGCAGCATGGCCTGACCCGTAATTTCGCTTATGGTATTTAATATAGAGAAGTCAACACTTATAAATTATATATTTTGTATAATATATGCTTAGTACCAGGCAATTGTTAATGCGATCGTTGTCAATATTTTTAAAAACCAAATATAAATAAACATTTTCCAAATAATTATCTGCGTTCATAAACATTAAACAATAGTTCATTAAAACTATTTAAGTACCTACATTAAATTTACGAATTTTTGAGCATTAGTTCTGTGAATATATACAGTGTTTTACATTTTATAGATACCTACATATAAGTATACACTAAATACTATATATTTATGTATACTTTTTAAGTAAATAGTTTTTATTATAGATTTATGTATAGGACAGTATAGCAAGTACTCAGTAGGTATAAACCTACTTAAACTAAACTTCTAATGTTAAATTATGAATAGACAATAAAAAAAAAAGCGTTTTGCTTAAAACAAAGTATATATTCATTATAAGTAATGACTATGATACTTTTCAGTATATAATATAATATAGTTATGGAATTATTTAAATACTAATTTGTATATTATAGTACTTTAATGGGGGTAGGACCTTAAGAGACGTAGGTAAAAACGTTTAAACTTACTGATTACTGTTAAAAATCGTATAAAATACTTGTATTTTATGTAGTAGTAGGTAATAATGGCGTCTATCAATCAGAATCTAGGAGGTGATAAATGACAATATCATAAAAAAATAACAAAGAACCCTTGTATACCCTAATGGTTGCCCTTGGTAGGTAATCTATAGTTGCCTAGTAAATTTCAAATAATGATAAAGTATAAATGAAGTACCTAAAAATATAGTTTATTAAAGGTTAGCTATTTCTGTGGAAAAATCCAATAAAATATAGTTTCATGGTTTCTTGTTGGCTAAATCATTCTCGTCTTGTAATCATTCATTATTTTTTGTTGATTTGTCTTCCAAATATAGAAATATGTATTTAATAGTATTATGTAGGTATATTATAATATTAAAGAGTCAGGATCCATGGTAAAGATTGAGTCAGTTACAACGAAAATGTTCGGAAACGTTAAAAGTGTCAAAATTATAGATTTGACATTTTTAATTAGTGACTTTTAGTGAAGTATTATAATTCATAATATATATTATATTGTTACATGACGTCATAAGAAGTGCTACATTGCATATGCAACATTTATTGAGAGAATTAGTATGATAAAACTACTATCAGCTTAAATTGTCATTTTAATTAAAATAAAACCAAGATAACCAATAGTCAATAATAGTAATAAACTGTTGTAGAGAAACTCTAATTATACACATATTATACAAAGATACATTAATATATATTATGTTAAGACTTTTATTCAAAAATTAATGACGATGACAGAACACAATATGTTGGCAAGTTGTACTATAACCTTCACAGTCCAAGTACCGCACTATAAACATTTTTGTTAAGATAACATAAACACAAAAAGATTAAAAATAGTATTTTAATTTTAATTTTAGTATGTCTTACCGTGTACAAGTGTACTGAAAATAATACGTGTCACTAGTCATTTTACTCGTCTGTCATCATCAGTGGAAGCAAATGAGACAATTATCTCACGGCAAAAATGTGGGGGTTCCGTGGTGGGTAACATAGGCGAATCTATGGGGTGTACCAGGGCTGCACCCCCTAATGCAAAAAAAATAATAATTAGTAACAATTAATAATATACATACACATTAATTGAATTTCAGTTTTAAATTCTGTGCGGAGTGATGAATGTATTGATTTTACAATGATGAGTGTTTTTTCCTTTTATTTTTTTTGTGTCTGTCACACAGAGTAATAATAATGTCTGTCATCAACAATAGGGGCAGTAAAAATGCTTCAGTATCTTGTTTGATGGGAAAGTGAATCTTGTTGGTGCATTGAGGAGCTCAAAATTTAAAGTTAGTAGTTATATAAGTAGTTTTCGGTTGTTTTCAAAAGCAACGGGGAAAAAAAAATTTAGTTATTTTGTTGTAATTCAAAAATATTATTCGTGGGTTATTGAAATTTCTCAAGTATATTATTATATACAAATATTTAAATATAATAATATGCAAATAATATTAATTCAACTTACCGGCTACCCCTATCTTGTTTTAATAATAACAATATAAATATAATAAAAAATATACTAGGCTGACAAAATATAGTCTCCGCTTAGAATCGTTTATACTGTTTATAGTATACAATGATATTATATAAATTAATTCAAATTCAACACTAATGGATATTACGGTGGCCCAATTGTATTAACCTATACTTGACAGCAGAGCAACACCCACTTATCTAATTTTTTGTAAGTTAAACTGCAAATGTTCTGATGAAGTTATAGAAGAATTTAAAAGTATTGTGCCATTTCAAAAGCGATTATTATTATAAGTTAATACAATAAAACTTTATGATAAATAAATTATACTAGTGTTGTTTCAGCTTATTTTGTTAAGCTAATACATATAAAATAATGATTTATATAAATTAATATATTATAAAGTAATAAGTACCTACAACAATAAATTAGATATATAGGAGGACTATAATCTATAAGTATTCACTGTAAATTTTACTTATCTAATTCAACTTCTTAAAACGGAATTAATAGTGTTTTTTGAAAAATACTTGCAATATTTTTATAACTTGAAAAATTATTTAGTTCATACACGAGTGTTGAGTATAATTTACAATAGCATGCGGCGTAACTAAATCAAACAATCCTTTATTATGGCGTTATCACTGTATTAATACAATGTCCAAGACCAAAACAGTAAACTGTAAAACACCAAAAGGTAAATGCATTTAAAAAAAAAGAAGAAAAATTGAACTTAGTAAAAAATTATTATAAAATTATCTTGTAATATAAGCTATATAAACGGCAAAGTATTCTGATTTTTAAACCCAATAAATTAACTCATAGTTCATACTATTAATTTCATTAATGAATGATTATTCAATATTTCGATGGTCCAGGCTAGGAACATACAATAATGTGATGTGGTCCAAGGGCGACCTAAGATAAATGCATTTTAAAAAGCAATAAAAAAATTAAATCAACCATAAAAGTATTAAAATTGATGTACCTACCTATTAGATTTAGTTGGTTTAGCATTTTACCTCCAGATAGAGTTACTATTATGGAATTTTAATTTGTATACTTTTTAATGAATCTATTTAAAGTTTACTCAAAATTTGCCCTTGGGCTTTGACAGTGATCGTATTAAATTTTAATTGCTTTTACTCTTCTATTTCTATTGGTTAGATACTTGGATGCATATACAATTTGATGCAATTCGATATAATAATGATTCGAGTGTTAAAATTTAAAATACAGAATAACCTAAATATTTAATAGAATACATGTGGGTATTATAAATTACTAGGTATGTCTTGAAACTTTAACCCAAGGATACTCACGCACAGTAATTAAATTCATCAAACATTTCTATATTCAAATAGTATAGTAATAATATTATACCTAATGATTTCTTCATTTTTATTTTAATACTTTAGACAAGAATTCAAAAATGTATTACTATATTATTAGATTATATTTTATATTTTGAGTTTTAATTTGTATTCAGACATTTATACAGGGTTTTAATAATACATACTATACAAATCAAGAACAATCATGTATGTTTAATTGTTATTATTATGTTCCACGATCCGGACGTGGTAAAATGCGTAGAAGGAGACAACCTGACCACGAAGACGGACATCAAGTTTTTTAGGTTTCAAGTACTTTATACATTTCATAAAATAGGGTAGCAGCTTGTCGGCGGTGTTGAGGTGATTAATACTTACGTTAAATATTGACTCTTCAGGTGAGGAAACGTTATACCACGTCTTCGTCGCTATCATAACCGGAAGTATTGATATTCACGAAAAAACACCGAACGGAATGAAATAGTACGAGATTTTTCAGTCTTGTCCGTCTACAGTTTTGGAATTATTATATACCTATAGTCACCTCTGACCTTTGCCGTTTTCCATAGATATAATTTGATACAAATCACAATAATGTGATAAAATGTATATTATCTTTATACTTTATAGATCTCTATCAAATAACATGTTAACATCATATTGTTTTATACTTTTATACTTTAGCTACCTACCTATTCATTGTCGCTTACCAAATTTAACTATACAAACCAGTCTACAATTTTGAGAAAAAGAGCAGGATCAACGATTAATCCAAATATATCTGAGTACGATACCTAAATATTATCCATATAAGTTAAATAAACAACACCTATGTCCTGTTTTTATATAGGTATAATATGTTTATAATATATGGTACTGCAGTGGCTTATTTAGGATTATACATGCAGCCCTGGGTCAGGGTACACATTTTCTTCATAACCCCTCAGCCCTCGCCCACGTTTCCGAAGGACTTATTATTATAGATACTGTATATTATAACGATAATATATTTATATATATAATATGTGTAGACTATGGAGTATAATATGTAATATGTCGGCTATGTATAATATTATACTATTATAGTCATATATATAATATATTATGTGGTGTTTTAATTTTGTTTTTGTCAACTCTATGGGTAGTTTATATTAGGACGTTCCTAGTTATCGATTAAATATATATAATGTATATTATACAGTATATACAATATACATATTTATATATAAGTAATAATATGATTATGTCCATGTAGCGCCCAATTAATTTGCACGCATGGGTTCTGTTCAATTTAAAACAAAAAAATAGAAAATTAAAATTAACATTAAACAAACAATTGATTACCTACTAATACACTACACTGAGTAAAGTCACATATTATTATGTTTATTTTATATTTTTGAGTAAATGTATCATTTCAGCGAATACACTTTCGGTTAAATACTAATTTAAAAAACGTGTACCGTGTACCTATATTATAATATATACACTGTATATTATACAGTATACCTATATAGTAGCCTAACCTATCCAGTAATAGCATATTATACTATACAGCCATTAGCTACTATTATAGGCGGATAGCCGATAGGTATAATATGCCATGCAGTAAAACACCGACAAATATAATATTAATGAAATAATAATATATTAAACTGATTATAATGATATACCTGCTACAAACCCATATCCATATTTATGTTTAATTCATCTTGAATAGGTAGGTAGGTAACGTTAGGTTTATTTAACGATACCGTAACGAATAATCATAGGTACTATTACCTATATAATAATATGATGTTTTAATGTTTAACTATTGTTTACTTTTCTTCGACTCTCTACATATTATATATAATTCAATTTTAATATGGTACATACTTTGATAGAAATGTGGCTAAATGTGGTTTATTTTTCAAAGTCTAGGAAGCGTGGATAATGAAATTGACAACTTAAACTCAATAAATGTAAGCTAAAACTTTTCTCGCTGCGCTCGAGATTTTGAATTATTTTAACTTCAATGTGAGAACCATTTTTTGATTTTTAAATAATTTGCAAGCCTATGTTAATAAAAATAAATAAAATAGGTATAATGGTTAAATAAAAACAATTTTTATATCCACTGAATAATTATTACTAATAAATTAGTACCTCATTATTAATTTAAAAATAAATAAACCATACATGATGTAAAAAGTATATTGACATCCACCTATAAAATACAAATTACACACTGTTGTTGTAGCAGTCTAAATAAAATATTTATATATCTATTTAAAATAAATTGTGGAGTATAGGTATATATGAAAAAAAATGTATGAGTCCACCCAATTGTTGGATAACTTTTTATAATACTATACAATTACTATATATTATTTTATGATGACATTGAATGTGGACCGTGCATATTATTATCCATCCGGTGGCAGAAGGCCTGCTTGGAGTCTTATTTCATAGTCGTACGCTCTTTCATATCTCATTTACGAATACAATATTATTTTTCTTATTAATTAATAAATAATTCGTATTCGTCAGTATACGCGAATGCGCTGACTGGAAAAATGTGTTTAAATGAGTGAAGAGAGTCGAACCAGCCCCTTAATGGATATCTCTCCCCCCCCCATCCTGCTTTGCGTATTATACTGTTAAAGTAAATATCTTTGAAATTTTTTTCAACTCCTTACATTAAAGATTGTGATGCCATTCCATAGCTTTATGTTCAATGAAACTATGAAAGTGCTCAATACGAAAATCTTATCGATACTGCGATAACAATAATAGTTAAATATATAGTCATAATAGGTTATACGATAATACGTCATAAACATAATTTCAAACAGCACCAAAAGATTTATTGCAATATAATATAACACTTAAAGTGTTCGTTAGTCGTCACTGATCGAAGAATATTAAAATATTATTCCTTTTTACTTGGTATTGGTTATTACAATCACATATACGATATACCTATAGGACCTAGGTGTTATAAATGGGGCATGATAATTGTACAATATGACGTTTAAGACTTAAAGCTTAAGTTGTCGGTTATTTAGATGAGGAAACGGCACATGTATAGTTTATCATGCTGAAGCGTATAAACGTAAATTATTGAAATTAATTTTCGCTCGAAATACCAATGTTTATATTTAGCCAGATAAAACTAGAACGATTTTTAGTTCTTAAAAAGAATGTGTATTCCTATACAAGATTCTTCATCACACATTCACACGCGTATCTACACAATAATATTATATTATTAGTGATGTATAGTTAGTACTTAGTAGTTACCTATAGGTACCTACTTCAACCGTCGCTAAGCAAATAAATTGTAGTCACAGAGGGAGCACCCATCGAATGATTTTCGTTTATTATTTACCGCAATCATGCATCATGTATGACATGAGTGATTTATAAATCGTTCATATATTTATCTACACATAGACGACATATATATATATTATACCGCAATATATACCTATGTATATGGCTGTATACTGTATAGTGTATGTATATATTCACTGAAACAAAACGAAATAAATCCTAAATAGATTAATAGTTCTAAGAATTAGAAAACATGCACATATTAATATATTATTTGCATTGGTTATACGACGAGCCGTTATCGAAAGGACATACGGAATAATGAAGAATTCGTTCATAGACCATGCCTACTATTGTAATATTATCGTTAAGATAAAAAATTATACACGAAATTATTATTGACTTATTTGTATCGTCTTATAGCCTTCGCCTTCCACCGACCTACCTACTCGAAGCTTAAAGACGTACCTACTGATGTGTGTGTGTGTGTGTGTGTGTGTGTGTGTGTGACAGGTAATCACTTATCCGCGATTGACATTATTATAAAATACAATAACGTAACAATTGTGAGTGGAACGATTATCGCAATATCACGGTTGTTAAAATAAATCAATTGATATTTTAATATTGTATTAATTAAATAATTCAGTGTACCTAAACCGTGTCGTGCTGATGCAGTGTGCCACTATAATATTATATAGAAGCCACCAAAAGTTAAGACACTGCTGTCGACTACTGAAAATCAGTTCTGGCGTATTTTCGTATATATTTACCTTCGACGTGTATAACTATTGCATACCTATATAACAGTATATTATTATGACACATAATAAAGTCGTTAAAATTAAAAAGAAAATATAAAAATGTATAATAAACAATGATCAATGACCGACCGCCGCAGTAGCGCACGCAAACATACATAAATTATAAAGAGATAAAACTAAACAATTCCGAGTAACAGCTGCAGCGTTGATTCCACCCATTGCATACCTATTATTTTATTGTAGATATTATTATTTATAGAGACGACTGCATAATTTTTTTAAGTACAAGTTATGCCGAAAAAGCGTGAACTATTTAAACAGTTTTTCACGGTCTCGTCACGTTACGCCGTTTCGCGTGTCTTACGACGGTCAATCAAAAATATCCTAATCTATACAACCGTTTTGGGAATATGTATTATCGTAATATAATGTCATTTTGAATGACTCATTTACATATTATTATCGACCGACGACTATAAATAATAATTACGAGCTAGTAGAGAAATAATATAATCGAATGCCGACAAGAAATCGGACAGTGATAAACCGATAATATTGTGGACACCGGTGGTAATCTCTGTCCGGAAACCTATATAATACGCACGCCTGCGATAACATAATATTATTTGATTATTGTACTGACCGCCACTGACGCGAAACCGTACTCAAACGGTGTTTCTGCGGGCCCGAAAGATATCGGCGCCGATCCAAAATCAAAATGTTATCGTAAACAGAGTGTGATGGGCATCGGAGGACGATATTTATAATTCGGCGCGGCGTCTGATTTTGGGCGTGGACGGTTTTGAATTTGGCGCGCTTTCTTTGGAGGCCGTCGACGGACAGAGCTGCCGCCGCCGGCCATTTTGAACGATGCCGAGCAGCGTTTTGCAGGCCGCAGACGGCCGCCGCCGCCGCCGCCGCCACACCGCCGCGCCACCTGGTACCGCCGCCGCAGCCACCACTCTCGACGCCGACTCACTGCACCGCGCCACCGATCGCGTTTTACGTCCGTCACGGTTGGTTTTCGTCGTTTTTTTTCTGTTCCATTTCCTACTCCCGTCCACCGCCCGATCGTTTCTGGCCCGTCAGTTGTTGTTACTGGTTTCGTAACCGGCCGCCGTGCGTTGTTCAGTCTGTCAATTTTTTTTTTTTATCATCATCCGCGGAACGCGTCTCACGTCGCCAGTCGCCGTCGCTCGCTCACTCCGCACTCGCAGTTCGCACCCGTACTCACTCACACACACATACACTTGACACTCGCTCACTCGCTCACCCGCAGCACACACGCAAACTCGCGCGCGCCGCTCTCGCCTGGTTGGATTTATCTGTTTTCCACGCGCCCGCGAGTCCGAACCAAGTCGGCCGCGCCGTACACGTCTCCGCGTCAACCGACCGACCGACCGACCGCCGCCGCAAGTCGCTGTTTCACACGTCGGCGTCACTCTCGTTTGGATTTACGTCGTCCGTCGCATTACCTTACCCGGCACAATCATGAGCACCTTGGCGGAGACAAATCCGATTTACGGGCCGTTCTTCGGCGTCATGGGCGCGGCATCGGCCATCATATTCAGCGGTAAGCATAACGACGACGACGGCAGTGCATATTGTCATTATATTATTGCGTCGTCATTGTCGGTGACGAACGACACACGGGACGGAACTACCCTTCCCGGGGACGGTGCCCGCGGCCGACGCTTATGGCCGGCGCCTCACGCGTTTTCGCCGAAAAAACGCGGCCCCAGAGCGAAAAACTCTCACGGCCGCCACACCCACCCGCCACCGTCGCCGCCGCCGCTGCTGCCGCCGACGGTCGATACGCGCGGGTTCTGAGGATCCGCTCACGAGGGATCTACGTCGGTGGCCGCTGTTGGGCCCACGCGATCGTCGGGCGGGTCGACCCTCAAATTTTCCGGCCGCGTTACGCGCGCACGCGTTTCGAGACCCACACGAGTGGATGTTTTTAGGCGTGGCCTGACGAGCGTCAGGCTTTCGTATTCTCGTAGCGCTCGAGTGCTTGACGTGGTGTGTGCCTCCTACCCACTTTGCATTTGACAAACGATCGATTTCGTGAAAAACCCCGATCACCCTACCGGTTAGGTTAGGTTTGACTCGACAGGCCGTTAGGTTTTTCGAAACCGATAACTCGGTCAAAACCACTTAATGGGGGGGGGGGGTCGTCGTCTTTTTTTCAGGACGATTTTCTACGGTTTCCTGAACCTCCCCGCGGTTGACGATTCGGGTTTGCTGGGTTCCCGGACGGCGGGTAAAGGTCGAGACAAAATCCGTCTTTTCGTCTTTCGTCTCGAGGCCACCGTTATCGTCGTCGTCGCCGCCGCCGCAACCTGTTCGCGTCGCGTGTCCCACATACGACGCATGGGCGTGACCCGGTCGAGTTTTTAGAACACTCGTCCCGAGTGCTCTTGGGTTTTCGTTCCTGTCCCAGTAAAATATATGCCCGGAAAAAGCCCCCTGGATCCGTCCCGGATTTCCCGGTCCACGTTCCCGACCATTCCCGTTGCGATAGTCCTCGAATCATGGGCGCGGCGCGTGAAGGTCATTTAATTGGATTTCGATCTGAACGGACCTTATCTATATCTCTCTCGCTCTCCACCTGTGTTTAGCCTAAATTTCAGCCGTTTTGCGAATTTCGATTTTCCCTCAAATAACAGCTCGTCAACATCAAACATAGTTAAAACATTTTTAACGTTTCTCTTTATTCTTTGACACGATGACACACGTATCTTTTACCATATATTAGACGTTATCTGTTCGTCGATCACAATACTCATCTTGGACGAGTACAGTGTGTGTTGGTCCAAAGTCTTCCAATATTAATCGATTTGTGTGTTTGATATACCTATTACATAAGTTTTTCATATCATACCTGTATGGCTGTATATTATAATGCGATTAGATTTTCTGTACTTTTGATATATGAAATTTTGATGAACCACACCCTTTTTATATAATTTATTTTTACAACATTTCGATCATTTTAAACATTTTTATATCCAGCAAATAAGTTAAGCTATGTTTGAATTATCAACACAATTCAATGATAAATGTTTATTAAAATAACTTAGCCTCATTCCACTTAACTCATGACTATACTTAATTATGGATGTAACCACTACAGTCGTAAATAAAAATCACTTTAATTTCTCAATTTTTGTTCAGAATCCAATGCACATAGGTGTAAAGTTTCTTTCAGCTATTGTTAAAAACTCAACTTTGTAGATACTTCACTAATTATCTCAGTATACACTTAATTTTATATTTTTCACTAATTGCAAAATCAATTTGAGTATTAGGAGGTACTATTGGTGTAGGTAATTACAATGATATATTTAATGTGATATTATGAATTGAACATGACAACTACAGGAACAACGGCTGCAATTTAACCTAATTAATCAAATTGTTAATCATTTGTCCTAACGACTTTCAAGTGTTTTATTTAATGAACATTCCATACTATGTACATTTAAACAAAGGCTCCTACAAAATATAGGAGTGTAACTTACAAAGTTAAATTATAAAGAGCGCTGTTGATGAATAATACCTAATAAAAAGATCTTTATACACGTGGGAATATATTATATTTAATAACATTGAGCATACGAGGATAAGACCGTGTTTTATAATGTTATATAGATAATACTCAATAGTATGTAGGTAACTGTTATTTTAGAGTAAGTTATTGGAAGTTGAAACACTAACTTTTTGCACTTTAGTTACTTATTTATTACTATCACTGATGAATTCCTTTTCATTTTATGTAAGTTATTCAATTCTAACATAAGAGAAATCATGTAAACATAAACCTCGTTTCTTCTCACTTAGTTTTTATTTAATGAATGTTTCACAGGGCGCATCTCATTGGTAATTTGTATTTGTAAACGATACTGTTTAATCACACAATGTACTATTCTATTATTACCTACTGTGCTAGCTACCGTGTAATTAATTGCATACCTTTAATTTTTTTTATTTTTTGTAGCTCTTGGCGCTGCATATGGTACCGCAAAATCTGGAACCGGTATTGCCGCCATGTCAGTAATGAGGCCAGAACTTATCATGAAATCCATCATTCCCGTTGTCATGGCTGGTATTATTGCTATATATGGTCTCGTAGTAGCTGTCCTAATAGCAGGAGCTCTGGAAGAGCCCTCTAAATACTCCTTGTTCAAGTGAGTTGATAAGAAATGTTTAAATAAAATCAGAAAAGTGATGTAGAATTAATGAACGCCATGCAAAACACTAGGATTACTAACATTCCTTTATTTTTTTATAGGGGATTCATTCATCTTGGTGCAGGCCTCTCTGTAGGCTTCAGTGGTTTGGCTGCTGGTTTCGCAATTGGTATTGTTGGCGATGCTGGTGTCAGAGGCACGGCCCAACAGCCCAGATTATTCGTAGGAATGATCTTGATCCTAATTTTCGCAGAAGTATTGGGATTGTACGGACTGATTGTTGCAATTTACCTATACACTAAATAAACAATTTTCCCTCTGAATAAATATAAAACAAAACAAATTTTTTTTTGTAACAAAAAAAAAACAAACAAACCGTGAACACCCAAACGATGCCCAGTTGTTATCGTCAATACAAACAATATACTACCATATTATTATAAACATTTTAGTTGAAAGGAAATCAAATTATTTGTGCCCTTACGCCACTCACCCTAATAGTTACGTGTATTCTTCCTTCCCCCAGCTTTCTAAACCATTTTTCCATTCACGTAGCAAAATAAGTAATAATCTTAAAACTATTTAAATACGTATATTTAAATTAAATAAAATGATGGCCATCTCATGTATCAAACGTTATATTTTGTGTTTTATTATTATTATTATTAACTTTTTTTTATGTTTCAATGAGTTGTATTATTATAAATATTGTTCCCCCCTCTCACTTTTAAATGTTACTTAACTAAGAGGGGACCACCCTCAAACATTAAGTACTCTATGCGATGTGATGCAATCTAAACTTAGACAAGTGTGCGATTGTTCTCCATCTTATCGAGTAACGTACACTAATAATAATAATAATAATAATAATCATATATTAAATTATTTAAATTAATATTACTGCAGTTCAGCACAAATATTGTAGCTGTACAATTTGATGAAAACTCGTAGTTAAAGTATTATTGTTTGTTTTTTTTATCATTCTTTTTTTTACATTTATTGTAAAATAAAAGCAGGCTTACATGGTTACTGGTTATTTTAAATTTTTATAATAGAAATTAATTGAAAGTATATAAATTTACTAAAAAAAAAGTTTAAAACAACTATTAGTGTTTTTAATAATTATTTTAAGTGAGCGTGCATCTAAGACGTGTTAAAACATTCCAATGTATTTGTAATTTAATCGTATAATCCAATGGAAGTATATTATTATTACTTACAATTAGATATTATATATTCATACATACATACCTTTATATATGTATATATATATATAAACACTTATAAAAAATCTGCCATTAAATTATTGTTCGTTAGTTCAAATAGTTATTATTACCTCCTGTCAAATAACCCATTTGTTTATTTTCCATTCATATCAATCGCGTGTTTATTGTTTCTCATCATTATCAAATTATTCGTAACTATTATTATTATAACTGTTCAAAAAAAAAAAAAAAAAATTAAAAAAATCCACTATTTATTTTATTATAGTTGTGTATAAATTATGTGGTTAACATTTGTTTTATTTTTATTTTATTTTAATATATATATACATATATATATTTATTTTTTTTTGGTTATTTAGTAGACACTTAATGCAGTAAAATCGATTTTTTTCAATTGTTTTTAGTCGTTTTTAAACAAAACAAATTTTAAGTCTGTAATATATTATTACTTAGACTTGAAGGAAATTCTAAGGGATTAAATTAAACCTATCTAATTTTCTATACCTAAAATTTCCTAGGAATTTCAATTATATAGTAATAAAACAAAAATTGTTGTTAATCATTGCGTTTGTTTATTTATTTATTTTTTAAATTAGACACCATTATAAATGACAACTACATGTTATATCAATCTTGGTGAAATGTTTTACTGGGCCGCTATATTATATGATAATATACTAGCATGGCAATAAATATGTAGACGATGGTCGGAAATCGACATGGTATTATGACATATGTCTCGAATTCCGACGTTTTTGTTTGTTTAGACTTTGTAGACGGTTGAGTGTCAGTCAGTATGTGCTCATGAAGGTGGTCTGTTGCGCATGATTGTGATACTACGACTGTGACCTTAACGCCACATAAAATGTGTACGAGTAAAAAAAATTCAACACGAAAACTGAGAGCAGCACAGTGGTGCTTGGACAACCGACCACCACCTGTTGAAACGGAGAGTACGCGGGTGACAAACGATTTGTTAAAATTATTATAATTATTTGGCTTGTCGGTGTCGTACCTATCGTGTCTGAAACACATTTTTCAAACGCAGAGCTGCGTTTTAAAATTAGTACGTGGATATCGGATGCTATACACGTGGCCACCTGTAATATGTAGGTATATTATTGTACATATCTAATGGCTAAATATATACTTAACACAGCGAACATCGCATTTTGTACCTACATGGTTTGTATCGCATACCACAACTCGCAGGTTTAACAACTAGTAATATATGCAATGGTTTCATTGCAAGAACATTTTTGCCGTTTAGGCGATGTTATGTTATATTATGTTACCTAAAAAAAAAATATAACTTCATATTATAAAATTTTGTAAAATTAAAAAAAAAATAGTTAGATGTATTTGATATTTGATATGCTATTATAGTTGAATCGAATGATAGACAATGAAAAATACTTTGTCATTATATAGTGTATATTTCTATAATATTGTATTTATTGTTGTAAACTTTTGAGTCATTACTACCTTACCGCAGAACAGTGAGATTAGATTCATGGTATAAATTGGTAATAGCTTAAAATAAAACCAAATACTTTTATTTCATTGTTCAATTTTTAAGAATCCACAAGACCCACAAATGATGTTTTTAAATTACAACGAAATAACTTTGAAATATATTGGGACTGCAATTTTTTTTTTAAATTTGTTTTCAACGGTAAATCATTTTATATACTTAGGAATTTACGATAAAAACGACTCACGGGCAGTCTATCAACCATAGATGCATTAGGTCATTATAAGTGCATATTTACAACTGACATAATATACAATGAACTAAAATAATTGACTATTTCTTTATATTATAATATTAATATTGACATTTTTATTAGGTACAAATATATACTAAAAAAAGTTGACTATTTGTAAGTGTTATTAGAAATTGGAAATTATGAACAAATTACAAGTACGGTTTTTGATATTTTTCTTACCTGGATCTTAAGTGTTGGATTTAAGATAATGATATTGGTATAATATAGATTATTTTCTGTTTTGTGATCACTGATAAGTATAGGCCTAAGTATTATTTAGTAAGATTTCGGTGGCATGTTGTATAATACAAATCTGGTGCTATAACTCGTGTTTCAATTTATTGAAATGTTCAATTCAGAACTACAGTAAATTTGTAATAAATGTTAGATTTGAGCATTTTTTAAATTTAAATTTTCGTTTCGTTTAATATATAATATATAGATCGAAAAGCGTGAACTGTACAACGAATACTCAGACATTATTTAGTATAATACATTGAATCCAACGTGTGTGCTATAGAGAGACGGACAATGTACCGCATTATAATGCCTATCCTGAGTTATGTTAATCACCTTGGAGAAACCTCACATTTTTCTTTGACGGATCTAATTAGACATGTTGGCTTCACGTATTTCACTTCGTTCTTGGCCTATTCTTTTATAATATGTCTATGAACGAAATATCAAGCCGCATCGGAAGACCGATCGTGTAAACCATCTTATTAGTGAGAGGCCTCGCTACGGTTATTATTTGAGGGGAAACATTTAGGCAATTTCCAATCTCGGCCAACGTAAGCCAAATTTTGTCTAAAGGTCTTTTGAGCTAAAATTGGCGGCGGTCGCGAGGCCTCTTAAATATTATATTTTTTTACAAAATTCGAAATACAACACCTATTGCTTTGGTAGATTATGAAACTATGCTACTAT
Source organism: Nasonovia ribisnigri (assembly GCA_027563435.1). NCBI lineage: Eukaryota > Metazoa > Arthropoda > Insecta > Hemiptera > Aphididae > Nasonovia > Nasonovia ribisnigri. The sequence goes on along the minus strand of JANEHU010005085.1, from coordinate 435,306 downwards.
TAAATTATAGTATTATTGTAGCTCGGCCCACTGTGACCCGGGTTGGCGGGTTCACACACATGACAAGATATAACGATGCATAAACTCGACTTTTCCCGGCACGGCGGACGGGACGATCCAAATTGTTTTTAAAAATAGAAACAAAACAAACGTCTGACCTTCGTGGACTAACCTGCTGAAGTAAGTATATCATGCAACTGCTGGAGTAGAGCTGCAACAGTGTTGCAACGATGCATTTTGCATCGCGTGTAATGCGTATCAGTGATAGAAAGTTATGTGGGGGGGGGGAGGGAGTAGAGTTTTATTTGGCAGCAATATGTAGAGATGAAACAAAAAATATATTTCTGAATTTATATATTTAAATTTGAATTCCACTCGGAGATCGCATCACTGCCACGGCCACGACTCTTCCTCAGGCCTCGGCTGCACAAGGTGTGTTGCTATGTACAGAATATTTTTAACCACTTTTTTTATTTTTTAACCGTAAATGGAACTGTAAAAAATCGCGATAGCCATTTTCCAACACATCGGCGGCTATAATCGTAAACCAATATGAATATCACTATAATAGGTTATGCGTGCGATTTACAGACGGTCTGATAATATATGGACCTGGCCGAAGCAGCCAGTAATAGTACCAGTCAGTACCTATATTATAATTTATAATCAAAATCAATATTGTTTGATACGTTTCGTACCCAATAAGACTTATTATTATAAATAATGAGCACGATGGATTGGTTAGTTTTTGACATTTTTTCGTTCGTGGCATTCGCTGTGTGTAAATAATATTTTACGCGCCTATAAAGTATTTTGTTTTTGAAGCTTTACTATTAAAACGAGTTCTACAAAATACGTAGAAATATCCGAATATCAAAAGCGCAAAGCTAATGATGGATTAGCGTTGATGGAGGTTGCCAATGATCCGAAACAACAATTATACACATAAAAAAAATCTACTTTTAATCATACCCGCGGAAATCATGGAAAGTCCCAAGTCCCAAGTCGGAGAAAATGGGTGGAAAATTGATTGATATAAAATACAGTCTCTCGGTAAGTATATTGAAAAAAGGTCGTCAAAACACATCACAATGTTTTAAAATCACTCGCCTAAACCTCCCGATGATTGTAGCTGGTATCTATCTATATGCCCGAGCTGAGATATTATTTAAAACATTTTGTTTTAAGCGCTTGTTTTAAACATCTTAATTAATCAAACATGGTTTTGTTTGAAACAAATGATTTAAACAACATAAAAAAAAAACTGTGTTTCAAACAGAAAAATATATAACTTATAATAGTACCTTATACCGGCAGAGGCGGACTGGGCCTCTAAAAGCCTATATATTGACCTCCTGCAATCATAGAAGGCCCAAAATTCAGAAAAATTAGTATTTTTACCTGAAAAAAACATAATTTTAACTGTAATTACACCAATAATATATTATTACCAAGGGATATTGATTTATAACATTCTATAAGATTACAAATTATATCAAATTCAGAAACTACAGTCGAGGATAAGGATTTAAGACATGCAATCCTTAATAATGGTTCCTTGGCGCCGTGCCCCCATAGCACAAATAAGGGCCTACTATCCTACAGATCAGTAGGCCAGTGGGCCTGTCCACCTCAGCAACTCCTATTTGTCATTTTTTTTTGTGACAATAAATACATTTTTTATGGTTTGATAAACAAATTTATAAAATTAAAAATAAAATTAATTTAATTTAATTTAATAAATAAAATGTAATAAATAGATAACAAATTGATTGATTTCTTTTTTTTTGTAAGTACAGTGTACTTATACAATAATTGTACATAATTTTTTTTTAAACTCGATCAAATCATGTTGTAAACGGTTGAAAAATAATTTTAAAAAAAGACGTTTTAAACATGATTAAAACAGTTTTTTAAATATTATTTAAAAAAAAAACATGTTTTTTATCAACTCTGCTATTTACGCGTTTCCGTCTAGCCGTACACGGTCCACATTATAATAATATTAAACATTAAAACAGTTACAGTTTGTACAATATTGTGTAAAATCTAAACGCCGGATGTTCACTCGCGCACGTCGTCGTCACGGGGGGTCATTTGTTCACTACAGCTATTTGTGTATAGAATGAACATAAAGACGCACAGGTAGGTAATTATAATGACAATAATAATAATAATGTAATTAAATATTGTTATTGTCATGATGTATGATTGTATAGACAGGTAACAGCGCGTAATATTTTTATTTGTCATTTCGCAATCGACCATCGAGACTGGAGGCAGTGTGACTTGAGTCAAAGTATTCAAACACCTTCGTACCTACTTGAAACACTTTTGGAAAAAGTACTACAGCACATAGTTAATTTAAATAAGCACTTCCCCAAAGTATCTGTATTTAAGATCAAACACTCATTTTTAAATGATTTAAATATTCTTTTTAATTTGTATATTATATAGCATACCTATTATTTTATATTTTAATTTTGATCACTTAAAACAAAAGTACAAATTGAGAATAATATATACAGCAGTATATTATTTTTACTGCGTGAATTATGCTCAATTGAAAATCAAATACTAAGAAAATAGTTGAGCATGTTTGATGATATTATTATTGTGTTAAAGTAATTTATTTATATATATTAGGCATTACGTACCTACGACAGTAAGTTAAATTCATTTTTAACAAAATTTGAAAATGTCATTGTGTGTATAAAATATATAATAATATACTCTTAAAGTTTCATATACCCACGAATAATATTTTTTAATTACAACAAAATAACTAAAATGGTTATTTTTGGTTTTAATAGGTATGTAATCTCGTCCAAATTTGAACTTAAAACGTATCTACATAAAACAAAACTGTGTTAATAATATATATTAGATTTGTTGGTTACAGTTTGGACTATTTATGAGAATATTTGTTTTAAATTTTCAAGTTTAAGGTATAAAAATTGAACATTTTATAATTTTTTTAACTTTAATAATTTGAAAACTTTCGAGATTTTGATAAATTTTGGACTTTAAATACTTATAAATCGTGCCTATGGATCTTTAATATTTCTCAACTGCTGTTATAACTATTTACGAACAACCTTTTATTACATTTTCAAGCTTTTCGATCTGACGATTAAAATGTAGTCTTTAATAGTAACACAAAACGAGTTAAATGATCATTTTATGAGAATTTCAAGTACCTACGGAGATGATAGTTTTCGTAAAACGAAATAAGAAAATAGTTGTATGAAAATTTGTTAATTTATGGGTGAATATCGAATGCTCAACTTCAAACACTCATTAAAAATTAATTTGACTTTTCAGTAAACTTTTTTTCTTTTTTTTTTTTTGTTACTGTTTGTTTTACTGATTAATCTAATATAGGTTAGACAATAAAAAAATTTATTTAAAACAAAACTAGTGGTCAGTGGTGTAGACCAGCCGTAGTCATGAAGTTTGCTCTAGTTCACTGTAATAATATAATTATATAAAAAATTATTAATTATCGTAGAATGTAAAACTGTTTTCATAATATTTTTTCAAGGTAAAAACTTTATTGTAGCTATTTAATTTAACTTTTTATATTTTAATTATTATAATATAGTATAAAGTCATCATCTGTGTGCCATAAATATATACAATTACAAAAATATATATATTTTTTCAGTACTACACATTATGATGGAGGATGGACCGTGGTATATTTTAACGACAATAATCATGGTAATTCAAATGTATTGCTAAGCTTAATAATATATGTATAGCCCATATAGGTTTTCATTATGACTCAAATTTATATGCACTAAAAAATTACTAAATATAAAAAATAAATTAATACACATGTTGTAATTTTGATTTTAAATTACTATAACACAAGTTACAGCAATGTTTATTCATTCATTTATTTTTCTATACCGAACTATTGTTTTTATAAAAATTATATAAAATTCAATGTATAATGCAAAACAAAATTAATAGGGCATAAACTATAAAATAATAAAATTTATATTAGGTAGGTAGACTGTGAATTTATCTTTTTTGCTTCTATTGAATTGGTAGTCATCATTATAAATATTATTTTTATATACTCAACATTTTAGTTAAGTTGAAAATTAATGAAATATGTTAAAAAAGTCCAAATAATATGATCTTAAAATTGTAAAATGTCCTCTAAAAAAGCTGAGATGTTGAAATAGGCACTAAAAGAATTACTGTTTTTAAACATCAGGATACATGTTTTGTGCTAACTTAGCACACAGTACGACAATAGGACTAGTAAAAATATTAAAATGCACACAAGTCTGAAGTCTGAGCTGCTTAGTTTATTTGATGCTGTTTTTTTTTGCAAGAAAAAAATCAGAGCAGAAAAATATAGTATTATTAACAGATGTAGTCATAATATAGAAAATGTTTATATGAATAGAATGGACCGGTACAAAAACACAGAAGTATGTGATTATTTTATTTTGAATACAATAAAATAAAATAAAAGCTATATATATTCAAAAAATAGTACTACTAAAAGAGCTGGACAAAAGTTTTCACTATTTTTATATCTGGGAAATAATTTAAAGGAGTTTGATTAAAAAACATATTTATTCCGATAAGATTCTCCTTCATTCAAGACTCACTTAGTCCTTGAAGTACATTTAAATTAAAAAGGAAATTATTTAAGAAAATCAATACATGATATTATATTATAGAACTTAACACCTATAATTTGTATAAAACAAAATTAAAACATACAATTTAATAAATAAAATTGTTTGTTGTATCTTGTCATTGTTGTTTCTGTACACTTCATATAGCTGGAAAATGTTCATCGAGCGTTAAAAACAACCACTGAAAAAATTTGATTAAGGAAACTTTTACCAAGTATTTAGATTAAATTATAAGCACAATACAATTTATACATAGCAATTAATTTTATTCAAAACACAGCAACAGACAATTTTTGAAAATGTTGCTGCATTAATATTTAACATTTTGAACAGATAGTTTATTAGATTAATTTGAATATTAAAGAAGCCAAAACAAAATATCAAGAAAATAACCCACATTAGTGTTTTTAAATAAATTAACTAATCTATGAAAAAAGAATAAATATATATTTATACATTATAAATGTAATATGAGTAAAATCAAAAACCTAAACATTTAATCTAAAGTTTTAATTATTAATTAAAGAATTCTATTCTGATTGATCAATCAATGTTTAAGTAAAATAGATTTACTATTATGTATTTGAGAACAATATTAACCGTAGTAGAATATAATACAAAGATATTTAGATCAATAGATAGAAGTACTAGGCAATTTGTTTAACACATTTTACTATGTAAATATATTCCCAAACCTTAATATGGTGGAATAAAATGAACATTAATGTGTCCATTTAATTTAATTTATACAAAGAACTTTCAGATTTTAATATTTTATACATATATATTTTTCAACATTTTGTTTACAAAGTTTATAAAATGTATAAATAATTAATTACTTAATACTTTAATGGAAAACCGTCAATAATAAATTTAGAAATATTTTATAGTGGCACTATTACATAGAAATCAATAACCAATAATTTATTCATACTACCTATTTAGAATGCAAAAAGAGAAAGCAGGATAAAAGAAATACAAAAAAGTATAAAGAAAAATCAATCATTTTCGACTTTGAATGTATAATACAGCTTTTAGTATGTATGAATACAATAATTTAAACTATTTGTAAACCACTCCACAAAAATAAACATGCCTAGTGATTGTAGGTAAGTAATCTGGGGCACAAAACTTATTTTGAATGTATTATTTAGAATAAAATATGTTTATAAATCAGAAAATAATTTAGCCCTTAAACCCTTATGTTAAGTATATATAGTAAATAAGTGGCTACACTTAAACTTAGAAAATAATTATTCTGATTAATATACCAAAACCTCAGCAAGTTTACACCTACTATTTAAATTAATAAAAATGTCCTTTTTCATGTGCTCTTTATTTTAGTCTCAAAAATAGTTTAAAAATTATGTAACAAAAATGTATCTTATATTTATAATAATTGTAAATTGTTTTACAATTTAAGCTAAAAAGAGATAATATTATTAGATTTCATCAAACACCCTGAGTAAATTTGATTATAATATCGTTTAACACTAAACAATTGGATAACCAAAAACAAAATTGAAGAAAAAAAATAACTCCAAGTTACAAGCAACATTAAATAATAAATACAATTAAATGTTGTTCATTCACTTTTAATTAATATAAACAATTTATCTGATTAGGAAGAATATTTTTTGTAAGAGCACACCAAAGATTGTGGGGAGGGGTTACTGTTATTGCCAACACATAAAGACCCGTCTGAAATAAGACATTATACAAATTACAAATATAATCATTAATATAATAATGTACTGAACAAAATTTGAGTGTAATTGAAGTACTGAACTATATGTATCAATTAACTAAAATGTAATGGGTAAATAACTCATGTGTGTTTAGTAATTAGGTTATAACAAAAGAAAAATTAAAAGTGATCAGATAGGAACATGACGTTAATTTTAACCATAAGAAAGACATTTTTAAAAGCACCCTCCCCCCACAATAAAAAATCAAAACTTTGAGCAAACCTATTGAATACAATCATTCCTCTTAATAATTATAATTTATCTTCTGAAATGTGTTATTTGGTTTTGGTTAATTAGGGTATTTTAGCAGAAAAAAATAGGTGTAAAGCCCTTGTTTGAAAATTTAATTATTTGATTGAGAGCTGCATCCAAATTCCTAGACTATTTACTCTAAGTCTCTAAATATATTATAGCTGGAAAAAATAGCGAGATATATCAATATAATGTATAGAGTATACCAGGCGTATTCAAACTGTGTCGTAAAAAGTTTGAATACCTACCTTGGTACATAGGTACCATTGTTTATTACCAAAAAATAATTATATTGGCACTTACAGCTTGGCAGAAAATTAAAAATATAATTATTGTTCAATCAACAAAACATTTTAAAATATTATTATTATGTGGTTGATAATAAACATAGCATCTACAAATAATTTTTTTTGCATAAACAAATATTTGAAAAAAGCCGTCTTATTGAATGTTGAGTTCTGCTAACACACTAATATACTTTGGGCACCGCATACTTAATTTATTGGATACAATGATAATAAAGGTAGCAGTTATACTATGTGGACAGATTAGGTCTTATCCCAAAACGGATTTAACGTTTGCACAGACACAATTGATTTGTAGGTTGAGAACAGTCGCTCAACCAACCAATCAAAATCGACTCGCTTAAGCCACCCATTTCCCATAATATGTTACGGTACCTGAGCACACACACAACCAGAAGTCTTAAACTATTTATAATTTCAAAAGGATACATCTTTTGGTTCGTTTCTTGTACATGATTCGGTAACCACACTCTCTGCATCGGATCGGGTCTTTGGGTTTCATTTCGTTTTCAGCTTGGCACGCTGTCATTGTCCGCGTACAAGAAAAAATAAATTGAAATCAAATCAAAAACGAAATTCACAACATCTCTAACTGCGGTTAGGTGCAATAACGACGGAATATTATGCGAGTCGTTGTCGAAACACACCGAATAAAATACTAAATTTTGATATTTACCTCCGCAAATGTAAATAAGCGCTTTTTTCGGGGCGTCGTCTGGCGTTTCAGCTTCGGTAATCATCGTGTACGACGGTTTTCGTCGATAGTTATTCTTCCGTTCTTCGTATTTACAACAGTTATTCACATCGAATGTAATATTGCCGCGAGTCTTCTAGACGGCCGACGCCGACCACCGTGTTATCTCCGAGTCTCCGACGTTATCACTGAATCGATTTTCAGTTCGTTCCCGCACGTGCGCGTGTGTAGTTGTTTCCAAGGACGTCGTGTCGATGGCGCGGGCAAATTTAAAACGCCGTCGCGTACGTCCATGGATCAATATTTTATCATTATGAATTATAAATAATATCGTGAACGTATTGACTTACTATTTGCAGCTTTGAAATTTCGTAAAAAATGAAAAAATAAAATTTGAAAAATCGTAATATGGAGTGGAATAATTTTTTATAACTGACTGGCTAAGATTATAGTTGTATTTGCCACTATATTATATGACCAATTATTGTCAATTAAATTTAAATAAGTTTGTATTGAGATTTGAGCTGTATAAATGTTATAGTAAATACTATATAAATATAATGTGACATGTGTTATATCATTTTCGGGGCAAAGTATTTCTGTGTGCCTATGTCGTCTGCGTAAGTGGCCATAATAGTGTAATTTATAAGCTTCAAGCTTAACCATTAATTGAGTAATCTGTAAAGCATATTATAAGTTTAACTGGTATAGTCATGTAATCTTTATACTACCAACAGCTGCAGGGTAGGTTAGGCTTTATAACCTATAGTGGCTACAATTTATACTAGGAAATTGATAGACACTTATTGTATAAACTATTAACTGATTATAAACAGCAAATCGACATAATACGCGACCAGAAAGAATTTATGCAATAGCCAGGAGTACGTCAGTAATCGTTAAAAGTCGTCTTTATATAATATACATAATAATATAAGAGTCAAGGTCTGTCTCATAGAGGTCATCAGTCATCACTAATTGTTATATATTATAATGAATAACAATGTTAATAATAAATTGCACTTCTACGAGTTTAAACCGACGAATACGACAACACGGCGGATACTAAGCAAGCGGATTGCACATTCGAAGGCGATTGGTTCAATTACATAATATTATTATATAGTAACATAGGTATAATATATGGATAACGGTTAGCTGGAGTTATTCGCACGTTTCAGCTTAATTTTGTTGTATTCAGTACGATGGCCACCAGAGCACTGACGAGTGACGATGAGTGCACGTTTTTGTCATACATTATAGCCACTACTTCTATAAGTGGAGTCCAATGACTCGTGGTTAATATATGGACTCAATCACCTATATAATTGGACTCAAACAGGCTGGTCCAGATTTATATATTGTATTGACTACACATAGAAAAAATTAGTCTATTATTGGACTCACGCGCACTGTTTAATGGCGTCGATGTATATTTCTTCAATTTTCATCGTCCATTTTCACGATTTAATCGATTATATACATTTTTATATTTTTACTGTCATCATTTTTCATATTTTCGTTCTTAATGAATGACACCGTACATATGAAATACACAAATAAATACGAAATAATATGAATATTAATCGGTACATAGCCAAATTAATTTTTTTATTAGAATGTATAATACTATATAATGTAGGTGAATATATATTTTAATTTTTAGATATTATACGGCTTAAATTGACTCATTCGGTTAATATGGACAAATATATTCTGGTCTTATAAAGTTAGTCCAATAAGCGGCGACCACTATATATTATGCACTATGTTTAGGTATATGAACTAATGAACTGTATTGATCGATATTTTTTTATAAAGGCTGAGGAGGTGGGAAGCATTGCTAAAGCAGCCCTCCCCCCCATTCCCCCTTCAATAGGCACCTACGTCAATATAGGTAGGTATGTGATTTAAAAAATAAAAGTTATTATATTGCATAGGTTTCTTTCATACCGTTTTGAGAAAATCACATGTTTATGATGGTTTTTAATTGACTTAGTACTGTAAATATAAATTATAATGCTTTTTTAACATACAATGCTTCTGCAAAGCATATGACTTATGTATTTTAAACGAACAATTTAATGGGATGTTTAATTATGTGTTTAACGATTGTTTTAATTATTAAACAATTAATATCAAATTTTGATATTCATGCATATAGTGATGTGTCAATAATTTGTAATGTTTATTTTCTGAGCCATAATAGTTTAAATGCAGACATTACACAGATTTGTAGCCTGTAGGTACAAATCACAGGACATTAACCGTACGATAATTATAATTTATTTAAATGTATTTTTAATTATTTTAAAACTATGTTAACATCTTGATTGATTTGTTAATTTATTGTATAGTAAACAGTAATAACAATTACAACAAACTATATTCAGACTTTACTATTGCGATAATAATCATTTTAAAATCACGTTAAAATCTTAATATTAGATATTTGTCAATTTAAAAAGTCGTTATGTTTTTCCAAAACAATTTTCGCTTAGCAAAAATAATTTGAAATAGAGTTTATTTCGTTAATTAAAAAAAATCTTACCTTTGCGTAGAATATAAAATTTAAATATTGGCTGGGTAATTAAAAAAGTTTACTAAGTACTGCAAGTTTCCATAGTTATTATACATTACAGCTAATTGCTTATGTTAACAACTATAATTACATTGCTTATTTGCATTAAAAATATTAATTAAAAATTAAATAGGTACACGAATAATTAACATAATAGGTATCCTATGTAACCTACCTATGCCGGCATAAAATATAGTAATACAAATCCATCTTTGTCATCCATATTTTAAGTTAGAACTTTCAAAAAATGTTCATTCAATTTTTTTTAAGCAGAACTATTAGTACTTATTACTTGAATAGTATTGTATTATTCTGGTTTGCGTTTTAATTGATTTTTCTTTTTATAATAATATGCTGGCGGCTTGCCCACTCTGATAAAAGATAATTTTGCCTAGCCGCATATACGTATAATAGTCTACTGCAGCTATTACATATCTCATTATACTTTTGGTAATATTATAGGAACCGGAGGTGGCTCCAGAGACTAGGTTGAAGTTATAATTTTCACAAAACTTTATAACAAAAAAAAATAACAATTTTACAACACAAATTCAAGTCGTCAATTTATATCATAAACCATAGTATTATACCAAAATATATTTTAGAACATAAAATATTATTTTATATTTTTAGAATGCAGTTTATTTTATAGGTTCTTCATAATATAGATACCTACTAGATAGCAGGTACATATCGTCGTACCTCTAACTATATACTTGTGCGTATCGTATGATAGTCGATGTACAATTTTATATTTTTTTTGTTTGTAATTTTTTTTTAAACAATAATTACATTTTTTATAAATATTGGTTTGGGGGGAGGGGGTGCCCCTCCGGAGCCACCCCTGATAGTTACCAATTTTACGTATTATAAAATATAAAGTGATTATTTATATTTATGTTAGTTTAAGTAGCTTATATTTTAAAATATTGTGCATTTTAAGTTTTCTACTTTTTTCCCGGTCTTTTTCTGCAAGGACGTATTTTCTCGAGACTTTTTATGTTTTCATATAGGTGAGCTACATATTATAGATAAATAAAATTTACAATTAAAAGTTATTCGAAAACTAGATTTACAAAATGGCTATTTTGTAATTTTTCAAAAAACATTTAAATCAGATTTCACATTTTTTATAGGTATTCAGTATAAAAAATGTTATATTATACGTGTAACGCACAAATCAATAAATTATACATACAAAAATACAAAATATTAATTGAATGAAAGGTACTTATTCCGAAATTTGTGAAGCTTTATTCCTATTACACTCTGTATAAACATTATGGCATTATCATCATTCGTTCCTATTATAAACAAGTCAATGAGTATGACTGTAGGTACTGACTTGTGAGTGTATAATGAAATTAAAATATAAGTTATAAGTTTATAAATAAAATTATATATTATTGTATCCTGCTCAAATATTGTACATTGTTAAAATTATTTTGAAATGCAAAAATTTAAATTTTATGTGGCATAGGTGCTCTTGGATTACGCAGGTAAAAGGTACCATTAATTCAAAGGCACGATTCTATCGTACTTATCGGTAGGTATGTATTTTGGAGCACAGTCGACTCGACGCGTCATCATTATTTATTATATACGTATACAACAATTTCATCAGTTATTACTTATTATATTTTTCTTTAAAAAGAACGTCAAACGAAGTGTCAATAAAATAGTAATCGTCAATCAAAATTAATGACAGGTACGGGTACCTAACCTATATAGTTTTATTTGCCAAAAGCAATGTAAAGAATAATATTTAGAAAAGTATGTTCGCATGCGAGTAATGTACTCACATAATATAATATTAGTATTATATTATATATATACAAGCGTGTGGACTTTCCGTATTCGATTTTTTAACCGTATGATAGCCACATTTAAAATGAAACCCGATATACCTAAAAAGTAATGTAATAAACCAATAAATATTATATAAAACATCGAATTCGGCACCTTCACTATCCTTATATTCATATTTATCAGATAAAATGGAAACAAACCCATCAAAATAACAAGCACACGTCTAAACTCCAGTGGTTTATTGGGAGGTATACGGAGGTTTAATACGGCGTTGGTGCATTCCAAATCAAAAATTAGTTTTCGATAACGTCAGGAAAAACAGAGAAAAAATTATTACGCATAACCAATTTTTGAAAAATCGATTTTATTGTTTTGGGGTAAACTAATAACCACGGATACTTGAAATGTTCACCATATTAGCATTAACCATACAAAAATAAAACTGTTGATGTATATTGAGCCTTGAGAAATTTTAAAACTACCTATATTATCGATTAAAACTTTTTCACGGAGTAAAATGCAAGGGACCTCATAAGTTGCTTTAATAGTATTTCAAAAGTATTAAAGTTACAAAGGCACCATTATTTTATATTATAATTATTTACAGTTCATATTTTGACAAAATTCATCAAAATCCCGAAAATTTGCAAATTATTTTGCAGTTTGAAATTCATAAAATATTTTCAATTTATAGCTAACATTATAAAATGTAATATAAGATTCCCCACAATTTACAAGTTTTCCTATCTTTCACAAAAAAAGAGTTACGCTATTTATAGCCATGAGTTATTTTCGTTTTTTTTTTAAATTAGTTTATTTGATTATTTATACAAATAGGTATGCTGGATGACACAACGTTTCCACTCAGCATCGCTTGTTGTAAACAATGATTTATCTTTGAACTCAAATATAACACATTCATTACAATGACATACTCGGCAACTACTGTACCTACAGCAGCGAGTGGTACCCATTCGTCCAATTTTTAGATTCTAAGCGGTGCTATGAATGTATTGGTTTTACAATGATGTGTGTCTTAAGATTTTTATTTTTTGTGTCTGCTGAACACGATAAGTAGTCGAAATAATGCTTCGATTTTTAACTTCAGTCTTCAGTATCTTGTTCGATGGGAAAGTGAATCTAGTTGCCAGTTGGTACATTGGGAAGGTAAAATATATAAGTATTTCCGGTAATTACTTCGTGTCACCTAATGTCCTAATCAATAAAAATGATAAACTTTAAGGTTCCAGCTTTTAATTTTAAATATAATCAAATGCAGTCCGGACTCAGGAGTACCGCCTTTTAGTAAGTTCAACTAAGTTGTATTATACTATGCCAAATGTTGATGTTTTCATCGATTCCCTTAATTGTATCTATTGTGCTATTGTGTAATCAAACCTAAATTAAACTATTTAGTATAACTATATGTATTACCTTAACTGTTTTTTTGTAAGTGCCTCCAACTGTTTTATACTGTAAAACTTAATTTTATACTGTACTAATTACCTCTTTGGTGTGTTAAAACCAAATAAATAAATATAAGTATAAGATATTTAGGTATCCGTATATTTATTAAATTATAATATTATATAAAATCAAAACAATACGTGGATAGTATTATGTAGTATAGGCCATCTGGCCATAAGTGTAAATCTACTGTTTCTACTAGGTATATTGTATATAGGTCATAGGTACTATAAAGTAAGCTATGTACTAGATATATAACCATAACGGTATAACGGTACCTAGTATTATGGCTAGCCTGTAGTCTGTATAACGAGCCTCACTGCGTGTTTCTCTTCACTGTTAATTAATTCATATAATATATGAAGATATAATATAATGTATATTATACATTTTCTCAGTGATCCATAAAATACAACAATAAAATAGTTTTATAATATTACAATATTATACTCTCTCCACCGGCCTCCTGCCAAAATTTTAAAACTTTCTATCATCTAAAACTAGGTATAAAATTATTTAATACCTAGGTACTACGTCTCAACTTGCAGTCGACGGAAATTAGAAACGTGTGGTATAGTGCTAGTATAAGTTAATATTACGTTTACAGTAGTCAGACGGTCTACAGTTGTATTGGTGACCTCACTGACCTATAATAACAATATTGACCTATAAATTATAATTCTGTCCCCGATGTCCCGATTTCGGTCGTGTCGTAGTCACAATCATGCGTGGACCACCGACTAGAGCGCGTCAGCGGCCGTACCCTCCGATCGTCGGCGGACTGATAAGAAGTGATAACAGATAACGGTTGAAGGGGCGCGCGCGCGCCCGAGCGATCGAACGACTCTCGGCCGTGGCGGGCTGTTCGGCTGGTGGTGTTTAGCGTGGGTTTCTATGCCGTGGGGTTAATGCGTTTTTTTTCTAGATCATTGACCCCTATTATTATATTACCCCGTTCGCGTTTTTTTACCTCTACGTTTTATTTTTTTATTATTCCATTTGCGCACACAATACCCGTGTCACTCCGAGACAATGACAAGTGCGAAATAATCCGTCGTCCGAGTTATAGTGAGTTGTGCCATTATTCCGGATTCCGAACGCGCATAGAACCGTCATTGTTGTTCGCAAAGACGACCCTAGTTAGGTTTTAATAACTTTTTTTTCTTCTTTTAATTTTCTGTCCATCACCAAACTACCTACTACAACTGCTGGGACATCGACGTTGTTGTTGACCAAGTCGACAGTGAGATGGAATCGAATCGTTGACGGCATGCACGGTAGCGTATTGGTGAGTGGTTCATCGATAAAGCATGATATCTGTTGGAACGAATTCAAAGATGGCCAGTAACAGGACTAATGCCGCTACCTCCGCCGCCTCTGACGCAAATTGTGAGTACTCGATATCATTGTTTATACATTAAGTATACGTAATCCTAATTACAATAATCAGTTGAACTACTAACAAACAATAATGTCACAATGACTACCATTCTGACTAGAGTAGTTGAGCATTGTCTTTATAGTGTCTTGGGCTTCTTGGTAAAATTTTGAAGTTAGTGATTAGAAGCCTAATAGTATTGATTTAATATTTATAGGTACTCCTATAGTATATTTTTGGTTACCTAACGGATTTTAAGCTCATACTTAAGGAAATACGCTACTTTTTTATTGACCAATTAAATTAATACACATCCAATACCAATATTTACACTTTTCTTGGTGATTTTAATGTGTTATTATGACAAATTACTTAAATTAAATTGTTGGTATAATTTTCTAGTTTTGTTCAATTTTTTAGAGTTTTAATAAAATTGTAATTTATTATATCAACAATGTTATTGATAAATATTTGTGCATTAAAACATTTACTTTGATTTCTTTTTCATTTTAATCAAAGAAATACAAATATATGTTTAAGTAACTATGTATCTACCTAATTACCTAGTACCTATTATTTATGAACTAATTTTTTTTTTTACAGCAGAACAGACCGCTGAACAAATTGTACGTAAAAAAACTACGATTTCACCAGAAGATGTATTGACTCTGTCTAAAATTACAGATGGTAATTTATATTAATAATGAGTTTCTTATGAGTTAGTCTATTAATATAATCTTTTTTTTTCCAGGGTATTTATGTGCTCCAGATGCAAATATATATAATATAGATTTTATACGTTTTAAAATACGTGACCTTGATACAGGCATGGTTTTGTTTGAAATTGCCAAGCCTTCTGTTATACTTGGTATGATAAATGATTGTATTGATTCAATATATTATAATATGTTTGATGTGTTATGTGTAAAATTGTGTGCTTAGATGACAATCAAACTGAAGGAAAAGTGGAGGAGACAGATCTAAATAGCGGCCGATTTGTACGCTATCAATTTACACCTAAGTTTCTTAAACTGAAATTGGTTGGAGCAACGTAAGAATTGTAATAAATATTTTTTTGCTTCATTTTATTCTATCGTTCATCTTTCAGTTAGAGTATATAAATTAAATTTTCTAAAATAAATAATTTTAGTAGTAAATTATATCAACTTTTTAATTTTTTTATTTTTTTTATTTATAGTGTGGAGTTTACTGTGGGAAATAAGCCAGTTAATAAGTTTCGCATGATTGAACGCCATTATTTCCGTAACAAATTATTAAAGACATTTGACTTTGAATTTGGTTTTTGCATACCACACAGCAAAAATACATGTGAACACATTTATAAATTTCCTAATTTGGATTCAGAATCTAGTATGTGTGATAAATAATAATTATTAATAAACACTGAATTCTGAAATTTTAAATTATATATTACCTTTTGCATTTGCAGTTAAGGAAATGATCCAAAATCCATTTGAAACCAAATCCGACAGTTTTTATTTTGTTGAAGATCGACTTATAATGCACAACAAGGCTGAATATGCATACAATGGTGGAGTTTAGTAGAATCGAGACAACCATTTTATATTCATTTCACGGTTTTTATTTTTTAACTAAAAGTTCTAACATGTTTTTACATCACATTGTGTGGTCACTCTTGTCACATTTTTGGATGTGGAGTTGCACTTTACACTCCAACAAGTTTGCTATTCTTTGAACTCAATTATCACAGTGTTCTACAAGGATAAGACATAGTATTATACATTATTTAAGTTACCTACTAGAATTGTTAATTGTTATGAATCCCATTATAATTGATAAAAATAAATTGCAATTTTATTTTATTTCTGTGATAAAAAAAAAATGAGGTTTACTATTATTAATAAAATATTAATATTATGGAATAATTTTAACAAAACCATTTAAACATTTTTACAATCTATTCAAATTATTGAGTTTTTAAGAAATATATAATATTGTATACAATTAATGTTTTTATAAACATGTGATCGAGTTTAAAACTATCTTTTAATTGTTTTACTTAGACTTCGTTAAATGTAATTCAAGCAATATTAATTCAATTTTGAAAATGTCTCAACAATATACAAATGCTTTGAAACCAAACACATTTATATAATATATAAATTATTTATTGCATACTTTTAATTTATAGTATGCTGTATATTTTATTTTGTGATCTCTAAATTTAAATACAACTATTACATTCCAAATGAAAATAAAATGTTATTTATCAATTATTCATGACTTATTATTGTTTTGTTGGGTTTATTAAATCTGTTAAGATTTAAGATTTTCATAGTAGTTAATGTAATTTCACAGTAAAGTTGTATAATTATAAGTTATAACATTTACATGTAGGCCTCAAGATTTAATACCTACTTGTAATATTACGTTGTTCATAATATAGCTTTAAAATGTATGGAAAGTGACTGGTTATCTTTGCACTACTGCTCAGTAGTAAGAAAGTTATCCACCATCGAAACAAACTTTTCAGTGGACAATTGTAAGATATGCTTGCCCTCAGGAAATATTTCAAGTCTGTAATACAAGAAATAAAATCTATGGTCAGAAAATAATGTGTTCATATAGGTACAAACGTACAGTATTAATAATAGGTTTTGTCTTGTACTCAGGATTGCATTTGCGATAGGAAACATTTTATGGGTTTAGAGTATTTTTCAGGAGCATTAACCTTGAGTTTCTACACTTATTTTAACTTTTAGTTTAATTATTTCTAATTGTCCTAATTTTTGAATCTTTTTGTCTGTTCAGAGTTATGGTGTCTATTATTTTATTTTTAACTTAAATTTTACCATGTTTATAAGTACTCATAAAAGTCATAATTCATGTGTTTAAGCTTTAGCAGTTGGAAATGAATGTACTAACTTGTTTAAAATACAAATTAAATTAGTTAGTGGTATAGGCCCTCGTTTTAATTTATCTTAAGACTTTCATAATAACAGACACTTCTAAAAAACAAATTAAAGGATACAGATTTAATTGCCTTTACAGAGTAGCCATTAAGTAGAAACTAGATGAAAAAGTCTAACTTGATGAGAGAAGAACATGTCAACCAAAGTCCAAAACTGATGAGTTAATTTTTAATTAAATAACAATGTTATTTTAAACCAATCTATACATGTCTACCTCATTTTATCAAATTACGAATCGATCAGAATTTTAAAAATAGGTATCGTTTCCTATGCACAATTATTAATACCAACACGATCACAGCTAACATACTATGGCGTTAGTTATACTGCTGGTGGTTACCTAGGACAATATTCATAGGCGTGATTCGGGGAGTGGAAGGGAAGTGGGGAGCTTAAGTGTGCTTAGCACCCCAAATTTTGAAATGAACACAGTATCACCCCCAAATTGTTTCATGTTAATTTACATTTTAATAGGTAATCATTATACGGATGTCAATAACTATAAGTAATATGAAAACAAATTGTGGGGCTTCAGTTTTTTCTTTCAAATTGCGTCACCGACTATTCAGTGCCGTGATAACTTTCATTGACGCTCTAGGGCAGTAGTTCTCAACCTTTTTTGATTCATGTCATCTTTAGCCACTAGAATCAAACACTGCGTCACCTTAACATCAAAATAATAAACAATCTTAGCTGTATATTTTAAAATTATTCTTTTATTAAAAAAAAAACTGACTAATGACCGGTTAATGTTAAGTCGTAGGTATCGGTATCGCAGCGTTATCGCACGGCAAATTACTAGGTACACGTGTTTATCGGACAAAAAGAGTAAATATAAATAATAAAAACTATTATAAAGATACGAACTTTGAGGTATGTTATGTACATGACAGTGCTGGTATAGGTGTATAATATATTTATTATAAGAAATAATATGATTGTTTTCGAAAAAATTAATTTTTTTAATTTTTTTTCTTTTCTTGTTAAAATTCTGCGTCACGCCGTCACCCCTAAGCTAGTTCCATGTCACCCTGAGGTGACATGTCACCCCGGTTGAGAACTACTGCTCTAGGGCAATAATATCTGTTGTCACTATTAAACATACATATTTGAGCGTTTGCCACCCTTTAAAATATAACAAGCCCTTAAGGCACTTGCCCCATTTTCCAACCAGGCCACGGCTCTAACTATATTATATTTAAGGCACTCACTTCGAGCGCTTGATGTTTTCGTGCAGATATACACCGTGCTCGACCGGTACGAGCATATCCTTTGCACCGTGCAGGATGAGCGTGGGCGCGGTTATCTTGGCCAGCGAGCCGCGGCACACGTCACCGTCCTGCTCGTCGAGAATTTTCCGGAACGCGTCTATCCATCCGGACCAAGTGTCCGACACGTACTTCTCACCGTAGAATTCGAAATGTGGAAGTCTCATCGCATCAGGCCAGGCGTAGACATCGCGGGTCTTTTCGTAGAATTCGAGATCTTGGTCGGTGACGAAAGCGTTGCAGCTCCACACCACCAGCTTGTCGACCCGATCTGCGACCCTGGACGCAGCGATCATCGCGGTGCACCCACCGTTGCACCAGCCCAACATCGAATACCGGTCGATACCCAATGTCTGCAGCAGAAAACAACGACCACCGTTTTTCGTTACCATTGTCATAGTGGAGTATTTATAATTTTTTTTTTTTTTTTTGAGGGGGGATGTATAGTTTTTTAGATCAACGTCTGGTGGCAGCGTCTTTATTTTTTACCCCCGATTATAAAAAAAAAGCTCTGTGAATTTTTATTATTTAGCTCTTAAAAGTTAAAAGTACAAACTAGACAATCTGTCTACATGTACAAAATAATGTATTAAAAGCATCATTGTAACGATTCATTCATCGCTTCGCTCAGAATCTAAAAGCTCTGGGGGGGGGGGGGTCTATCCAGGGTCTATATTACAAAAAGTAAAAAACTGGTAATCATTTAACGATCATTTAACGTTATTATCTTATGAGTATGAGTATATGAGTACATCAATAAACAAAAACATTTTTGTCGAGAAAACTAGTTTTTCAAAAAAGTTATAACACCTTAATTATTATCCGATTATAAAAAAGTTCTGTGAATTTTCATTATTTACCTCCTAAAAGTACAAACTAGATTTATTTTTCTATAAAAAACCCCCCATAAAGTAAATAATTTCATACAGTACTGAAATCTGTCTACAAACACAAAAAAAAGTTTTAAAAGCACAATTGTTACAATTTATTCATCTCTCTACTCAGAATCTTAAAGCTCTAGGGGAAGGTCTATCTCCATCACCTCTCTCCCATTCGAAGGCCTCTGTTTTTTGTAAATACTTCTATAATATTTTACCTCCATAAGCGCAACAGCGGATTCGGCGTCGCGGTACAAAAAACCCGGTGAAAAATCTCTGTTCGGTGGTCGACTCAAACCGTAACCCGGAGGATCACAAATGTATATAGTATATTTTTTACCATCGAGGTTTTCCGTCAGCACTCTATAATCTCTAGATTGACCTAGGGAAGTAAATGTTTTTATAATATTACAGTGAACAAATATTCAATCAAACGCCCTGCACTTTGATA
This sequence comes from Nasonovia ribisnigri, assembly GCA_027563435.1. Taxonomy (NCBI): domain Eukaryota; kingdom Metazoa; phylum Arthropoda; class Insecta; order Hemiptera; family Aphididae; genus Nasonovia; species Nasonovia ribisnigri. The sequence continues at coordinate 414,860 of JANEHU010005085.1, read as the reverse complement.
TTTAAACCATTTGTTGGACTAAGATAAATATTGTATAATTTTAGACGTACCCAGTGCTCCAGGAAATATCAATAATTTCTGTGGTCCGTTTCCAACTTTAAAGTAGTTTATCTCGAAACCTTTGACTTCGATTTTCATTGAATTCTATTTACAACACAAATTTGATGAAAAGTTTAACTTTTGTTGTAGTTTGTAAAATAAATAGATCATAAGATATTTTGGTAAAAAGATTTAGAGGACATTTAATTGCTAGGGTTTACCTTGCGTCCTTTATAGTTACCATTATTGCTGTGTAATTATATTGAACAGAATAATAATTTCAATGCTATAACTAATTTTTTCTCTAAAGCAAGTCGAAAATGTTGCGAGTTTATTATTTTCTTTGTAACCGGAATTATTGGCTAATGCTTATAGATTTATCAGTACTCGTCCAATATGGTATCTACCGCACGTTTGATGGTTTAGTATGCTATCTACCGTAATTTTATGTTGGTTAAGTATAATATCAACACTTATCTACTGTCTACAAATGTAAATTGTCTTACCTTTATAATGCAGTATTTCTACTTTGTCACTTTTTTCATGTGGTACTGTGTAGTTATGTTTACGAATCACGAAATGGAGTGAAATATTTGGCACCCATTTTTTGTACATCGATTATACATTATTTCAGAATATTACCTTCCGAATCATGTTTTCAACTATTTTTCAGCTCACCACCACAAATTGTTTGGTTTTTAATTTTGGTACACGTTTGGTCAGTTGGTAGTAAACCACGTAATTTTAAAAAATGTGCGCACATCTCTTAATTTTGAATTATGTGTCGATATACATAATTCATAGCTGACAAACTCATATAAATAATTAATAAATAAATAAATCACAGTAAAACCACATAATATAATCGACATGACTCACAAATACACATTAAAGAGGTATAGTATAAAGGTATAAATATAATATAATTTGGGATTTCGATAAAAGCTTAATCTTATTTGCAAAATGATAAAGTATCTATTATAATATATCCAAGTATTATTATTATACATAAGAATAAGAGTATACAGTAAATACAATATTTACGGTAGATAGTATATTGGATGAGTACCTAATCAAGTCTATAAGCTCACTATAATATAATACGATTTCTAATTCAATATAAAAAAAATATAGGAACATTAGTAATTCATATTATTCACTTGTATTATGTTAAAATATTATAGGTACTTAGCCTGCGTTGTCAATGTGTAAACTATATTGTACACATAAGCTGTTCAAACATTTGTATCGATGCATATTCTAATACATTTCGCCAAAATTTAATATTTGGTAAATTAGTAAGCTGGTTGGTATTTTAGTACTCTCCTGGCCCCTGCAGGGTTGAGATGTGAGCGTACTCCATTAAAAATGTAATTTTTAGGGTTGTAACATATATGCTCGTATGTATAGTAAATTTATGTTTTTCATAAGACATGTTAAACTATGTGTTATATGTGACACACGAATTTACTATGTATAAGGACAATAATATTATAATACATTAATAATATACGAGTAATTATTCAATATAATATATAACAATAAAAATAATCAATGAACCTTAGGTTTACGATAGAAACAAATCCTAAAAATGTATGATAATTAGTTTTTATTTTTATAAAAAATATGTATTAACATTGAAAACTTTATAGGTATTTTTGGATTTGATCACAGCAAAAGGGACAATCACTAAATCGAATTTAATTGTCTTCAAGGTTTCTTTTTCAATAATAATTAATAATGATACATTTGTCGTGGTATATGCGGTTATATACCTATGAAAGATTTTTAGCCTGGTCTGTTGTGAATCGAAACCATATTAGCTGTAGAAAAATTCAAAAATATATAACTTCCGATCCCTAGTGATTATTGTACTCAATATTATTACTCGATATATAATAAATGCTATTACAAAAAAAATCTAGTTTACTTACGGACATTTAAGTTTTCTATAGTTTGGTATTTATGTAGTAATAAAAAATCTCAGTCCTATGATTGCTCGAACGGTTAAACGGTAAGTAATATTTTTTTACAATAAATACGTTTTAAATATAGTTATATTGGTCATTGTTTGACTTCGAAGGTGACGTTTCGTGAGAGTGTCACGCTATTATCGTCTTTAGACATCACGTCATTACTAATAGTTACTAATAATTAGAGTATAAAAATAAATTATTTCACAAGAATATTGTGCTCAATATCGTTGGTAGTATGCAATACGACTATCCGCTAACCTAACCTGCAATACAAATTACAATATATATTATCAAAAACTGTTGATGTGTAAATAGGTAGGTACAGTATATAATATAATAGTTATTACACTAAGTATTACACTTGGAATAGGACATATTGTATGATTGGGCGATTGTAAATTCTCCTGATTTTAATAATCTGTAAACTCTTGTCACTTACTCTGCACTTCCGATGGTAAACTCCAATAGGTACTATATCTGATGAGTACATGTAAACTCTCTCGCAAGGCCAAAGTGGTGAGCTTATGGAGTGATGTGCATGTCATATACTCATATCCTCCCTCCTTTGGCTTACTTTTGTCATATAAAGTATAAGATAAAACAATGTTTACATATAAAATGGTCCGTCGTCCGTTAATAGTTAAAAATTCATATCCATTCTTTCAAAAAAGTTGAGCATTGCTCTTCCGGGTTCACGTATAATAGTAATATACCTAGAGTGTACAATGTTAGCTTTCTAGAGTTATTAATAACTTCATTTGTTCACGGTACATTATAATATTGTATTATTATAGTAAAATGATTGTAATAATAGATATATATAAACATACAAATTTGTAAAATTTACATTAAACATTTGAATTTAATTTTAAAAAAGGGGGTCAAGTGGATGTCGCTCTGCTGTACAGTCAGTGGTCGAAATGGCTCAAGATAAGTGGAGGGATGCCTTACAATTCAGATTTCCTGATATACTGGCGTCGAACACTAACGTGCTAATACTAATACTATTGTACTATTTGTACTAAAGTATAGTATAATTAATTACTACTGACACGCATAAACCATAACCATTATCAAAAGTATACATGTTTCATTGTGGTCATAACACTCATAACCAATATTCTATCCATGGGCTAAATTTAGAAATTGATCGACTCACGCATACACATCTACTTATCAGTTATCAAAAAAATATTATCAGAAATGACGTTTAGATATTTTAGCATATTGCTATATGTCCCTAATTATTATCATCAATATTGTTATTGTCTTGTGCTAATATTATATTATTAGCTCTAAACACGACTAAGGTATATCTTAATCCGTGGCTCTAAATACGGTTGTAGATAATATTATTGCGAAACGGCCTATACTAAACAATACGATAAGCCGGGCGCCCAGGCCCGAATGTTAAAAACAATTATTTTCACCAAAAAATAAAAATGTTTTCATATATATATAAATATAAAAATAATAATAAGTATTTAATTTTACAACACAAGTCTTAGGAGGAATGCGTTATTCTAGACAAAATAAGTAGAGGGATGAAAAATGTAAATACAAAAAAGTAGAGGGATGTCATCCCTCCGTATCCCCCCCACTTCGACCACTGTGTACAGTAGGTTACAAGTAGATCACTTTATAATGGATGGTATTAAATTTGAATTCAATGATATAATATCATTGTATAAGAAAAACGATTCTGAGCGGAGACACTGACATACCGTCTCCGCTCAGAAAGTCATATTTTCCGATTTATCGTATTGTAAAATGGGCTAATATGTACAATGTTTGAATTTAACTGTGAACTATTTAGTCATTAAGAGATATGTTATATTGATTTTAAGTCCGTATGAACCAAATAAACAAATAATTAAATATATTGTACAATATATCTATATATATAAATGGAGCCAAAAATGTATGACAATTCATCAATTGAGAACGGCTGGGCAGATTTGGCTCAATTTTTTTTTAAGATGTTCGTAATATCGGGAGATGGTTCTTACGAAAGAAAATTTAGGAAAAATCCAATTTTTTTTAACGTGAAAAATATTCGATAATATAGAATATTAATCGATTATATTGATTTAAATGTTATTGAGTGTTTCATAATTACCATGAAAACCAAATAAAAAATAAATAATAAAAATAGAAAAAAGAAGGGGTACTTGAATGGTTTAGATTCACAATTGGACCGCAGGTAGCCTCAACCCGGGGGTGTGCTCAAACAGGGATTTTGAGATTTGCGATGGACAATTTTGTTTATAAATCGTTGCTATTGCAGGTTATAGGAGAAATAATTAGTAGAAATAAGTATTTATTATTCCTATTGGTTGCCAAAAGTTAACCGGGCAAATCAGGTACAAGCATGCATATCAAATAGAATTTTTGCACATACAGCTCATCGGCGTTGACCGGGATCCGAGTCAGATTGCCTACCAGGGTGGCTGAGTTGCACCTATACTTTAGTGAGTTACACACAAAATGAGTTAAACAATCACAATTCTTTTAATAGTTATCATATTTTACGGGCAAAAAAGTGCGTGGGATCAGCTAGTATCTTATAAGTATAAAAGTTGCTTGCTTAACACAATAATTTTCTTACCTTAAAAGTGTATTTTTGAATTTTTGTTTTATGTCAACATAATATTCGCAATTATTGTAACTCCCAAACTTATGAGATTATTACTTTTTCTTTTTAGAAATTAATAACGCATTGTTAAAAACCATTAAACTCTCTTTGGAACTCTGAATAGACAATTTCTCTTCCATAATTCAGTCGAGAAAAATTCCGAGAAACTTAACTCAACTTCTACCACGATGGTACGACATTAAAATATGTATTTTACAATAGTAAATAAGAGTGACAATGGTAACGTTGTTACCAAAAAACGTTGCTTTCTGTACGACATAGTCGGAATCCAAGTAGAACTCGCTGATTTTAGCTCTAGAGTAATATGTCTATTTTACTGCAGTTCAAACATTGAAGCATACAATACATCTTATATTTGAAACTATAACTTTTGAGGAGTTTTGTTCATTTCTTTTATAGTTAAATTAAAAGTGTGTTTCAAATGTTAATTATATGTGTAGGTACCTATATTATGTATTATGTAATTTTATTATTTTAGAGTCACCTCACTCAATGACATGGCATCGTAGGATTATAAAAATAAATATATATATATACTTATACTAATAAAAATATACTTACTATAAAGTGACTATATTATAAAGTTACTCATATAGCTTCATCGATTCCGTCTAGGCGATAAGGATTCAGTCAATCAGTCAATTGATCATGGCTTATTATTTATATTATTATTGATTTGTTGGGTATATCAAATGTGTTTAGGGTTTCATACTTTCATAGTATAACTATAGTTAGGTAAAATAATACCACAGGACTCTTAATTTATTTAGGTACATCATTATATTTCATTGGTAGGCCTCAACACTTAATATCTTCTTTCGATAGTAAGTCATTACAATTTAGCTTATAACCATATGGTAAGTGATTATGGTTACGTACTACTGCATAGAAGAAAGAAAGTCATCCACTATCGAAACAAACTTTTCAGTGTACATCATATGTATTATATGCTTGCCTTCTGGGAATATTTCAAGTCTGTAATTCAAAAAACCAAAGGTATGATCAAAAAATTGTTGCAGTGATTCAATGATAATAATATTATCTTGGTCAGATTGTCTTTGTAATAGGAAATATTGATGCATTTAGGGTATATTTTAGGAACATATTCATACGTAATACCATTGATTATAAAGTATTATATAGTATTTATAATCAATGGTAATACGTTTATATCAGTGGCGTCATTTCAGTTTATGTTAGACTAGGGCAATCACTCACTGATTTTCCGACTCAATATATTTCTCATTATTTTTAAATGGGCCGACTTAGGGTTAATGTAAATGTTGGACTAGGTCATATGCCCAAGTTTCTCCCCCTCCCCCAAAATGAAGCCAATGGCCAATATTTAGTTTATTAATACATCAAGTCATTTCTTTTTTACTAACACTATACTATACTATTTTATAAGTAGGTACTCATAATATAATTCATAATAATATGATTAAGCGTTAGCAATTGGATATTAATGTTCAAACTTATAAAAAATACAAATTAAATGATAAATTTTAGTACCAACAGTATTTTTTTCCTAACAATTTACAAATCTCCTATTTTCATTATATTCACAACTCATCAAGTTAGTGATGGATAAGGATATAGGCCATACTTTCATAGGGACTTACCTGCTTTAATTTCTTTTAGGACATTCACAAAAACAGCAGAATCTTTAAAAATAGCAAATAAAACAATACGCATGTATAAAAATGCCCCTAAGGATGAGTAGGCAGGTATCTAAACGTATATGTTATATGAGACAATTATATAGATTATACTCACTTCGAGTGCTTGATGTTTTCGTGCAGATATACACCGTGCTCGACCGGTACGAGCACATCCTGTGCTCCGTGCAGGATGAGCGTGGGCGCGTTTATCTTGGCCAGTTCACCGCGACACACGTCACCGTCGTCATCGTTGAGAATTTTCCAGAACGCGTCTATCCATGCGGACCAAGTTTCCGACACGTACTTCTCGCCGTACATTTTGAATTGTGGAATTCTCCTCGTTTCAGGCCACCCGTGAATATCACGTGTCGTTTCATAATAATCGAGTTCTTTGGCCGTGACGTAAGCGTTGCAGCTCCACACCACCAGCTTGTCGACCCGATCTGCGGCCCTTGACGCTGCGATCATCGCGGTGCATCCACCGTTGCACCAGCCCAACATCGAATACCGGTCGATACCCAACGTCTGAAGCAGAATCGGAGAAATCAACGATCACTTTAATATGTACCTTGTATACGATGGTGGTTGGTGTCAGTAATGATTATAAGTAAATTAATTTTTTGGGGTGGAAACGATGGATAGTTTTTTAGATCAAAGTCGGATGGCCTTCCCCTCCCCCCAATAACATAAAGCTCTATTTTTTTTTTAATTCACCACTAAACAATTCGTAATATAGTTTAAATTGAACATTTTAAACACATTTTTTAATATGTAAAATAAATTAAATCTTAAATTTTATATTTTAATAAATAATAATTAATAATTAATTAAAAGTTATAATTATCTATATATTATTTTGATTTTTTAGTTATAGAGTTATTTGGTATAATACTTCAGAAATCTTGCCAATTTTTGTGATTTTCTTATAAATTTTGTTATAACATTCAATGCTTATAAAAAAAGCCTTGCCGATGTATCTTTATTCTTTAATATTTTTCAACTGCCACTATAACAACTCGTGAGGAACTTAGTAGTTTTAAATTAATAACAATTGCATATATATATACAAAAAATAATAATAAAATATAATAAACTAAAATAAAATAAAAATTTAAAATGTCTATAAATAACTGTAAACGAGTAAAAATATTAAAAAAATTATTTCTAGAGAATGGTAAAGTAAACAACTGGTAATCATTTAATGATCATTTAACGTTATTATCTTTTGAGTACATCAATAAACAAAAACATTTTTGTCGAGAAAACTCGTTTTTCAAAAAAGTTATAAGACCTTAATCATTATCCGATTATAAAAAAAGTTCTGTGAATTTTCATTATTTACCTCTTAAAAGTACAAACTAGATTTATTTTTCTATAAAAAACCCCCCACAAAGTTGATAATTGTATACAGTACTGAAATGTGTCTACAAGCACAAAAAAAAGTACAAAAAAGTTTTAAAAGCATAATTGTTACAATTCATTCATCTCTCTACTCAGAATATTAAAGCTCTAGGGGAAGGTCTATCTCAATCACCCTCCCCCATTCTAAGGCCTCTGGTTTTTGTAAATACTTCTATAATATTTTACCTCCATAAGCGCGATAGCGGAATCGGCGTCGCGGTACAAAAAACCAGGTGAAAAATCTCTGTTCGGTGGTCGACTCAAACCGTAACCCGGGGCATCACAAATGTATATCGTATATTTTTCACCATCGAGGTTTTCCGTCAGCGGTCTATAATCTCCAGCATGACCTAGGGAAGTAAATGTTTTCATGATATTACAGGGAAAAATTATTCAATGTGGGCAAACGCCCTGCGTTTTGATAGTTAAACCATTTATTGGACTAAGATAAATATTATATAATTTTAGACGTACCCAGTGCTCCAGGAAATATCAACAATTTCTGTGGTCCGTTTCCAATTTTATAGTAGTTTATCTCGAAACCTTTGACTTCGATTTTCGTTGAATTCTATTTATAACAGAAATTTGATGAAAAGTTTAAATTTTGTTGTAGTTTGTAAAATAAATATATCATAAAATATTTTGGTAAAAGAGGACATTTAATTGGTAGGTAAAATTGTAGCGTAATTACACCTTGTGTTATAGATGTTGTTAATTTTATAGTTTATTGAACACAATAATAATTTCAATGTTTTAACCAATTATTCTCTCAGAAGCATGTCGATATTGTCGATTTCTTATTATTTTATTTGGAACCGAAATATTGCCTAATATTTATAGATTTATCAAATGATACATTCATGGTGTAAAATGTATCAGGAATTAACAAAATATAATTTCAGTTGGTCACTTGTGTTTGACTATGATAATTATATTGGAAACATATTTTTTTTCATATATGTAGTTTTTAGGAAAACATGGTTTGCTCTCACCTTTTTATAATACATAATCAAACCTATATCTCCAAAAATATTAAATTTAGGTTTTTTGTACATAATTAAAGGAGCATAACAGACAAAAATAGGTTTTTTAGTTTGTAAGAATTTTCAATTCTAATAAAAATTTTATAGGTTTAACATTTCTACTAGCATTGTTTATTTATTAATTGTTGAGGAGCTTAATAAAAATGAGTGATGTCAATAGGCATGCCTTTCATTGCCTTTCTTATATGTGTAAAAGTTGCTTGCTCCACACAATAATTTACTTACCTCAAAAGTGTATATTTTTAAAAAAATTTATGTATATACAATATATAGGGTGGTCTTTATTTTTCAACTTTAAACTGTTGTTAATATACTTCCTTATATATTATAAATGCTATAACTTAAAATAACTAGTTTACTTATATGGACGTATAAGATCCACAGCCGGAACTCTTTAGTACCCTTTATTAGGTGATCGAATGTTTATTAGAAAATCAAGTATATGTACTTTTATTTACAAATTGTTTGGGACAAGTAACTACATAATCCTCAGCAGTATCTGCAGCAGATGAGGTGATTATTCTTATTATATTTTAACACGACATTTTTAATTAAAAAAAGTTGGAATTTATATCTTCTCTGATGCACGGAAAATATTGAATCATAATAAATAAATGTCTTTTAGGTAGTCGTTGTTATATAATCAATGAACAAAATAGATATCTATTATTTATTTTTCTGTTAATTTTTGATTGCCATTAAAGCTGTAACCTGAAATCATAGACGTATAATATATTATACGTCTATGCCTGAAATAGACCACTCGAAATCGTTAAGAAAATAATTTACTATGTAGTCATGTAGGTAGACAGTTGTAGTTATTGTTTAGTTGCAATGAAGGCCGTAATTAGGGTGGTGATGGTGCGGGTTCAAACCCCCAAATTGTTTATGTAAATAAGCTTATTTACATTTAAAAATTTGTTTTTCAAAAAATATATTTATACTCAACACCCCCCCCCCCCATAAATTGCATTGCCATGGAAATCGTAATGGAAAAATAATTTATTTTTATTTAGCCCAAAAACGTATATTATGTACTATGAAACTTAAAAAAAATATAATGGATTAATAATTTTTATTTTAATATTTACTTGATTAATATGCGATTTTCAAACCTCATAATATGTGATTTGAATAAACGAGCTGGATTTGTATATACCTAGCTGTAGTTCAGTACAATTGATATAGATGCATGCATGCAGTCCCAAGTCTGTTAAAACGAGTCTTGTGAGTTATAAAATAATAAAATACATATTATGTATAATGTGTAGATTGGTCTAAATGGTCTAGGTACCTGTTACCTACAACTAACCTATAGGCCAAACAGGATACAGCGTTATCGCATACCGTCAAACCGGTTGTGAGTATAATATATTTTTACGTGGCCACCGAGATGTTGTCTCGACGAACCTTATGTTGCCTGCTTACCAACTAATTTATTAAATATTTTGAATAATTTACACAAAAGGTAAAAGCATCGTTGTTTTTTTTTTATCATTGTCGTTTATAAAGCATTATCGATATTAGATTAATAATTGTTAAATTAAATTGTAGACACGAACGTCACCATTTTTTGTATTCTTGTCTCCCCAAAATATTATTGTACCGAGTGGACGGGAATCAATGCAATGTATTATTTTTTTTCTTGTGGTACCATGCCAGTATAAGGGCCGTATCTATATTACATTTTACTATCATACCTTTGACCTTTGTGGCTTTGTCGTGTATTATTTGTATAATTATATTATTATGGCTCTAATAGGACATCAGTCTACGCTCTACGAATTGTGAGTTTTTTTTTATTATTATTTATTTGATATATTGTTGAGCTAGAAGGGCCACATATAATTTTTGTACTTAAATTTTTGGGGCTACAGCTCAAATAGCTGCTTATATATTTCTATTCAGTTAGGCCAGAAAGGCGGTGTAGGTATTATCATAATTCATAATTTATTATTCCTTGTCGGACTACTAGGGATATTTTATTTGATATTGTAAGTTAATATTGCTATTAAAAACCAAAAGAGTTATTGAGAAAGGTTGTGTGTTACTATATTATATTATATTAAATAATGCAGTGATTTTTTTCTGTATTGTGTTTTATTTAAATTAATTTTATCATACAGCAACTTATAATAAAATTACTAGGTAACTGTGTTACTATTTTATTCATAGTTTATAAGAACACATACACACACACAAATACACTCAAATACTCACTTTGCATAACACGGGTCATTACGTAGTTTGACAGTATTACAGGTGTGTGTTAAGTACCCATTGTACCCTCGTATGTGTGCCAATAATACACATCATTCTGCGTATAATACATGCAGGGTAATCCACCATCATTCTTATTTTATAGGTTCAACTGTTCAAGGATTTACGAGTATGACGAAATATATTTAATATTATAAAAGGTGTGTATAGTTACCGGCTCTGTTGAAACTGTGGTTCGATGGTCCATCGCGAAGGCCGTCAAATCGGATTTATTTAAAAAGAAAAATTATTATATTGTTCTGAAATTTAATTTTGTGTTTTTGAAAAATTATACAACCTATATACTGAGTATATAGGTATCTAGACGTCACTGAGTCCAAATTCTCACACTAGGTGGCGGACCGACTGCCGACTGTCGAGTGCCGCGGACACACGGACACGGGTTTCGAGTTTTCCCGTTGACGCCACTAACAGTGTTCGACGTACCTATCTTATTTAAATTTTATTCTGGTTTCTGGATTGAGTGGAGATCGCAGAGACGATCTCAAAGGTAGTATACTACGTAAAGTATTATAGTTATAGTTATAGTAACGTTATAGTTTTAATTTATTGATTTTGGCTGTGAGCCAAGAAAATTTTATAGTTGTATAAAATACAGATTTTAACATCTGGACCTTGGAGAACTGCTTTGAAACAAATAAATACCCGAATTCTCATCTAAACATTTTTGTTTCAAAATATTTAATTTAAGGTAGGTAAACTGAACTCGAAAATGTTTGAACAATTTGTCCCTATTTTATAGTTAATGAGCGATTTTACAATGATATGTGTGTGTGTGTGTGTGTGTGCGCGCGCGCGTTTTATTCCTTGCTTCCTTCATTTTTTTGTGCAGTGAAAATGATTCAAACTACAACTTTGAAGGTTGTTATCCTTAGGGAGGAAAACTCCAAATATTTTTACAATTTTTTCACAAACATTGGCTTAGCAAAATTACTGTAAGAAAAAAATAATATTTTACAACTCCTTTAACTGTTAAACATAATATAGTATGCCTATAGTTTTAAAACCAATATGTAATTATTACAGCCTAATTACCTTAGAAATTGGAGCATTTTCAACCCAATAAAATAAATTACCAAATATGATCACATTGAATACCGCTTTATTATTTATTTATTTTATTTCTATGGGCTGAGCCCTTTTGCATGAACATACAGTTTAATTAGTTGACAATATTATATGTGAGAAAAAGTAAGTACAATAGTAAATAAGAGTGACGTAATGGTAATAAAATACAAAAAGAAAGAAGAATAAAATATAATACAAATATACGACAAAAAACCATTACAAGAATGTAAAGTCTGGGTCCACATTGGCGTTAGACATTAACCGTCTTAATGGCTCGTTCGCTAAGTAATTAGTGGTAGCATGCGGTACAGAAAAAGGAATAGAGCCATAGGGCATAGAGGATCGGGTTGACCGCCCAGGTATTTTAAAACAAATTAAAAAGGCCAGGGAAGGGTAATCGACTTTTCCATTCAATAACCCTTCAAAGAACCCAGTGGCGCCGAGGTTTTTAAAATGTGGTTGGGCAATGCTCAAAATAATGTTATGATACTTGATAAAATTTTCAAAATATTTTGACTCGTTTTGAGCTATTTACGGACATATTTTGTTGATAATTTTTTTCTATAAATTTCAAAAAATTGTATTCATTGGATCAAACAGCTTGAAATTTGAATACAATAGGTTTAAGTTATATTGTTACAATAGTAGTTGAAAAATATTAAAAATACATAGGCACAATTTTTTGTTTATAAGCATTTAAGGTTCAATTTTTAAAACATATTTTGTCAAATTTAAAATTAAAAAAGGGGGTCAAGTGGATGTCGCTCCGCTGTACAGTAGGCTACAAGTAGATCACTGTACTATAATGGATGGTATTAAATTTGAATTCAATGATATAATATCATTGTATAAGAAAAACGATTCTGAGCGAAGACGGTCAGTCAGTCTATAATATCTTACTAAGTCTAAATGTATTTGATGATATTATTGTGAATAAAGTAATTAATTTTAGTATTATAGGCATTAGTATTTACTATAGTTGGTTAAATTCATTTTTCTCAAAAAAATTATATTTTAAAATGCCATTGCGTGTATATAAAATATAACAATATATTCTAAAAGTTTCATATACCAACAAATAATATTTTTAAATTATATCAAAATAACTAAAATCATTATTCTTGGTTTAAATATGAAATTTTGTCTAAATTTGAAATTAAAATGTCTGAAATTAAAACATAAGTTATAAAAACTGAACATTTTATAATTTTTTAATTACAATGATTTATAATTTTCGAGATTTTGACAAATTTTGTCAAAATTCGAACTTTAAATGCTTATAAAAAAAAATCGTGCCTATGTATTTTTAAAATTTTTCAACTGATGTTGTAACAATATATAAGAAATCTTGTATTAAATTTTCAGACTTTTTGGCCCACCAAATAAAATTTTATTGACAATTATAAAAAAAAAAACTAAAAAAATTGAAAACTAAAAATGTCTGTAAACAGCTCAAAACAAATCAAAATATTTTCAAAATTGAATGGTGTATAGAAAATGAGAATATAAACATTTAGTGAAATTTTCATGCATCTACAATTATTCGTTTTTGAATTACGACCAAATAAGAAAAACGCTACATGAGAAATCGAGTGAATATCCTATGTTGTAAAATTATGAACTTAAAACACTCATAAAAAATTATTTTTAATTGCTTTTAGATATTTTATTTTTGATAAAAGTAGAAAAACTTACGTTAAATCTTGTGTTAAAATTTAAAACCTTAGATTTAAAAAGAAAAATTTTTATGAATTTCTAACTCTAAATAATTTGCAAATTTTCGTCATTTTTACGTATTTTGTCAAAATTTCAACTTTGAATGCTTAGAAAAAAAAAATGTGACTACAGATTTTTAATATTTTTCATGTGCCTTTGAAACAATATATTAGGAGCATTCTATTAAATGTTCAAGAATTTTTAACGAATAAATAAAATGTTATTGATTTTTAAAAAAAAAAAAAACCAAAAAGATTGGAAATTTAAAATGTCTGTAAACAGCTCAAAATAAGTCAAAATATTTTGAAAACGGTATGGTATATAGAAACTGCTTATATAAACATTCAGTAAAAATTTCATGTATTTACCGTCATTTTTTTTAGACTTACACCAAAAACCAAAATCGATTTTACCGAAAATCAATGTTGCGTAAAAATTTCCGTTTTTTCCTTAATTTTCCATTTGTTTTTCACGGTACTTTTGAAAACTACTGGAAAATGTTTACTTTTGACCCCCCAAAGTACTAACTAGATTCACTTTCCTATCAGAAAAGGTACTATTGAAGAAAATCGAAGCATTTTTTCTGTCCTAAAACGTGATGACAGACACAAAAATAAAAAAAAAAACACACATCATTGTAAAACCAATACATTCATCGCTTCGCTCAGAATCTAAAAATGATTTTGTAGTTAAAAATTGATAAAATGTGTAACTTTTATAGCTTAGAATTGAAAACTGAAAACAAGGTTCCACGTAAATAGGTTATTCTGTAACCAAAAAATATCAAAAATATAAACACACAGTTTTTTTTATAGTTATTTTATTATTAAATTTGGATGAAATTACATATTAAATAACCAAAAATAACGATTTTAGTTATTTTGTTGTCATTTTATAATATTAATTCAACTTACCAGCTACCGTAATAATGATAAAAAATAATAATATAAATATAATATAAAATATCTACATTGACGAACCAAACATAGTTAACCTCAAAATCCGAATATTGAATTAGCATTAATTTTTCCTTTCCTACCTAACATCTAAAACTTAACCCGTTCTCACCTCTGTATATAGTAGGTACTCGAAAAGTATTTTCATTCCACACAGTAAAACGTATGAATGATAATATTAATATTCCATGGTAAATTATAATCTAATTATGTAATATATTGGCATAATATTTCAATTGGAAATATTAGCTTCTTTCTATTCATGTTTGTTCTGAATAATCGTATTATATCTGTAATATTTTTGTGCTATAATAAGTTCTGGTTTCAAGCTTATAAATTATTGAAAAATGAAAATTTTCGACAAAATCAATTTTGGTTTTTGGTGTACCTAACTCTAAAACAAATGATCGTACGGTAAATGACATTTTCACTGAATGTTTTTTCCTATAGTCAATAAAATTGTATTCGTCCAAAAAGCTTGATAGTTTATATATCATATATCGTTTTCAGTACACTTCACTCATAAGTCTAAAAAAGAGACTGCAAAAAAAAAAAATGTTTGGGAAAGTAATAAAGTTCCCAGTTGTTGTTTAAAATGTTTAAAGTGTAGTATAAGGGGATAACATAAAAATATTTTATTCAAAAATTTAATGAATTACAAAATACAATCATAATTTATTGTGACAATTAAGAATATCAATGAAATTTGTTATAAATAATTGTAATTAATTACGCTTATCAACTATCTAAATGTTAATTATTGTTAGGTACTATTTTATCAATAAGTTAGATGACCTTGTATATCAGGAACACTTTCTATATAAAAAAAAAAGAATATCAATAACAATTTTTTTTTATATTTTCAAATATTTTAAACAAGAATTCAAATTTTGGTGTGATTTCACCATGTAAAACAAGACGTGCATCTAACCATTCTAACCTAATCAAACTGATTATAACTCCGCATAATAATATTATTATCATTAAAGTTTATTATAACTTTGTATGTGGACGGGAGACAACAAAATTATCAGGTGATAAGATAAATTTTCATATAGTCTCGATCACAACTTACTACTGACGAGTGACGAGCGACGATTGTGCACGACGAATACTACCAAGTACTAAATAATATATGTAACAGTAGGTCATGTAAACAAAAAAAAAAAAAGGTGGTCAAGTGGATGTCGCTCCGCTGTACAGTAGGCTACAAGTAGATCACTGTACTATAATGGATGGTATTAAATTTGAATTCAATGATATAATATCATTGTATACGAAAAACGATTCTGAGCGGAGACGGTATGTCAGTCTAGGATATTTTAAATTATATTGATATTGTTATTTTACGGTAGCTGCTAAGTTGAATTAATATTATTCATATTATTTAATTATTAACCTAAAATTATCAGTGATGCTAGAAAAATATTATAATATATACTTTTACTCGTTAAAATTGATTTTAATATGTAATTTCGTCCAAATTTGAACTTAAAATGTCTATAAAAAATAACTGTGTTTAAATATTTTTTAGATTTTTTGAATACAGTATGTACTATTTATTAGAATCTTTATTTTAAATTTTCAATCCTTAGTTAAGAAAACTGAACATTTTATAATTGTTTAATTACAATGATTGATAATTTTCGAGATTTTGATAAATTTTGTCAAAATTCGAACTTTAAATGATTATAAAAAAAATGTGTGCCTATGTATTTTTAATATTTTTCAATTGCTATTGTAATAATATATCAGGAGCCTTGTATTAAATTTTCATTATTTTTGGCCCAACAAATAAAATTTTATTGATATTAATAGAAAAAAAAACTAAAAAATTTGAAAACTGAAATCGTCCGTAAAAAGCTGAAAAACAGTCAAAATATATTCAAAATTAGATGGTGTATAGAAATAGCTTATATAAACATTCAGTGAAATTTTCATGCATCTACAGTTATTTGTTTTTGAATTGCAACAAAATAAGAAAATCGCTACATGAGAAATCGAGTGAATATCTAATCTTGTACAAATTTGAACTTAAAATGCTCATAAAAATGTATTATGACTTGCTTATAAACTTTTTTTTATTGATAAAATTAGGCAAACTTATGAGGAATCTTGTATTACATTTTCAAATCTTAGATTTAAAAAGAAAAATTTTTATGAATTTCTAACTCAAAATAAATTGCACATTTTCGTCATTTTTACGTATTTTGTCAAAATTTGAACTTTGATTACCTATAAAAAAAAATTGTGACTACGGATTTTTAATATTTTTCATCTGCCTTTGAAACTATATATTAGAAGCCTACTATTAAATTTTCAAGATTTTTTACCCAACAAATAAAATTTTATTGACATTTATAGAAAAAAAAACTAAAAAAATTGGAAACTGAAAATGTCCGTTAACAGCTCAAAATAAGTCAGAATATTTTGAAAATGATATGGTGTGTAGAAAATGCTTATATAAACATTCGGTCAAAATTTCATGTCTCTACGGTCATTTCTTTTAGAGTTATACCAAAAACCAAAATCGATTTTGTCGAAAATTGGTTTTCCGTAAAAATTCCCGTTTTTCCCATAATTTTTCATTTGTTTTTCCAGGCGCTCATGAAAACTACTGGGAAATTTTGACTTTTGACCCCCCAAAGTACCAACTAGATTCACTTTCCTATCAGAAAAGGTACTATTGAAGAAAATCGAAGCATTTTTTCTGTCCTAAAACGTGATGACAGACACAAAAATAAAAAAAAAAAATAAAAAAAAAAATAAAAAAAACACACATCATTGTAAAACCAATACATTCATCGCTCCGCTCAGAATCTAAAATCTATGAACAGAGTATTATTATTGTGTTCATTAGTTAATATAAGTACATATGACATACATCTGAGGTACAGACGCACAGCGTTAATAATATTGTCTTGGTCAAGACTCAGGATTGTATTTGAAATAGGAAACATTGTTGGATTAAGCGATACCGATTTTAATGACTTGTAAACTTTCCTGGGTCTACTCCAGGACCATAACTGACGGGAATAGATGAAGTACAAGATTAATAGTATGTACGAGGTCGTATTACCTAGGTCTCAAGATTGTATTTGAAATAGAAATCATTGATGGGGTTAGGATATAGACTAGAGTATTGAGCATAATCTTTACGTACCAAAGCTAATTTTAACTTTTGAGTTAATCAATACATGCTTATCTTAATTTTTGAATTTGTTTAAAGTTATTGTGTCCAGTAATTTCTTTTTTACTGACGCTACTATATTTATAAGTACTCTTATATTACTATTATTTGTATCAATGTATATTTTTTACCCTTTACTTAGAATAAAAATGTATTATATATTTTATTTAAAGGGCACCGCCCGTTAATTATTACTAATCAATAAATAAATAATTCATGACAGTCATAATTCATAGTTGAAAAATAATTAATTATCAATTACATATACACGTTTGTTAAAAATAAAAATATTTGACTAATAGTGTTGAATTTTTTTTTTAACAAGTTACAACTTTATTTAGTTTAACTATATTCACAACTCATTAGGTTAGTCATAGATAGTGGTATAGGCCAAAGGGACATACTTGTTATGAATTACTTTAGGACATTCACAAAAACATCAGAATTTTTTAAAATAGCACATAAAAGAATAGGTATGCATAATGTCATAATAATATTAAAATATTATATTGGTACACTCACGTCGAGCATTTGATGTTTTCGTGCAGGTATACATCGTGCTCGACTGGTACGAGCATATCTTGTGCTCCGTGCAGGATAAGCGTGGGCGAGTTTATCTTGGCCAGTGCGCCGCGGCACTTGTCTCCGTCGTCATCGTTGAGAATTTTCCGAGACGCGTTTATCAATCCGGACCAAGTTTTCGACACGTACTTCTCAAGGTACAAGTCTCATTGCATCAGTCCAGGCGTAGACGTCGCTCGTCGTCTCGTAGAATTTGAGATCTTTGCCGGTGACGAAAGCATTGCAGACGCCTGCAGCTACAGAATCGGAGAAAACAACGATCACCGTTCTTCGTTACCATTGTATACGATGGTGTTATAAGTGTCAGTGGAGTAGTTATGATTTTTTTTTTTTGTGGGGGAGGGGATGGGGGAAAGGGATCATCGCCTTCATTTTTTCCCCGATTATAAAAAAAGTTCTATGAATTTTTATTACTTACCTCTAAGTACAAACTTGAAACTAGATTCAATTTTCTATCAGTTACCACCCTCAAAGTTGAAAATCATTTAAAAGTAATAAATCCTAACAACACATAAAAAATAAGTTTAACATCATCATTGGATTAATGTATTCATCGCTCCGCTCAGAATTTAAATGCTCTGAGGATTCATCCTTATCACAACCCCCTCCCCCCTAACTACATCACTGGTTGTTGTATCTACTTCTATTTTACCTCCATAAGCGCAAAGGCGCAATGACTGTTTGCGGTACAAATATCCCGGTGAAAAATTTCTGTTGGGTTGTCGACTCGAACTGTCTAAGCAGTCTAAGTAGAACTCGTTCAACTTTAGCTCTAGAGTTATATATCTATTTTACTACAGTGCAGATATTGAAGCATACAACACGTCTTATATTTGAAGCTATAACTTTTAGGTTTTGTTCATTTATTTTATAGGTAAATTAAAAGTGTGTTTCAAATGTCAATTTTATGAGTAGGTAGGTACCTATATTATGTATTGTGTAATTATATTATTTTAGAGTCACCTCAATGGCATCGCAGGGTTATAAATATAATCGTAAACGAAGTATTGGACGCACTAGCAAAAATGCAAAATAGATTCAATAATTTCATAAAAATATACTTACTAAAGTTACTATATTATAAAGTTACTTATAGCTTCACCGACTCCGTCCAAGCGATGAGGAATCAGTCAGTCAGTCAGTCAATTGATCATGGCTTATTAGTTATATTATTATTGATTTGTTGGGAATTTCAAATGTGTTTAGGTTTTTATAGTATAACTAGTTAGGTAAAATAATACTACAGGACACTTAATTTAGTTAATTCTATCATTATATTTTATAGGTAGGCCTCAACACTTAATATCTTCTTGCGATAATAAGTCATTACAATATAGCTTATAACCGTATGGTAAGTGATTATGGTTACTCTTATGTACTACTGCATAGAAGAAAGGAAGTCATCCACTATCGAAATAAATTTTTCAGTGTACATAAAATGTATGAAATGCTTGCCTTCTGGGAATATTTCAAGTCTGTAATTCAAAAAAACCAAATGTATGGTCAAAAAATTGTTGCAGTGATTCAATGTTAATAATATTATCTTGGTCAGTATGTCTTTATAATAGGATATATTGATGAATTTAGGAGATATTTTAGGAGCATAATCATACGCTTATAATAGTGACGTCATTTCAGTTTTTGTTAAACTAGGGCAACCTCTCACTGATTTTCCGACTCAATATACTTCTCATTATTTTTAAATTTGCAAAATTTGTAAATGTTAGACTAGGGCAAATGACCAAGTTTCTCCCCCCTCCAATGACCCCATTGGCTTATATTTAGTTTATCAATACCAAATCATTCTAATTTTTGAATTTGGTTTAAGTTATGGTGTCTAGTAATTTTTTTTTACTATCACTATAATACTATATTAATTATTCACAATATAATTCATAATAATATGTTTAACTATTAGCAGTTGGATAGAGTCAAACTTGTTAAAAATACGAATTAAATGAACAACTATAGTACTTACAGTATTTTTTTCCTAACAAGTAACAAGCTGTTGGAACTTACAACTCTACTACTTTCACTATATTCATTAAATTAACTCATTCAATTAGTGATGGATAGGAGTATAGCTTATACTGTCATAGCGACTTACCTGCTTTCATTTCTTTTAGGACATTCACAATAACAGCAGAATCTTTTAAAATAACAAATAAAACAATACGCATGTATAAAAATGCCCCTAAGGATGAGTAGGTAGGTATTTAAACGTACATGTTATACGAGACAATTATATAGATACACTCACGTCGAGTGCTTGATGTTTTCGTGCAGATATACACTGTGCTCGACCGGTACGAGCACATCCTTTGCTCCGTGAAGGATGAGCGTGGGCGCATTTATCTTGGCCAGTTCACTGCGACACACGTCACCGTCGTAATCGTTGAGAATTTTCCAAAACGCGTCTATCATTCCGGACCAAGTGTCCGACACGTACTTCTCGCCATACATTTTGAAATGTGGACTTCTCGTCCTATCAGGCCAGTTGTGGATGTCACGTGTCATCTCATAGTTTTCGAGGTCTTTGGCCGTGACGTAAGCGTTGCAGCTCCACACTACCAGCTTGTCGACTCGATCTGCGGCCCAGGACGCTGCGATCATAGCGGTACACCCACCGTTGCACCAGCCCAACATCGAATACCGGTCGATACCCAACGTCTGACGCAGAATCGGAGAAAACAACAATCACTATAATATATGCCTATATACTACCTAGTATACGATGGTGGTTGGTATCAGTAATGCTATTAGTTATAGCTAAATTTATTTTTTGTGGTGGGATCGATGGATAGTTTTTTAGATCAAAGTCGGGTGGCCTCCCTCTCCCCCTAATACCATAAAGCTTTATTTTTTTTAATTTGCCACCATACACTTAGTTAAATAGTTTAAACTGAACATTTTTTTAATCTGTAAATATATTAAATTTCCATTTAGTAAGTCCATTAAGACTATTAAGTCTGCATCACCCCTCCCCTATTCTAAGACTAAGGCCTCTGGTTTATGTAAATACTTCTATAATATTTTACCTCCATAAGCGCGATAGCGGAATCGGCGTCGCGGTACAAAAAACCTGGTGAAAAATCTCTGTTCGGTGGTCGACTCAAACCGTAACCCGGAGGATCACAAATGTATATCGTGTATTTTTCACCATCGAGGTATTCCGTCAGCGGTCTATAATCTCCAATATGACCTAGGGAAGTAAATGTTTTCATGATATTACAGGGAAAAATTATTCAATGTGGGCAAACGCCCTGCGTTTTGATAGTTAAACCATTTATTGGACTAAGATAAATATTATATAATTTTAGACGTACCCAGTGCTCCAGGAAATACTAATAATTTCTGTGGTCCGTTTCCAACTTTAAAGTAGTTTATCTCGAAACCTTTGACTTCGATTTTCGTTGAATTCTATTTACAACAGGAATTTGATTAAAAGTGTAACTTTTGTTGTAGTTTGTAAAATAAATATATCATAAGATATTTTGGATAGGGGGACGGTGTAGCCGAGTGGATAAGGCGTCGGTTGCGACGCGCACCATCGCCGGTTCGAACCCGGCTACCGGTGGTTTTTCGCTCCGGGCAAGTCACGGTGTCTGGAGTGATAGGCCGCCATCCCCCGCCCGGCGCCCGGGCATGGCAGAAACCTACGGGTGCCCAATCAGAATTCTGCTAAAACACCCCCCACGTGTAAAAACAACCTACCAAAATCAAACCCTACCACAACCACAACAAAAAACCTACAAAATGCTAATGGCCACAGTTGCCGGGCTTAAAAAGATCAAAAAAAAAAAAAAGATATTTTGGTAAAAGAGGATATTTAATTGGTAGGTAAAATTGTAGCGTAATTACACCTATGTTATATACATTTTAATGTTGGTAAATATATTGTTTATTTAATACAATAATAGTGTCAATGTTTTAACTAATTGTTCTCTCTGAAGCATGTTGATGATGTCGGAGTTTATTATTTCATTTGGACCTGAGATATTGGCTAATATTTATAGATTTATCAAATGATACTCTTAATGGTGTAAAATGTATCAGTGAATTAACAAAATATAATTACAAGTTGTTCACTTGTGCCTGACTTTAGTAATTATACTGGAATCCTATTTTTTTCATATAATTTTTAGTAAAATATGGTTTACGTTCACGTTTTCACAATTCATAATCAAACCTCACCCTCCAAAAAAATATTAAATTTAGGTTTTCTGTACTTATGTCCTCTTAAAGGAGTATAAAAGAAGAGAAAGGTTTTTTTAGTTTGGAAGACTGTTCAGTTCTTATAGAAATGATATATGTTTAACATTTATACTAGCATTGTTTATGTATTAATTGTTGAGGAGTTTAATGAAAACCTGAACAACGTCGGGCAGGACACCTAATAGTTTATATAAATATTAGTGTGTTCTTTATATGGTAAATATGAAAAAATAAATATATTCCTCAGGTTACACCCCCTAGATTGGTTCAGTTAGATATATAAATGAAATATTGAAAGTTTCAAGACAATTAGAAAAAGTTAATCCATGCCACAAGATTCCCAAACTTATTCATTTTTGACGTTCACACATTATTATATATTTTAAATTCTGACCAATGAAATATTGATTTTATACAAAATTCCTTCAACAGTATTTGTATAAAAACTATTTTCTACATTTTATATCCTCGAATATTTTTCATAAAATTATTATTTTACATACAAATAGCGTTTATAGGTAAACATTTGTTTATTTTTATTATTTTGGTAGATAAAGAATATTTTGACATCCAATATATTTTATCGTTTATTTTATTAACTATTATCTATATCAATAGACAATTTAATAGGAAAGTATATGTATACAATGTATACATATGTATAAGTAATATACGTCATTATGGTATATCGGTTAAGGGGATTCGATACCGTGATTTCCTGTCTTTGTCTAACACACACGCAACATAAAAGACAGGAAATCACGGTATCGAATCCCCTTAACTATTGTTGATAAAAATAACTGAATAATTCATAAATATCTAGTTTTGCCTTATCTTATCTTGGACATGGATTATTTGTCAAACATAACTGACCCGTACTGGGTATATTGTTTAAAGAGGTTTAAGTTTTGTGGTGACTTTTTAATTCAAAATTCTTATATATTACGTGTAATGAAAATTAAGTTTTGAAAGTTATCATGGTTACAAAAAGTAGTTTATGTGATGCTAATTACGTATATTTAATTGGACATACATCATCTCAAATCATCGGTAGTAAATTGCAGTCAATTCAACATGTTTTATCTGTGTTTTTTTATAATATACGTGATGTATTTATTTAGCTATTTATTAAATATATTATTATCTGAGCTAGCATTTTGACTTTTGACTTTTGAAATGTCTTTCTTCTTTGCACGCTATTAAATTATAATTTTATAATTTATTCATGTATATTGATGATAATATTATATTAAAAAAATTGAACCTCCCATTCAAAATTCCTGAGCACGCCTCTGCACGCTAGGAAGACTGCACCACCCACCTGCATCCCACCTGGATGTTCAGTCTATTAGTATAAGGTCTATGATTAATATTATTTTTTCGTTGCTATCTTGTGGGGTGCCATGCTAGTATAAACCAGGTCGTATCTATGCTACATTTTACTATTCATACCTTTTATCTTTGAGGCTACGTCGTGTATTATTATTATAATTATATTATTATAGCTATATACAATAGAACACAGTCTGCGCTCTACGAATTGTGAGTTTTTTTTATTATTATTTTGTTGAGCCAGAAAAGCTGCATATTTTTGTACTAACATTATAGTTGCTACAGTTCAAATAGCTGCTTATATATTTATATTCAGTAAGGCGAGAAGGGTGGCGTAGGTATATTATCATAATTCATAATTTATTATTCCCTGTCGGAAGGATATTTTATTTGATATTGTAAGTTAATATTGCTATTAAAAACCAAAAGAGCTATTGAGAAAGTTTGTGTTTTACTATTTTATATTATATTAAATATTGCAGTGATTTTTTTCTGTATTGTGTTTTGTTTAAATTAATTTTATTATACAGCAACTTATAATTTCCAGAAACCGTGTTACCATTTTATTCATAGTTTTATAAGCACGCACAAACACACAAATACACTCAAATACACATTTTGCATAACACGGGTCACGCATTACGTATAGTTTGACAATATTGCAGGGGTATGTTAAGCACCCCCGTATGTGTGTCAATAATACTCATCATACTGCGTATAATACATGTGGGTGATACACCATCATTCCTATATTTTATAGGTTCAACTGTTCAAGGATTTATGACGAAATATATTTAATATTATAAAAGGTATGTATAGTTACCGGCTCTGTTGAAACTATGGATCGATGGTCCATCGCGAACGCCGTCAAATCAGTTTTATTTAAAAAGAAAAATTATACTACCTATATATATCTAGACGTAATAATGTCACTGAGTCCAAATTCTCACACTAAGTGGGGAGGCCGACTACAGAGTGCCGAGCAGTGTTGCCATAATGTACAACCAAAAAAAAGTAAAAAGGTGATAAAAAAAGCCAGATGAGGCTAGATAAAAAGTCTTCAAAAAAAAGCTATAATATTTAAAATACTTAAAAATGGGTAACCAGTTTCACTGTTCAATGTTCAGTAAACAATAAGACACAGCTATTGTTATTACTTATTAAAAACAGAATAATGCATATTTTTTATATGACCATAAAATGTGTCCCATCTTATCTCGATAACTGGGTAAGATGAGACACTTTGAGTTAAACACTTAGGAGTTTTTGGAATAGTTATTGCATATTTAGGCGTGTGTAGTAATATTTGTTATGACTATGAAACATTTTTAACATAATAAGTTATAAATTGTTTATTTTATCTGGATTTAAGTATTAGGTGTCCCGTCTACCCAGGTTTCCCCTAGTCACTCCCAATTTTACATCGTGTAATTTTTTTCAGTTTTTTCACAATCTGGTCGTTTACTTTTGTGTACTAGAAATTCTAGTATAGACAACTTTAAATCAATTATAAATATTTTAAATAAAGAAGTTGAAGATAATAACGACAGAGATGTCTCAAGAGCGATTGGTTTGTAAAAAGTAATTTAAGATATAGCAATATAATATGAAAAACTAGTTAAAAATAAAACAACAATTATTTTATTTTTTTTTTTAGGTATTCTTTCATGTGTGCAAAAAGGATCATTTATTTTACACCTTCATTTTATTAGCTATGTTTTAAATATAATCAATATTCTTAGCAAACAATTACAAAACAATAGTAGGACCCTTGGTGAAGCAGCCAGTTTAATAAATGCAGTCATAAAAACTTTTGAAGATAGTCGAAATCAGAGTAAAATATATATGAAAATTTGGGAAACTATAGTAACATTTTCTCAACAACATAATATAGAATTAGAAGTCCCCAATAAAAGTAATAAATAGTTTAATTTTAGTAAGGTTATTAATTGATTATAACATATATCATATTTTCATTATTAATAGTATCTAAACGGAAAAGAACAGAGCCTGAATTTCTGAAAAATCTTGTTGTAACTACAACAACTGCAGCTGAACACGAGGACTCTGATAATGAAACTAATTTAATTGATTACTGGAAAGTACATGCTTACTATCCAATAATAGACGAGGTTAACTATGACTCAAGACCGTTTTTCCTCACTGGCAATACTAAATATTGAAAGAGATATTTCAAATAATATTGATCCTAATAATATATTAAATATCTATTCAAAAACTAATAGACGCTTGAAATTATAGTTGAAAACAAATAAATGTCTTATTTTCATTTAGTTTAGTGTTTTTTTTTTTTTATTATTAAGTATTATTATTTTTGCAGCTTAATGTATTTAATAAGTATATTTATGATTTCTACAATATCATAGGTATAAATTATATTATTATTGTATATAGTATATTTAAAAATATTTATATCATATTAATATATTGATCATATTATAACCATTTTTTTTTATATATTTTAAAACAAAAGACAAATAAATTAACTTAGTAGGTATGAAGGTACTTACTAGGTCATTAAGTTCCGCAATTATCGACTCAACTTTTTCAGCCGTATGTGTTTTTTTTACCAGGCTTATCCAAATAAATTGTAAAATTTATTTTATAATTTACGACACAACTACACAAGACGTTATAAAATATAATGATATACATTTTATCAAATTATAATGATATTAAAGTACCTACCTTACGTGATATTAAATAAATGATACACATTAATTAATATTAGGTACACTATAAACTTAAATATGTAAACAGTAAATGCATGGTAATCATCTTCTGTTATTATTGTTTGGATCGCCTAATATAACAATTTATAACATGTACGTTGTAGGACTGTAGGTATATGTCCTATACACATTACACAATACACATGATCTGTTGAGGAGTTAACATATTATGTATTTATGTATTGTACCAAACAACTACAACTCTACGACTATTTTTAATGAAAAACATATAAACAAGTAACTAGTACTAAAAATAATAGGTTTATCACATAAAAAATGTTAAAGAACAACCGGATTGATTTAAAAAAATAATTCTTTTGTTGTTTAAAATATTTAAATCATACATTTAAAGTGTAATATTATAACATGCAAATATTTAAATTCAACAAATTTCTGAGTTACAAAATACAATCATAAATTATTTTGACAATTAAGATTATCAATAACAAAAAAAATGTACATAATTTCAAATATTTTAAACAAGAATTTAAATTTTTCTGGTATTTCGGTATGTAAAGCAAGACGTATTTAGTTAAGCATTTGACCCAATGAAATTGGCCGATAATAACTTCACATAATAATGTTATTATCAATTATCACTATAGTTAGTAATCTAGTTTATTATCATCTTTGTGTGTGGATGGGAGACGAAAAAATTATCCGGTGATAAGGTAAATGTTTATATTATCCCAATCACAACTACAGACTAAGTACTAACTAACGAGCAATGGCCAATGACTACGAGATGACGAGTACTAGTTTACTACCAAGTACTAATAATTACAGTAGTAAGTACTAACTAGTTACTAGTATGTAATAATTTGAATCCAATTCTAGTATCCTGATATTTATATTTATATGGGCCAAGCTTAATTCAAACATATAATTATATAAATATATAATATTATTATTTACAATTTTTATTCATATTGTAAAACGAGTTTTGTCCACAGACGAGATGAATGGCATACACAGTTCATCGTATTGTGAAAGTGATCAAACGGGTGTTCCAAACTCCAATGAATGCGATACAACAAACTATACAAATATCACTCACACGGTTAGAGCATTTGATGTTCTACAATCTTTACTCGAGTATGTTATGAAATATTAAAAGATGGTGGAATAAAACATATTCACAACAAACGTTTGTTTTAGTGATGAAGTTTTATGTGATATAAGGCTAAAAGCTGATGGTACAATCATATTTGGACACAAAGTTGTGTTAATGTCTGCTAGTCAATATTTCCAGACTATGTTCACTAATTTTAGTAAACACAAAAAAAAAAATTTGTTGATTTGAAAAAGCTCGATTCCACCATTTTAAAACAACTGGTAGATTATATTTACTCTGGGAAGATCGTGATCAGCAAAAAAAATGTACTGGTAATAATAAACATTTGAATTTTTTTGGACATTTTTCGATATCATTTAAATGCATTATTGTTGTTTTCTCAAGGTTCTGATGCTGGTTGCAAATATCCTACAGGCTACAGTGTTAGACTATGTAAAAGGTGTGTGCGCTAATTTTTTACTGAAACAACTAGATCCAACCAATTGTCTTGGTATTAGATCATTTGCTGATGCACATAACTGTTTGGACCTGTTATCAAGTTCTGAAGTATATATTAGAAAGAGTTTCTGTATGATAAATTGAATTACATTTTCTAGTTTTGTTGTTAAATTGTATAATAATTTGTAAAGATAAATGATTATTATTTTCAGAAATGTGGTTGAAGGTGATGAATTTCTATTTCTATCTACTGAATAATTGATTGAGCTAATCTCTGGTAATGTTCTGAACGCCCCTGAAGAAAAAGTAAGTAACTTTAGTAAACCTAATAGTATGTGTATTGTATTTTATTACATTGGATGGGAGATTATTTTACATACACATTAATATTTATATATAATATTAAGCTAAACAGTAGTGGCTTGATAGAAATATATTTTTATCTCATGTTTCACAAAAAAATGTATGTATTGGTGATTGTACCATGTCAGATAAAGTGATAAACTTAAACTAAATAGAGAATAAAAATTGCACAATTAAAAAAACAAAATAATCTATATTGTTATTTCAGCTTTAAACATTATGTTAATCTTTAATTATTAAATCTCTATTAACTACAATAACTGAATAACCCTCAATCAATTGAGGTCTGTTTCTGTGAATAACAAATTATTAGACAAAATATACTGAAACCAACCACCTATAACAATTATTATTTATTAAAAATATTTTGATTTAAAAAAAATACTACAATATGATGTTATCAAAATATTATATTTTAAGTTGATTTAAACCCTTAAAAATAAAATAATAATTTCTTGGTATAATACACAAAGAGCAACCAAAGACCTGTTTTAATACACCTGGAGAACAAAAACGGTATTCTACTTTGTTCTAAAGAGAATATACCAGAAAGGGTGACCCTATTATCATTTCTTATAGCGTGCTGCTTGTTCTATACCTTATAAGTCATTCTTTTCTTACCCGAGTAAGATTTTATCCTGCGGGCGCTTGTTCTGCCTAGCTGGAATGATTGCCTCAATAGCGCAGACCTCTATTTTCTCCTTTCACTAATCACTGTTGAGTCCATAGAAATGCCATTGGTTATTTCTGAACAGAGCATAAAGTCCAGACGTAATTTAATACTCATCTAATAGGTAGTTGGACACATGTTATTTTTGGAATAAAAACTATATGCCGCTTGCTGTATTATTTTGGAATGGAGTGTAATCATACTTTGAATTCTAAACAAAAAAAGATTGAGCTGCTGAATATTGTGTAACTGCATTTTAATATATTCTAATTTAATTTAATTTATTTGTTTTAGGCATATGAATGTGTAATTAACTGGGTAAAGTATAAATTAAATGTTAGATATGATAGTTTGGCAAAATTAATGGAACATGTACGTTTGCCTTTAGCACATATTGAGTACATAATAAGGAATGTAGTCGAAGAATCTCTTTTAAAAATATTCCTAAAAGTATGTATTTTTATTTTTTTTATTATAAATTTAATCTTGTAGTTATATTATTATATTTTTAGTTAAAGATTATTTAATTGAAGCTTTTCAATTTCATGCATTTAAGACACAACAGCTAACTATTCCACAAACTATTCGAAATACACCTAGAATGTCTGGACAAAAAGTATTATACTGTTTTGATTAATTTAACTTAGTAATAACATTTATTGATTTAATCTCATCAGGTTATTCTACTGTTCATTCATTCACGTGGAACCCTTGTGTATGATCCAACATCTAACTTGTGGCAGTGGAATTTATCAAAAACCAGTTCAATGGATTATTTTTATGGAGATAAGCTGACCTTAATTAAAAAATATTTTATTATTCGTTCTAAAAGTTCTTTAAAAATTATTGATTTATCTTTAAAATCACAAAGTTGGGTGACATCGTTGTTATAACCCTTAGTTTATAGAAATCATTGTGGATTTGGTGTATTAGATGATTGTTTATATTCAGTAAGTTTGACATACTGTATATTAACTGATTTTATATTTTAAATATAATATATAATGATATTAAATGTTAGGTTGGCGGATGCGAAGTTAAACATGGAACCAAATATTTAAATAATACAGAGGTTTTGGATATAAGTATTCAAGAACGGCGAATGGTATCTAGTATGTTCACTAAGAAAACTAATTTAGGTTTTGGAGTACTCAATAATCTTTTATATGCGGTAAATAAATATTTTGTTTTAAATTTAAAATACCTACATTTTATATTATTAATTTGTGTAGGTGGGAGGATGTAGTGATCATTTTAGTTCAAAACCATTAAAATCTGTCGAATGTTAATAATACCTGGTCCATAGAAAAAATGTCAGAAAGAATGACATTGTTGTTGGAGTAATCGTTGATAAGTCATTAGCCACCAAATTTCATAGTTAATTAGTATTATACATATTGTAAGAATTGCATGATGTATAATTTATGATAAACCATTTATTAAAACTTTATTAATTTCTAATTGTTTGATCATATAAAGGTGCTTTGAAACTAATCATTAAAGTTGAATTTTATGATATATCATAATATGTACCTATAACATAATCTTGAGAAGTGATCTATGTGCCTTCTATTGCTAGTTATAGTAGACAAGTGAATCCAATTCACTCAAGCTACCCATATTTATAAATTTATCAGTTTTTAAGACATTCTATGGAACCTGATTGACATAATCAATGCATGACTCACAAAAGAACTGTGTAGGTATTAATAGTAATTTATGTGTGTTAAAGTGTACGGTCATGAGTACTATCAAAGTGAGCCAATCGACATTTGTGACTAATTAAAAAATTGTTGTGATGTTGAAAATTCAAGTTAATAATATTTTTTTCTAAATTTGCTCCTACTCACCTCTGCGTGTACCATTTCGACCCATTTTATGGTATGTACGATATTATATATTTGTATCATTTAAAACTTTTATGTTTTTTTTGCCAAGATTTTGAATACTATTTGAAATGTAGAGATTTTTTTTTATTTTGTTTCCAATACTTAAATTATTATAGCCAGCTAGGTATTTGAGAAAAAAACACAAGTGAATGAAGGGTTGGTTAATTTTTAACAATTAAATGTAAATATAAAACTTTTTAAAACAAAAAACAAAATTTATTAAAATACTGAAAAATTTCACGCATTTAAAATGTTTCACAGTTTTAAATTTCAAGAAATGTTCAAACCCTAATAATAATAATATAACAATTAGTGCGCGCGGAAGACGTACACCGCGGTAGCGAAAGATACCGCGAACACGACGCAGGTATCTGGTATATAGGTACCCGACGTCCGCAGCCAGCTCCGTCACCATCCAACGGTCTATTTCGAGCTCAACCGGTGTTTTAATACATGTTGGCAACACCGCTTATATTACACTAGGCCGCTGCTGTTCAGGCCAAAGATGAAAGATTTGTATTTTTATTTTTTAATAAATATATTTGTGCGAAATGCCGAAATGTGCGTGCCGCATTTCTTCTAATTTATTATAATGTATCTGCACACTTCATTGCCCTCAAAAAATGTCAACTCTTAAAAATTGTGGAATCGTTCAACCCCTTTTGGATGTAACTCGCTGCAGTAAGTGCTGGGACAGTGTTCTACGGCAAGTCAAGTAGGCATCGTGCTAAGATTGCCTAAGATTCGATTGTATATTTGTATGCATGCTTGATCCGCCCGATTAACTAACGGCAACCAATAAAAAAATAAATTACCAATTTCTACTAATTATTATTTCTCCTATATAAACAATAGTAACCATTTTTAAACAAAAACGTCGATCGTAAATCTCCAAATCGCTGTCTGAGCACCTCCCCGGGTAGGGCCTCTAATTTACCCTATTTCAAATTACCCTATGTTACTCAGGGATGATGTAGCGTTCTAATGGTGAAAGACATTTTCAAATCGGTCCTGTAGTTTCGGAGTCTATTCAATCAAATCTTTCTTCTTTATAATGTAAGTATGTATAAATATCGTGACGGATTTTCGTCATTCTAGCTCTTGTCACGTAAAAAAGACGTTAGTAAAAAGAGGTTAAGAACAATATAATAGGCATATATTGTGTACTCAGGCCCGTATTAACAAAATCCCCCCCCCGCAAAAAAAAAAAAAAGGTGCTTTATTGATATTACCCTTGTAGTAGTTAATATAGTTACAATGTTACATTAATGTAAATTAAAACTCGGTTATAACCATTAACCAATATATTATTTAAAACAATTTATTTTTATTAAATAAATTATAATAACTACTAATGCTTACCTATAGTTTGAATATACACACGTAAATACGTAATATATTAACCACAGATTGGTAACAGTAAACAGACACAGACCACAGTAGTATTGTTCTAGGGTAGTAACTAGTAAGTAATAACAGCAATGCAATAAATTGTCAATCGACAGTCGTAAACTCGTAACTAATTATCACCGTCCACCATCACTGTACATTTTCTATTTTTAGTATGTATTTTCCATAGATTACGATTCATAGAACTAAATACGAATCATATGTTTACAACATCAATATACCCAAAACATTTTATTGACATTCGAGTTGAAAACAAGTTTTATATATTAGATAACTATTGATAACTTTGTTAAAACTTTATTAGGTACATTCAAAATCTATTATTGGTGTAATTATATTATTAAAGTTATTTTTTATTATACATTTATACTAATTATAAATTATTATATTTTATTCTACATTTTTGTATTATACTCATTAAGTAAAATTTTATAAATAAATTTTACATTTTTGACCATTTCAATATTTTGCCGCCCCTAAACCTAATTTTTATATTGCCGCCAGGGGCAATTGCCCCTCCGAGCCCCCCCTTAAATACGGGCCTGTGTGTACTTGAATATTCGTATTTTAGACAAAGAAATAAAAATTACGGTACATATTTTGTAAGTAGGTATAACAGAAAAAGTAAAGACGATGGTCATAGTTTGTTTGTCTTATGATACCTATTCAGCATTTCAGCGAGGAAAAATACCAATATTACTTATCTGGTTATAATTGTTAAGATACATTTTAATAAGTAATTATAATTATAATATTATATCATATAGGTATTATTTGTGTTGTTGTTAATTTACGAAAACCAGTATGTGTGACATAACCTTAGAACGTTGTGAATAAGTTTGTGACATAAATAGCTTATAATTAATCTTAATATTATTAAAATGTCATTTTATTTAGTAAATAATAACAATAACAAGCCATATATTTATTTATAAGCTTGCGACCAGAAGTTATTATAGCACAAACATTTTACAGATAATACAATTATTCAGAACAAACATGAATAGAAAGAAGCTAATATTGCAAATTAAATATTATGCCAATATATTATTATTACAAAACGCTGTTATAATTTACCATGGAAATATGGAATATTAATATTATTATTCAATAATATTCATACGTGTGCAATGGAAAGACTATTCGAGTATTAAATACAGAGATGAGAACGGGTTTAATTTTAGCTATTAGGTCAGAAAGGAATTCAACTTACTCTAATTCGATGTTCGGCTTTTGAGGTAAACTATTTGAACTAAGCCCAGAATTAACAGAAACATTGAATAGATTTGTTCTATGAGGAATGATGGGGAGAGGCTCAGAAAATCATTGTTTGAGATTAGCGGTATTTTTGTAAAAGTGACTATTTTCACGACGCTTGCAGATAATTGATTTGAAGATTGGTAAGATTTAAAATTGGCTGTATGGTCCTTGGTGCGGCACATTTGGTAGAGTCCTTGCGATGTTATTGGTAACTACCTAGTACCTACAACCTTCTTAAAGATGATTTTAGTCACATTTGACGTATCGAGACTTATAGCTGCAATGGTTGTCAATACACAAAAAATAAAAATAATAATAATAAACAGAAAAATATTATAGTATTATAAACATTTGTTAAAAATACAATATTGTAAAATTTAAGTATAAAATTAAATATTAATATTACATTTTTGCACCTAATACCTATATGATCTATCTTACTGTTTAATATTAATTTGTAATGTATTTTGATTTATATATTTTACTGTACATAATATTCTTTATAGGCTGTCATGACTTTATATTTTATTTTGTGTTCAGTAATTAATTTCAGAAGAAACTTCCGAAACTAGTAGTTGCTATTTTTATTATTATATTACAATACTGGAGCCTGAGCTTCTAAAATAATGCATTATTTATTTATTTTAATTGAACTCGAACAAATTTTCATAATATTAAAAATAATTATTATACTTTACCAGCTGTAATAAATCGTGTATTTCATGTAGAATACAGTATTTCAGCAAAACCTTGCACTATCTGGCCTAACAGTAGGTTACTAACCTTGTTATTGCAAATTCATATATTTTGTGCAAACAATTAGCAACAACAACTTTTCTCCTTCATCTCCATGCATAACGCTTTGCATACATTTTATTAATTAGCCAACCACACCATGATCACGTCACGCCAAGGGAGGGTATAAATACAGGAACTGTATATCTAGAGCTTAAGTTAGAATAAATTAGTTTTGACTGTAACTATAGTAGATAATTATTATTATCTCATAAACGATTTTTTTGTGATCGTTGTTATATAATCACGTGTGCAGGTTTAAGACGGGATACCTACCTACTACAATATAGTTACGTATCCAGAATTTTTGAATTTTTTTTTTCGAAGTGGTGCGGGTGGATCGAAAATTAATTTTGTTTAGCCACCGTGATCGCGTCACGCCAAGCACGGGTACAAATACGGGAAGTTAGGAAATATATAAAACTTAATTATGTGCATAGTCTTAACTCTAACATAAAATAGTTCTCATGCAGAGTTAAAAGCTATGTCTTCAAATTGTAATTATTTTAAATATATCAAAATATATATACTATTATCTAGTTTACCTTAGTTTACAAGAACTGTATTAATTTTATTTCGTACATCTAGCCAAGTAACGATATGAGTTTGTGCTCACGTTGTTAAATAATTAAATGTACAGGTGTAGAACGAGAGAACTACAACATAGTGGACTATCCAGAATTTTACAAATCATTTTTTTATTATTTAGCAATTTTCGGGGGGAGAGCGGGGTTACAACCCACTACACACTCCCTGGATACGCTACTGTTACAACATAGCTCTGTTAGGATTATGGATTGATGGTTCATCGCGAACGCTGACAAATAAAAACAGTTTTGATAAAAAAAAAAAAATATAACTTGGCGTATATTTTAATATGAATAATTTTAAATAGCATTTTTTCGTAACATACTCACATCTAATTTTTAATTTTATATCAAAATTAAAATAGAATGATTTCTTAGTTAAATAGTGTTGTTTCACATAAATTTATATAATATACTTACTAGTTGTAAGTTGTGCATTTTTTTTTTTTATATAGTTATCGGCGTTATCGCAAGTATGTTTATTTTGTGAACTCCAAATTAAAATAAAATGTTATTTTTCAATACGCTTTGGGTTGTAATGTAAAATAATGTATAAATATAAAAATAAATTAATGATATAAGTATTAGATAAGTAGTAACCTTTACTGTAAAGAAGTAAGAAATTTATCCACCACTGAATTGAATTTTTCTGGGAACATAAAATGTATGATATGCTTGCCATCTGGAAATATTTCAAGTCTGCAATAAAAAAATCCATGATAAGTATTGATGTGATTTTCTGTTAACATACGCTATAACTGTCATAAGTCGTAACACTCGCATAAGTCATAACTCATTATAACTTATAAGTAAGCCTATATATAGTTTGTGTAGGTATGAACTTGCTGAACACGTTTTAAAACATTTACAAAAACAAATTTCGAATCCTCTTAAGTTTAAAACCAACACTGATCAAGAAGAAGACTAGTTGACATTGATGAGTGTTAATAGGACGTCTCACCCAAATTTGTCGTCACCGTCTTACATATGTGCCATGTGCGTATACCATGGAAAGAGCATACACGGTCATGATCATTTTATATTTCAATTTTGAATTGAGTCATGGGAACTTCTAAACAATAATAATATATTAATATCGAATACACACTTATAATTCGTTTTAAAATTAAATTAAAAAACTACAGACATTGTTATTAACTTAAGATTTGCTTTAATATTAAAACCATTGAAGCTAAACGTACAGGACTGCTGACCGTATACATTTGCTGTGGTACGCATTTGTGAGACGAAGACAGCAAGTTCAGATGAGACGTCCTCTCGAAAACTTTTTCAAAATTTAAATCTCAATAAAAACTGATAATTACCTACATTAAAGGTTGGTTAGTTAAAAATTATGTGTTATATTTAGGGCGTGGATTTGTACGTAAATACATAATGTTATTGAATGCAAATTTCTTAATTCTGCTAAAAATAGCCACGTTTCTTAAATAACACCCTGAATAAAATGAGACTTCTTTATCTTACATACTTTGATCAGTTTGATCTAAATACATACTTTGAAATATTTACCATTATTTGCATATTTCGTAAAACTATCAGATTTTTTTATTCAAATATTTCATGTTCTTCAATACATATTTTGGCAAAAATAAGAACATAAATATTTACATATTTTGGGTTTTGTATTATATGTATAAAAAATCATGCCCTATAGTTATAAAGCATATAAATTAGCACCCCCCTCCCCCTCCTCACACACACACACACACACACACACACATATAAGGCCTCGCACACTCTTTAGAATAATATTACATTGCACTCACGTCGAGCTCTTGATGTTTTCGTGCAGATACACAGCGTGTTCGACCGCTACTAACACGTCCTGTGCCCCGTGAAGGATGAGCGTGGGCGCGTCGATCTGTGCCAGCGCGCCCATGCACACATCGCCGCCACCCTCGTCGAGAATCGTACGGGACGCGTCTATCCACCCGGACCACGTTTCAGACACGTACCTCTCCCCGTACATTTCAAACTGAGGCAGTCTCCACTGATCCGGCCAGCTATGGACGTCGCGCGTCGTCTCGTAGAACTCGAGATCTTTGCCGGTGACGTACGCGTTGCAGCTCCACACCACCAGCTTGTCCACTCGGTCGGCGGCTTTGGAAGCTGCGATTAGGGCGGTGCACCCGCCGTTGCACCAGCCCAACATGGAGTACCGGTCGATGCCCAACGCCTGCAACGTCCGAAACGGAGTGAGAAAAAAAAAGATTACCGTTACCACATTGTATTCGCTATCGTCTTGATCCAGGGATAGATCCAGAAATGTTTCACGGTAGGGGGGGTGCAAAATTGTCTTTACGACTAAGATTTATTACTACATTTTAACATAGTACGTAAAAGCAACAAATAGTATGTTGGTCACTTGGTTTCAAGGAATAAATTAAAGAGATAATTGGATCAAATATATTATATATATTATAGTATAAAACTAACCTATTTTTAGGGATTTGTTGTAGGGGGGGGGCTGCTCCCATCACCCCCCTCACAAATTGGATACGCGCCTGGTCGTATCTACCTACTTACATGTAACATGAATACAATTATTACTTCCATGCATGGCGCATGAGTACCTAACGTAATTTGCAACGTCCGAAACGGAGGAAAAATAACGATAACCATTACCACATTGTACGGTGGTGAATCCAAAAATGTTTCATGTGGGGGGGGGGGGGCTGAAAATTGTCTTTTAACGTACGATTAAGCTGCCTAAATTGTAACATAGCTTATAAACTTATAAAAGCAACAAATACTAAATAGTATGTTGGTCACTTGTCCTCCAGGAATATATAAAAGAAAGAATTGTATCCAATTTATTATATAGGTACGTTATACTATATTATACATAAAGTAAGCCTATTTTTAGGGATTTGTGGGGGTTGGCCTCTTCGCCCCATCCCCCTTAGATCAGCGCCGAGTGTATTTACCCATCTATATGTATAATATTATTACCTCCATGAGTGCGATAGCGCAGTCGGCGTCACGGTTCAAAAATCCCGGTGAAAAATCTCTGTTCGGCGGGCGACTCGAACCGTAACCGGGAGGATCCCATATGTATATTGTGTATTTTTCTTGGTCGAGATTTTCTGTTAGCGGTCTAAAATCATTGACTTGACCTATATAAAAAAATAAATTCATTATAATAATATGACTGCAGCTGAACCAATGGACTGACAAACTTTTCAGGTTGGAAACCCTAAAAAGCCATAATTTATTATACGTTTACTATATAGTACCTAGTGCTCCTGGAAATATCAACAGTTTCTGTTGTCCGTTGCCGACTTTAAAGTAGTTAATATCGACGTTGTTGACTTTAATTTTAGTAGAATACTGTAAGACAGGTAATTTTTTGGTGCTTAATTAACATTTTTAAACATAATATTTTAAATTAAATTATTTATTTGCTACAAATGATAGCATATATATTTTGATTTAATTATAATTACGACGTCGCAGGGATATGAATAAATACACTCTGCCCAGTTGCATACACTCATACGTGCGGACCCGGACATTTCGCCGCGACCGATTCGCCGTGACCGTTTCGCCGTGACCGTTTCGCCGCGGACCGTTTCGCCGCAGACCGTTTCGCCGCTGTACCATTTCGCCGCAGACCGTTTCGCCGCCGCACCGTTTCGCCGTGGACTTTTTCGCCGCCGGACATTTCGCCGCGGACCGTTTCGCCGCGACCGTTTCGCCGGCGGACTATTCGCCGTGACCGTTTCGCCGGCGGACTATTCGCCGTGACCGTTTCAATAATATCAATAATACCAATGATATGTACCTACCTACCTATTATTAATATAGATACAACAATACTAAGATTATGAAACCTCACCACCCGACATATTTCATGCGTTTATCCCTGATTATCACACTTTGAATTTTTAAACATAAATTTCGATATGTTTCTCAATTCAAATCAGATACGTTTATCACCCCTTCTACTAGAACTTTCAGCTTATATTTCTATTTGTGCATAAATGCGCAGCTCATAATCATGTGCACGTGAATGCAGCCATGAACTTGCACTCTATGGGCCGGGGCAAACGCTTTTTTTTAAAAGGGCATAATATGAACTTTAATAATTAAAATTGGAATACGTTTTGAAATATTTTTAATATTGCTTATGAAATTTATTATGTTACTCTATCTTTTTATTTATGTTAATTTGGAATTACGTTCATTTGTATTTAATTTTGTTTATTAATATGTAATGTAACAATTGTAGTTATTTTCACTAATAGCCTAAAAAAAAAATTATAAATAAATACATTTTTCAATTTTATAATAATTAAAATATGGAATAAGTTTTAAAATATTTTGAATGTTACTTATCAAATGTATTATGTTATTCTATCTTTTTATTTGTGTTAATTTGAAATTAGGTTTATTTGTATGTAATTTTGTTTATTATATTATGTAATGTAACTCACTACCACCATCACAAGCATTACGCTTAAAGGAGGTAGTTACTTTATTGTAAACATTTAATAATATGTAAATCATATTATGTATATTTTTACAATAAAAATTTAAAAAAAAATTTAAAAAAAAAATGAACAAAGTCCCGCAAAAAATTTTTTTAGAAAGAAAAAATAGCCAACGTTCACGGCTTAATGTAATACATTATACGCTACAAAGTCAAATTAGACGATTCAGCAATATTAAATAATAAATATAAACATATTGGAACAAATTAGGTCAGGATTGGACGTATTATAATAAGTGCCTACTAATATATAGTAGGCAGAGATTTGATTGAATTTTTGTTGATGGGGAGGAGCTTTAATATTTCTTTACGAAATAAGAAGTGGAGTCTTTGAAAAAAATGTTCAATTATTTTGGGAGACTAGGTCTAAAGCACTCCCCATGCAATCTCCGCCTATGAGTCCAATACTCTGGAATTCTAAAAATAATAATATTGTTAACTCATTGATTGTTACATAGGTAATTAATTTAATTGATTAATATAGACGTAATACTCCTCGCGTGTACCTATACCAACATATAACATAGGTTTAGTCGTAAGTATCTATGGTTTATTTGGTGACCCATTGACCCAATTGTATCATATTATGCCTATAGTGTTCATTATACAATGTTCATAATACATCACAGTATAATGGTTTTTAGCTGTCTCAACTCTCAAAAATGGAAAATATAAACAACCCAAAACACAAAAATAACTGTAAAAAACAGTATCCTTTGAGTTGGGGGCCTTCAGGAGGGGGCCCTATTTGCGCCAATAGTTATTAGCTTATAAGTTATAGGTACTTACCAATATGATGTACCGCAATATTAAATACTGTTTTTGAAACAGAATATTAGCATAATATATTAATGTTCTAACCATATGCAGCCATGCCTTATTATTTTGTTACCATAACAATTTTTCCTTTGAAAAAACATTTATGTGAATAGTTTTTGATAATTCCTAACAGTTTCAACACAGTTTAGTGTGTATAACTGTTTATTATTTCGATATGCAGAAGGAGTGCATTAACATTTTCAAGTGCCTATACCTAGTTCAATAAATTGGTCATTGGAGATCACAAATTACATTCATATATTTTAATGTAGGTAAGTATATTAGTAAGTATTTTTTAATTTGTATCTAATAAGATGTAATAATAATAGATTATTTATATTTTGTATTCACAATTTAGATGTTGGTTATGCCAAACATTAAAATAATTTCGATAATTATTGGTTTTTTTTTTGTTGTTTTTTTAAAGAATATTTTACCGTCATAATTTCGTCAATCCGAATATCCGATATCAGGTGGATTACAAAGTATTCAACGACTGTGAGGATTTCCGAAATTATGTAAATTATAAAAATTCACATTGTACTCGTACACTATACACTGTACACTTACACTTTGTCATCATATTATATGGAGTCTTACATGGCGGGATTCAGATGATGGATAATCCATTCATAACCATTGTTATAAACCATGGCAAAGCATTTATTCCCCTAGCATAAAATATAAGTATTGCACAATTTTCTAATACCTAAAAATAATAATAATAATAATTTTCTAGTACCTTAAATTTTGAGTCGAGCGATGACCTTATTAGTTATTATTATTTCCTATTGGTTTCAGAAATAGGTATTTTTTTTGTCTGTGAATATGTTTTTAAATTCAAAAAATGTATTCGTAGGTTACTTTTTTTCATCAGGTATAGGTGCTCCATACATTATTATTTGCATGCATACATCTAAAGTAACTATTGTATATTTTAAATGTTGTTAAAAAAGTATAATCCCCACCCCCAGGGCCGGAATGGCCAGGCGAGTTACCGAGTAAAACTCGGTGGTCCGTTCAAGTCATGAGGGGCAACTGACTGACAATATGTTTAATCACATAAAGATTTGTGTACCTAACTACTTTATATAACAGTAAGCAATTTAAAAAAAATATGGGTCGAGGGCCGCCGCCACTTTGTAATGGATTCATCCAATCAATCATCGTATCTAGTCAATATTATTCCCAGTACCCGCCGCTGAAATTTCGAATTTTCTAAAAAAAAAATCGTGCTGCATTACCTTCATTTGTTGTTCCATAAGACAACAAATGACAGTAATACAGCACGAACTGTTTAGAAAATTTGAAATTGCTGCGGCGTGCACTGGGATTAATATTGATTTGATAGGTACAACGATGTGGGTTATACGTTATACGATTTGCTCCTCTCCCACAGTAAGTATATATTTTTGTATGATACAAAAATATATTGTAGACATATATGTTAAATATTAATTTACTAAAATTTAACATAGGTATTCAAAGTTAAAACTATCAGAAGAAGCTCACGAAAGTCGGAATGAAGAGTATATAAGGTACGAGGTTTACAGGGAACATCATACGAGAAAAAATTCTAGACTGAATACGAAGTTTTTATGTATAGGTAGTTTATTATTTTCGTTAGATCCTTATACATCATGCTTGCAAAGTGTTTCAAAAAAATATGTACAGGAATTTTCAGATGACGTTAAGATATTATTAATAATTCCAGTAACAAATACCAATGATGATAGTATAATATTGATTTAAATCAATCATTATCAGAAATTGATTTATTTGCTTGAAATATTTCATAATAAATTATTTTTGTAAATTACAAAAACAATTTGGGGTAATACTTTTTTTTTTAATTTGTTGTCGACAACTTGAACTACAACATGTGTGCATTTACTATTACGTAAAACAGCGTAATTTTTAGTTAAAAAGATAAATAAATAAAAAGATAGAATAACATAATACATTTGATAAGTAACATTCAAAATATTTTAAAACTTATTCCATATTTTAATTATTATAAAATTGAAAAATGTATTTATTTATAATTTTTTTTTTAGGCTATTAGTGAAAATAACTAAAATTGTTACATTACATATTAATAAACAAAATTAAATACAAATGAACGTAATTCCAAATTAACATAAATAAAAAGATAGAGTAACATAATAAATTTCATAAGCAATATTAAAAATATTTCAAAACGTATTCCAAT
This sequence comes from Nasonovia ribisnigri, assembly GCA_027563435.1. Classification (NCBI taxonomy): domain Eukaryota; kingdom Metazoa; phylum Arthropoda; class Insecta; order Hemiptera; family Aphididae; genus Nasonovia; species Nasonovia ribisnigri. The sequence goes on along the minus strand of JANEHU010005085.1, from coordinate 371,961 downwards.
TTTAATTATTAAAGTTCATATTATGCCCTTTTAAAAAAAAGCGTTTGCCCCGGCCCATAGAGTGCAAGTTCATGGCTGCATTCACGTGCACATGATTATGAGCTGCGCATTTATGCACAAATAGAAATATAAGCTGAAAGTTCTAGTAGAAGGGGTGATAAACGTATCTGATTTGAATTGAGAAACATATCGAAATTTATGTTTAAAAATTCAAAGTGTGATAATCAGGGATAAACGCATGAAATATGTCGGGTGGTGAGGTTTCATAATCTTAGTATTGTTGTATCTATATTAATAATAGGTAGGTAGGTACATATCATTGGTATTATTGATATTATTGAAACGGTCACGGCGAATAGTCCGCCGGCGAAACGGTCACGGCGAATAGTCCGCCGGCGAAACGGTCGCGGCGAAACGGTCCGCGGCGAAATGTCCGGCGGCGAAAAAGTCCACGGCGAAACGGTGCGGCGGCGAAACGGTCTGCGGCGAAATGGTACAGCGGCGAAACGGTCTGCGGCGAAACGGTCCGCGGCGAAACGGTCACGGCGAAACGGTCACGGCGAATAGGTCGCGGCGAAATGTCCTAGACCCCATACGTGATCTATATACGAATACAATATTGGTCCATTTACACCAACACTAGGAAGACCGACCTTGTTTACAATAATTTATTACTTAGCGTTAAGAATAACATATGTATAACTTAGTAAGGGAAGCTTATAAGTATAACATTGGTGCAAATGGGTATATTAATTTATAAAACATATTTTATTAATCGCTCATGTCATTACATTAAACTTTCAAGTCAGCCAAAACATTGAATAGGATCTTATTTGACAAAAACAATTTATTTTAAGAATAAATTATTTATTTATTAATAAAAAACATACATACCTACTTACTTTTGGTTTGTCGTAAATATATTGCATGTAAAATGTAAAAATAATTTAACTATAAATTATAATTTATAATATTATGTATTTTTCAATTATTTTAATTTAAAAACATATATCTTTATTGCGTTTATAATATCTTTTAACAAACCAACTATGGACAAATTTTAGATTTTGAAAGAAACGTGTTTCATCTACCTATTGATTTTACAATGATGAGTTTGTTTTTTATTTTTTGTGTCTGTTATAACCTTTTGGGACAGTAAAAATGCTTTGGTTTTCTTCAACATTATTTTTTCTGGTAGGGGAGTGAATGTAGTTGTTACTTTATTAGGGGGAGGGAGTCAAAAGTAAAAGATTTCCAATAGTTTTCAAAATCGTCAGGAAAAACTGATATTTTTATGCAAAAGTAAGTGTTCGTAACGGTTGTAGTGTAACTCTAAAATAAATAACAATAGCTACGTGCAATTTTCTCTGAATGTTTATTTTAGCATTTTCTATGCACCATACAATTTTCAAAATATTGCCATAAGTTTTTGAGCTATATGAAAATGCCTAGTTTTATTACTTATTTAAAATTATTGTCGAAAAAATGTCTTGTTCCTTCAAAAAACTTGAAATAGTTTTACAAAGTTCCTCTTAAGTCGTTTTTAGTGGAAATTAAAAAAAAAATTGAGCATATACATAATGATTTTTAATGAGCGTCCCAAGTAAAAATGTTGACAAAATACATCAAAATCACAAAAATTGGTAAATGATTTCGAGTAAGAATTGCATACATAATTTTCTAAGGTTTGAAATGTTTATAATTTTTTTTTTAAGATACAAGTTTTCCTGCATTTAACAAGAAAAAAAAGTTTATCGATATCAAATTAATTTTTTACTAGCGTTTGAAGTTCACCCGTAAATTAACAAATTCTCATAAAACGGTTTTCTTTTTTGTTATTTTAAAATTAATAGCCTTAGATACTTCATCAAATGTATGTTTTATCATTTTTTATTTTTTTTAATCCTTTTTCCTTGGCCGGCCGCCAGTGTAATACGTAGTCTGTTTTTGTTAATCGATGAGAAAACTCGGGTTTTCAACTCTCTACGTAGTCCATGCCTAATGCCTTTTAACGTCTTTTCGATGAGGCCTGAGATGTAATGAACCTACTAAATAAAGCCTTTTTTATGCATTTAATTTGGTTTTCTATAATTGTTATTACGTCCAATTGCTGTCTAATGGTTTATATTATTATGAATTATGATATAAATTATTAATGTTAACTATACAATAATACATTTAAATAACCTAATATTATTAGATTTTATTGTTGTACACGCGTACATACGTCGTAGTTAAGTATTAACGACGTATGCAATAGTATAATTAATGTAATTTATTGTTATACACATGCGTCGTTATGTGTATCAATTGTTTGTTTGTATTTACAATTATTTCTTAATGGTTTTGTGTTGATAATATAATAATGTAGGCACATCATATCACTGGAGGTAGTTATATAAGACAAAAAATTAATAAATATTGTTTATATAATATGACAATATAGCCTTGTTATACATAAGTAATTGTAACTTGTAAGTCTTACTACAAAGCATATTAGCTGTACATAATATAGTATATAGAATCTATGGGCGTTTTATTAAATTTATGAAATTAATCAGAAAATCAAACCTGACTATAATCAGATATTATCAGTGTTGGTATTTCTATTTTTTTTTTTTATAGATACGGAGAACCTATAAGGATATGTTTGGAAAATGGAGATAACTTGAGCAAACGTGGTGTCAACCACATAACTATTACATAGGTACGTTCTGGATCGTTTTCCGAAAATTGTTATTGTTACAATTAAAATCACGAGACAGTGTAATACCCGTAAAGAGTGCAGGATTGGAAACAAAGGTTTAACTAGATGGAGAACTGTTCAGTTCGGTTGGAAGGAATTTGTATTGAATATTAAAAATAATCTTAATACATTACCCATAATATTACCATTTCTGTTGAAACAGTAGATCGTTGGTTAATATCGAACGCCAACAAAATAAATCAGTTTTTTATAAAAAGAAAAATTGTGCAATACCCATATTATTTTAACACAGCAATCACGTTACATCTAGATATTATTTTAATTTTAATTTGTTCCGGAATGATGTTTGAGTGTTAAGTAAAATTAACTTTAGTATAATAATATTTAAATTATTGTCTGAGCCACTGCTGCGACGTTTCCCACTCGTTGCTGACTGACGAACATGATCACTACGATCAGTCCGACCGATGCAAAAGACAAATTTTTTCAATGCTATTCGATATCTAGATATTCGTTCCTGGAGGGAGCGTGGATACCATACAAGTTTACAACTGAAATTCATAGTCATGCGCATACTGTTATTATTATAAGATGTGGTTACTATTTTTTTGACCACCCTGGGCTGCCCTAACCATGCAGGGGTCCCCAACCTAAGGCCAGCCAAACTAATTATTGATGGTATGAAAATATGTTTTATACATTAATAATAATTCTTTTAAATCTTTATTTGCATTACCTCTTTATCACTGTCTAAAAAATGTTTGCCCGTGATGTCGAAGCGTATCACAGATTTGGTCCGCCGTAAAAAGAAGGTTGGAATCCTCTGGTATAATGCGTATGTTACCGGAAAAGATGATAATTTAGGAATTGTCGTGATTTTTTAGTTATTGTTGACAAATGACAATGACTCTGACATATGGCAATGTTTGAATGTTGGATATTTCTTAGTTTTATCATAATTTCCGTATTAGGTATAGTAGGCAATGTTATGAATCCGTATTTAAACAAATATTAACACCTTTATCGGTTATCGCCGACCGGTGACCTATTTATTCATACTGCTGTACATTTATATCTGAAATCCATAATATCTAACAATCTCATCATAACTCAATACAACTAAACTTTGCAGAACATTTTTTTAGGAATTGCAATAAGAATTTTGTTTTAAAAATATAAAATTAATAATAATATTTTTAATTAAATTAATAAAATAAAATCGTTCCTCTTAAATTAATACACCAGCTGAAACTATTTCTATCATTTGGCTTGTTGAAATCCATTAAAAATACGTAAAAAATTTAAGTCTTCAGTTCGTTTGAACTTAAACTCCAATAAAGCCAAGATAGAAAGCTGGTTATGTTTCATTGATTGCCTTAGAGGATTTTCAAGTCGGGTAAGCAGGAAAATGTCTATTCACAAACTGTTGAGCTATACATCAATACCTATATATGAAAATACTTCAAGAACTGATGCTATTATTTCAAATGTAGCTTTGAAATGCTTTACGCTGTAGATAAAGCTCTAACAAAAAATCAATGTAATAAAGATCATGTTTTATCCTAAATAAGAGAAGTACCTATTATTTTATATTATTTGTTATTAATTTATCATCAATGCCTTCATTTATTAGGAATTGTCACCAATTACTATTTATTGACGTTATTTCCTTACTGAATGTCATATTTCCCGGTAACACATATACTGTTAACTATGTTCACACTCTTCCCACTCCCAAAAAAGTATATACATGCTAAACAAATCATAAATAAAACATACTCAGACAAAAGTCAAAATGTATTTAAATTATACATTTCGATCAAAAATGCTGTAAAATATATCATGCACATTCTTGCGTCCCGAAAATGACGAGATAAATACAATTTATTTTGAATGCATTTATTTTTAGGAATTAGTTTTTGACTTTTTAAAAGTTACATTAAATCACAACAACAATTATTGTTGTTGATGGACTTGGGGGTTTTGTGAAAATCGTTTAAAAGTATTTTATTCAAATCGCAATAATATTATTACACGAGACTAATGTAATAGTGGAGAATATTATCTGTAGGTATGTCGAAGAAATTAGACATTTATGTCGCATACCATAGGCGCGTTTAATTTATGGGCTATATAAAAAAAAAAAAGTTTCTCGCCGCAAATATCGCTATTAAATTTAAATGGTTAGTTGTTAGTGGTAGTTTGATATTTAATTTAATCTGTACAAAATTTAGTAGTAAACTTTAACACAGGGTGACTTTTTAATCATACTCACCCTATTTTTATGCTTAAATTACGCATAATACATTCGAATTCTGATTTTCAGAATTTTTTAAATATATACCTAAAAAAGTAAAAACTATATTTTTAAATTTATTATATTTTTGTTCCATACCTATTTAAGTTCTACGGCGATATAAATTTCTATTTATCAAATGAGAATCCCTCTTTTTACTGCAAATTATTTAGCGGATTATGTTCTTGAAAATGTTGATGCGTATTAAAGGAGCCACGGCTACTGCTATTATTTAAGGGGAAACGTTTAGGCAATTTCTAATCTCGTCTAAGCCGCCCGGGATCTATGTTTCAGATGTACATTTTTATTAGAGTGATTGAAATGCAAAGCGAGTACCTCTATCGTACGCTCAATGGTCATGCACATGTCAATAATTCGATAACAATATTCACCATATGAATTTTAGGACAAATTACTTATTGTTTTAACAAAATTAAGTTAGTTAATGTCGTCTCATTTTGACTCTGAAAAAAAAAATTGAATCCAGCAGTAAAATGTCTGTAGATCTGACTTTCCGTTTTTAATTTTAATTATGATTTGGAAAATCAATCAATAAATAAATAAATAAATAAAATGTCTACTACAGTTTACAATAATATAAAATGTAATTTTTATAAAGTGTTCCATACGTTCTATACAGAGAGTTTTTCTGACGAGTTAGTATTTTTTTCAGAATCAAAATCGGAAAACGTAAACTAACTTAATTTTAAAGGTTTTAACTAAAATTGATGGTAGTAGGGAGGCCTTAAATAAAAATTATAATGACTAGTTTCTGAGTTATTAAAATGTTTATTCTAAGATATAATAATCTTTAAAAATGATGTATAAAATATTTTTGTATTTGGATAATTTTTACAAATTTTTATATTTATAGATCAATAGTGATTACTAGGGCTCGGATTTATATGTAAATACATATTTTTACTGTGACTTGATAAATTCATTTAGTTAAGTGATAAATTCGTTTCAAGGGATTTCCAATGAAATGAACTATATTTTATTTTACATATTTTGCCATAAGTACATGTTTTTACATATTTCTCAATAATTCCATTTTTCCTACATATTAACAATTTGTTCACTTACGATTTATTATTTATTAATACAGACTTGCCCATGTTTCCAAAAGAACAAAATGTAACAAAATAATACCAATTTTTAATCTTAATCTAATCTACTGTCGATATATGTTTGATATTTATGACCTCATAAAGATAACGATTTATAACGATTAAAACGTGTTTGCGTTTGAAATACTGACAGTTGACAGTGAGTCAGTTACCTATAGTAACGAAAGGGCCGTGTTTTAATTTCGTGGGTTTGATCTGTGTATACAACGTCTTAATTTACGTGCAACCAATAATGCCAATAATATAAATCAATTTTACGACGTAATCGGCGATCTTTCGAATTCGAAAATTTAAAAATGCATGTCATTATTAATTGTAACCAAAATAATTAGATATAGTTAGATAAATATTTTTTTTTATTAGATTTCATTCTATTATTAATTATTATTATTATTTTTTTTTTTTTGATAATACATATTATACATTTTTAGCACATATTTATGTACATATTTTTGTTGTATAAATACATACTTTGGTTAAATAAATGCCCTAGTAGGTAATTACTATAACTTTTTCAAATAGTCAAAGCTCCTTCATTATCTACTTAACTCCATTACCATAGACGTATTATCCTTAGTACACATAAATATAAGGATCTCAAAAACTATACTGATTGAATTTTGATTATACATAAAAAGTCTCATAAATATATCTACTTAATAATTCAGGTGGGGGGTCCTATTTTAAACAGAAGTAATTATCGTCACAGGATCATCCTTAAGCGGGCTTCACCAGGTGATTTTCTCTTTGTCTAACACACACGGACGACAGAGGACGTTCCTTACATACACTGGATCTAATGAAGCCATAATAATTTTAAACAGATTTGAATTTGTCATCAAGTCTAATAAGATCGATCAATTCTATTATTTTTGAGCATTATCTCCCCAAACATCTAAAAACGTCATGTTAAAAATGAGGAATTGCAACAGGGTATTTCAATTTTTTGAAGAAATTAAAATCAAAAAAAAAGTGGAAAGTCGATTTCAAGTATGTTTGACAAAGAACACGTCTAAAATCCTATAGTATTGAATCCCTAAGTGAGATACATAAAATCTCAAGGATTCAAAAATGTGGTCTTCAAGTGTATAAACTAAGTCCAAAATTTAATATTTATTAATTTGATACAAATAGGGTGAGTAGCAATTAAAATCACTTGCATGTATCTATATATTTTTTCATAAAATGTCATATTTTCATACCTATTATGCCATGTTTTTCAATTAGAACAATAATAAGCTTAAGTGATAAAATTAATAAGTAATTAAATATAATGACATACAAAAAAGACATACGGCAGGGGCCTCCCAGCGGAGGTACTTCCAAATTCAAATATATATATTTTTTGGAATTATTTGTAGAAAGAATTAAATATTGTGGTACCTTATGGTTGTATTTATATGCATTTTCATTTTTAAGCAGGAAGAGTAACCGGTACAAAAAAAATGATTATATTTCATTTCATTTTTCTCTTAACTTGTACTTAAGAGGACGTTACACCGACCTTTGCTGTCTCCGTCTTACAATTGCGTAATGTAACAGAACACATTTAGCTCCGTAAGTTTAAAAATTAGAGTAAATTAACATCTTATACAATTTAAAGTTAAGATTATTATCTAGGCAATATCAGAAGCTTTTAATTATATTTTAATTTTAAAGCGAGTTATGAGTATTCTAAAATTGTAATTTTTTTAAAACTAACGGACTTACACGTGTTTGGCTGAGCGTACCGATTGCTATGTTATGCACTTGTAAGACGGAGACAACAAATGTCGGTGTAATGTCCTCTTAAAACTTATTTCCTAATATCAAAATTTTTCCATCAACTCAAATGCTAATGACAGGCGTGATAGTTGTGTGTCACATGTTACACACGATATTAAATTTTCAAAACAATATATAATAAACATATTACTATGTGAGCTTGAGTATAATAATATTATTGTGAATTATTATTATCCCTTAAAAATCGCTTTATACAAATATAAAATACAATATATAGTGTAGTTACTATTTAATATTAGACGTCTTATTTATTAAACTTGGATCATTTTTACAAATTATTTATATTGGTAGATCAATAGTACCTAATATTGTTAATTTTTTCAAATCGTCTAAGCCCCCGTATCTACTTAACCCATTAACATTGACGTATTATCCTTAGTATACATAGTTATAGATAACTGAAAAACTACTCGCTTGAATTTGGATTTAGATAGGTACATCAAAAATCTCAAAAAAAATATCTGGTTAGTAATTAAAAATGAAAGTGGGGTTCCTATTTGATAAATAGAAGTTTGTTGTGGTTGTACCTTACGATTGTATTTATATGCTTTTCATTTCGAAACAGAAAGAGTGACCGTACAAAAGAAATGATTATATTTAATTTCATCTTTTTCCTTACGTGTAATTAAAACTTACTTCCCAACATTTACATTTTTCCATTAACTCAAATCATGCAATGACAAACGTGACAGTTGTAGGTCACATTTTATAAGCGATATTGCAGAATTTTGAAGATAATATAATATAGGTACACAGCATATACAATATTGTGCGAGCTTGAGTGTAATGATATTATTATAACTGTTGTTGTATTTTATAAATATATAGACACAATGACACCGGCGCGCAGGGTTAAATAATAATAATAATAAAAAAACAATGGCATATACAAAAAATAATGAACTTTACAGCACACATCATATATAATAGGTACATAATATATAATATTACACTACACAATATATTATATTTATCGGCAATGTTTACAACACATATTTTATGTTCATTAAATGTTTTCCGATAGAAACATAATATTTTGGCTACTTATACGCAAAGATACAAGCACGTTCGTCATTCCAAACGAACGAGATGCATGTTATTTTTAGGATAATCTCCGAAGAGTACTCTCCCCAACCCATATTCTATTTTGCTTTACGAACGGACGAATTGCATATTATATATTATATATCATAATATACTTAATACTTATTATATGTCTACAAGTTATAATAAAAATAGTAATAATAATAGTAATACGTAAAATGAAATAAAAAATACTGCACATTTATCAGAAAAAAAAAATAAATAACACGAGATGCACATAAAACGCACAAATACTATCCGTGTAAGTACGCGGTAAAAACACGTAAATATTAAAACTACATAATATGTATTATATAATAATAATAATAATAGTAATATTAATATGATGCGTACAAAATTCGAATGGAAGACCGAAACATTATAATCATTATAAATTCTTCGTTTGTTACACGATCGAAATATTCTCAGATCACAGATATTCTTAGAGTTTATAAAAAAACAACAAAACATAAAAAATAAAAAAATAAAATAGAAATAATAAAAATGAAATCAAAGCCCAATGTTTCCATCGTTGCGAGTACCTGTACACAATACTGTCTCATAATAATGATAATCATGAAATTATAAATGATGATACTACTATAATGTAGGTACACACATCACGAAGACGCGGAATAATAAAAATTATAATAATAATAAAAATATACGAAGACATATATATATATATATACGTTCGAAGACTAAAATAATTGATTTTTGTGTGTATAAAAAATAAACGGATATTTAGTTTTAATTTTTGCTCGCTAACTCCAATGACGGTCGCAACGTCAGGCAACCTTCGACCCAAAAGTTTGGCCTGTCCAACATCCTTTGCCACAAGGCAGTTTCTTTTTCGTTGGAATCCATCCAGTCGACTGGTTTGCCGTCACACATACCTGAAAAATACATAATTTTTTTTTTAAATTTATACATATTAAATTTATAACCTATTACCGTATTTCTAAATATATAAGTAACTACAGAGCTACGTTCCTTCATGAATTCAATACAATTAATCTAACCTTTAAATTCGTTCTACGCATTACTAATTTCACATTGCACACATAGGGGCTACATAGGTAGTGCATACTACACAATATAGTAATCAGCTGCGGTTTAGTATACCAGGTTAGGTTAGGTTAGGTTAGGTATCTTTATTCTATGGTTTATACACACATTTTTCTGGGGGACGAGGCATCAAAAACGAATAAATTACAATGTATTTTAATTTATTAACAAAGGGTCCCGTGTCAACAAGTGATCATTATTGGTTGATCGTGTAATTATAAAATAGTTATGCACGGACCAGCATCACTCTTAGCTAATATTCATATGATAATAGGTATATATATATATATAATAACTAAATTGTAATTTCATAAATAGATAATAAATTTGTACCTGTTATTTAGGGTTAAATTTTTTCAGATAACTCAACTAAAAAATTATATCATTTTATTCTTAAACCAGTGGCATATATATTATTATTATTTTTTTTGGGTGGGGGGGTGGGGGTTGAGTTATATTTATAAGAAATAATTGTATAACCACAAATTAAGTGCTAAAAAATAAATGAATGATTATCGTGTTTTTATATAGGTACGCATGAGGTAAGGTCCTACACTAACCTAAAAAGGATATGTAAGTTTCTACACGAGATATTTAGAAAATAATATGATGTATTGATATGGATTCTCATAAATATCAATAAATATCGTAATATTCCGGATTCATAAATTAAATTACAAACAAAATTTTTTTTTTCACTTCCCGTCCTTAGTTGGTGTGATTTAAAACTATTTTTCACTTAGAAAAATAACTCTTTAAGGCACGAATATTATTCAGATGTTATTTTACCCATTAATGTCAATCGAATAATCCGTTACCAATTTATCAATTATATAGACTATATATATATGGCACAAGTTATTTAGATGTTGTTTTATATACATTTATTTTTAATAATATATATATTTTTCATATATTTCATTATTTTTACAACTATATAGGCTAAAATTATCAATCATATCACGAGGAAAGTTTACCATATTTTACTGTAATTAATTTCAAAAGATGACCGTACACCAACTAGCTTATTTCTGTGTAGAAACTTTCATATCATATTTAATTTTCGAATAGGAACTAACATATCAAATGTTATTATAGGTACTCGTGTAAGAATTTACATTCACCTAAATGCACCCGGCTGATCACACAACGCCCAAGTAGAATAACACTCGTGATGTGTATACAAATGGGTTGAAAATTCATTAGAATATAACAGATAGTGAAATTATTTTGCAATATTTACCTAAGTAGACTATTATTAATTTCTGTAACACACTTTATGTGAATCACGATACATAAACTAAATATTCTGCAATAAATAAAAACTTTTTTTTTTTCGTATAATCATATAAATATTAATTTTATGAATAATTAATCGTATAATAACGCCACGACATAGTCCTTAAAACTATGTCTATTGAGTACGATGATAAAAATAATGTATTTGTTCCTCTATGGACGTGTCACGTGTACACCGGAGTGGTGCGTTCAACTCACGGACATGGCGCTTTTGAAACTTTGTACGACGCGACGTCCTCTCCAATCGATAATTATTGTTTATTACGTTTTTGACGTGCCGTCGTCGCCGCCGCCCACGCCGATCCGACAGGTGAAAATCACCATTGTCATTATTACGGAGTGTATATATATTATATATACGTCTTATTATGCTGTGTATTGTGATATCGTGGCCGGAAAACACAGATGATAATAATAATTATTATTGCCATTATAACGGAGTGAGAGAGAGAGAGAGAGAGGTCGTGCGTACGTTTCAAAACCCGTTCTACGTGATTACAACAGTCAACTCAAGATGTCATTATCATCATAGAAAAAAAGTTCATCGTCAGATTGGGTTGATGATTGCTACGGTATGTCTCCCCCCCCCCATGATGGTTTGTCGCAAACCGGCAGCATATTTTGGCTTTAATTTTACCTACTATTATATTTGCTTATTATATTATTACCGATTTAACTAAATCATTAGGACTTTTTATTTTTAAAAATTTGGTTATTCGTCAGTTAAAAAATAAATTACCTGAGCCCAACGATAGGCGGACGCCTCCCAAGAACTCGTTGCTTCCCAGCCGGTCGTGGTCCCAAACGGTCAGTTCCAGACTCCGTTCCGCCAATTCTTCTGGAGATATGTCTCTGTACGTAAGCGTTTGGTTCCAGTTGGGGTTGCACGTCTTTCGGGCCACGTTGGTCTTCTGCTTAGAACTGCGACCCTTGTCGGGTAGTAAATAACTGGAAAATAGGGTAAAAATAGATTAGAATAAATTACATTTCACATCACCAATTACTCACCTTTTGCAAAACGGATCGGATGAGCCGTTAGACTTGATCGCTTGAAGGTTTTTTGCGTCTTTCACTAGCAGAAGGAATGTGCCCTTGGTACGTTTTTTTGAGTTCGGGTCGGGTGGCACACACTTCAGGCCGACGATAATTTCGCCTTTGTTACTGACACACATGGTATCATCTAAAGGTTCTGTCTGTAACATAGAAAATCGCAGTCATTAGACACCAGTCCTTCGTTTTGTCGTATATTTTAATAAAATAATACTCACTCGTTCCTGAAGTGGGTAGAGCTTTGGTGATGGATCGTCAAATATCATGTTCTCCAGAGGAAGTTGGACCTCGCCTAAGAAGTTGTTGCGTCCGAACATGTCCGAGTGCCACACGCTTAACCACAGTGTTCGGCTGTTAAGCTCTTCCAAAGGTAGACTGTACTTGAGCACCTCGTCAAATATCGGATTCATCGTGTGCTTCTTCACTCGGGTCTTTCTTTTGCCAGCCTTGGATTTGTCAGGCAATAGGTACACTTTTACGTAGCTAAATAAGAAAAAAACGATACATGCAACGTTTGCTGATTGATCAAGGTTAACATTTTTTTATCAACCCTGACATTTAAGAAAAATATTTCACATGCTTTTAGTAATAACGAGATCGAATCTGTAACACATTATAATATGAGGAATGCGATCAACAGAAATCAAATCTAAATCGATGACGCGTGCAGGTATATGAGAATTCATATGATGTTTAATGACGATTTATTTTGATAGTACACGATGTAAGACTTATCATGTAAATATTAGTAATTATAGACTACCGGAGCCGGCTATTTATTAAGGAACAAAAATTCAGACGATTTCAAGTTACTGGCACAAATGTGACTAGTTTACGAGGCGTTTAGAATTTTTCTTGTGAGGAAAGTTGTTGTAGGTACTAAAAACACACTTAAGGGTGTCGATGCTGGTTTTCCCAGTTTTCCGCAATTCTAAACATTTGAAAATTATATTTTATATTTTAGTTGTTAGGTACCTACCTTATAATTTTAATACTTTTCACTAATTTATACTGCCTATCTATTTATAAATTAAATTAAACCAAAGGAATCCGACTATTCTACGGAGGGGTGAGAAGTTTTTCCTGTAATACATGTTTTTGTATTAAAAACGAACCGGTTCCGACGCGCTTATAATTAAAACTAGACCTAGATCGTAAAAACGCCGTCTATCGTATCTCGCGAACTGCAGTGTACACACTTTATATTATGGTCGAATATTAGGTACTTACGGGTCGGATCTGTTTCGTTTGGGATCGGCAGCTGCCAGGTCGCGACAATGTTTAATGTTGATCTCGAACTGTGCTGCTTTATAGTTGTACTGAAGACCAAACTCCACCTCGCCTCTGATAGGCACCGTGCCGTATCTGCCCTCTCCGGCGCCAGAGTACACGGACGCCATGGAATCGCTTCTAGCCTGTGAATGAAGAAAAACGAACGTTGAGACAATAAGCGACACTCGTATGTTAATTATATAATATAATATATTATAATATATTATACAATATTGCGTACGCAATGTGCGGGTTTGTTTTCGGAACCGCAGCAAGACGCGCGACCGGGTCTTCGAATGCATACGAAACGAAATCGATCTACGCTCGGGAGGCTTGGAAATTATCTAAATTCACGAGTGCCGAGATTGAACATTTCCTCCAAAACGAAAATTACGACGTTAAAACCATCCACGGTCCAACGAAGACGTGCGAGAACCGACAATCTAGTCTATACATGCCTGACAAATTATAATCGTGGCGGCTGTGCGACGGCCGGCATGGATAACAATTTTTCAAAAAAAAAAACGACGACTGCGATTTATACACACTCACACTCAGTTTGAGCTTCCAACCTGCCTATTCTTTTCTTCGCTATAACCTCTGTCGTATACTCATGACACGTCGTCGCGGTCTTGTGACGTGAAAAGCGTCACGAGTTGATTATTATTAATTAGAACCACCGTCACGAATCGATAATTAATTTGCGAAACGTTTGATGCACGAGGGATGTTACAATATTATTATGTTATACGCTACGTCGACGCGGCCGCATGCGCTGCTACAGCTTATTTTCATCCATCGACCGTTGAATGTAGGTACGATCTGTCATTATTTTCGTTAAATTTTATGACGTGTCTACAATAGTGCGCATACACTGCACAGTACGTATACTAAACCTACTAATTTTCAAAAATATTTTCATCCCATATAGTTTCAAATATAAAACTGTATACACCTATTAGTGCCTGCAGTGTAAGAATAATTATGCAGCATCGCGATAAAAATAAATTAGGAAATTCGCTCTGTAGACGCTCGAATCCACGATAATACTATATAGCAGGTATCAGTTTTTTAAAGCGTAATCGCGTATAACGACTATTATATGAACGCGATGCAGGGGTCCGCCACTCTCGTTAACGGAGTTAAACTCGCGCCAGTTAATAACATAATGGATATATATATATATATGTATAGCCTAGACGTTTATTATTATTATTCATAAGGCGGTAAAGCGGAGTTTACTGAGAGAATTAAAGAACCGCGATAAAGAAATAAGGAACGGTGCGGCGGTATAGTTATAGTGAAACAAACGGCGATACAGCTACGATTAAAATAAATATACGACCGCAGATTTCGGGTCCGGCCGTGGCACGGAAGACGTTGTGTTATTTTTTATATACATATTATATGTATTATATATTATAACAACATTGGCGGAGGCGAGGAAAATAATAGTCTAATAATTCGGAACATTTGCAAACGGCGGTGGAGTATACAGCGCAAGTTTCTTCGTCGCAGCAATAATCTTACGATCGTATAAAATAATGAAATTTACAAAAGTTCGAGTTTAGAGTGTGTGAGTGCGCACCTGTACCTATATACATAACAATAATATGTATATAAACGCAGCAAAGTGAATCCGCGAAACAAACGGCGAAATTCGAGATGGGAAACCCTGAAAGTTGTGTTTGCGTTGTGATAATTCGTTTGGTGAGGAGAAAAATAATAATAAAAGCCTTCGAAAACACTCAAGTCGCGCCGAACGCGCACATTAACATAAAAAAAAGAAATTAATCGGGCTTTGCCGCAGTTGACTCGAGCGAAATCCAGCAGAATTAAACACGATAAATCCTGTGCAAAACAAGACAAACGACGACGTCGTAAACACGTAAAATCGTATATATATATATACATATTGCGAGGGGAAACCAAAAGTGAAGATAGCACACTGCGCGGTGGTCGTATCAACTGATAATTTGCATTGTTTAAAATTCACGTGCCGTTTGGTAAAAGTAGTGAAATAAATAAAAAACGGCGGCGAGCGCGTGTGAAGTGCGCGGTATTACCTACCGAAAAAGTATATACTTAACAACCGCGCATTCGTCTTCTTTGTCTCACAAAACGTATAATTTCACTCGGGCGTAGGCAAGTACGCAGTTGGTTTAGATTAAATTTACAAATGAGATCATTATAACTGTGACCCGGTGTAGAGGTTTAAAAAAAAAGAAAAATGATTTTATTCTAATAACAGTTCTAAGTAAGCGTTTGAAAATATTTATAATTAAACTAATGACTTGTATTAATATTAAAAAAAAGCCATGCGGCACAGCTGCTGCAGCTATAATGTTTGTATACTTATAAATAGTTATAATTAATAAATAATTTATGGATAAGTAAACTGCGATACTGTAATTACTATATTATACAGTAATGCGAGGATGCGATACGTACATTTGCCAAGTTTAAATTTGGAAGCGACAAAAATCGATACCTGCAAGTGAAAAAGTATAATAGGTAAAGGTATACCGTATACAAAAAAAGTGAACAATATTTTGTCAAACATACGTGCGAGTTAAATTCAATAGTCGTTCCCCATAGCTTTAGTCAGTCTAAATAATACACAATAAAATATGATGATGTTTGGTTGTTGCCATATTTATAATGTACAGGTATTACAACCAAATACCAATAATATTTTAAATATAAATACAAAAATTAACGGCCTAATAAGTATAATATTATTTTATTAATGTACGCATTCGACGTCAGCATTTTCTGTACATCGTGTATTATAATATTATACACACACGCACACACATGTACTCCGTAACCAAGGGGTGTGGTACGAGGACATACTATCTGTTATTTTTAAGGTTGCCAGTATCGAAATTTGTTCAATCTGTGTACATTTTTCGATTTCCTCTAAACCTCTATGACGCAGGTTAATTATTTAAAAAACATAAAACACGTCATAATATGAAATAAACCAATGGAGCCCTGCAGCAGTTTTCCAGACCCACGATTAAGAATCTAAAGTGTTGCTATTATACGACGTCCTATTCGTTAAACGTAAAGAGATTATAGGGGCCCGTCCGCATTAAAAATAATTCGCGATATAACTCACCCCGACCACAAAACGTTTCCGGACATTTCTCCTCAAACTGATGAGGAACAATTTTAACACCGAGTTTTGCGGATTAAACACGAAAACACATTCATAATGATAAATACGATCTAAAGTATTTTCGAACGCGATAAATCTCATACTGTTCTACATAATATGCACAAACTTTGGTAAGTGTCGTTGACGCAACTATGTCGCACACATCAAACAACCGTGTTGTGAACCCCTCCCCTTATCTAATTTACACTCTTGCATTTTATCAATAATCATATACCAACAAATTGACAAATCATCGTTTATAAATTGTTATTCATAAAATGCTATCACTGCCACGGTAAAATCCTAGGCGATAATAATTTGGTATATCGTCCAATCGTCGTGCAACATGCAACGTTGAAGAAAATACACTTAACAAACTTTAAAGTAAAAACATTATCTGTGTTCTCTCGTTGGTTTTTTAGGAAATTTTAATTTTAAAGCGAGTTATGTGTATATAAAATATAAATATTTTAAAATGCTCATAATTCGCTTAAAAATTGAAATATTATAAAAACCCAACGAGAGAACACAGATAATGTTTTTACCTTAAAGTTTGTTAATAGGTCAATTCACTCTAATAACAAAAACTAATAGCACACTATTGAAACTGGTGAACGAAAATTTGCTAAGTCGTACGTGTGTAGAACGGACACAACATATGCGGGTACGACGACCTCTTAAAAGGTATTTATACTATGCAGTTTACATTGTATTTAAAATATTTGGTAGTATAAAAAAATGGTGTACCGTGATAGTGTACATTTTTAGTCTTAAAAGATAATTTACTCATTTTAATAAAGATATATACATATTACATATATATAGATTATTATATTTTACCATCAATTTGTCATTGTATTTTATAAATATTTCGAGATACCCACTTTGCAGCTTTAACTGTACCTATGTACATTATATACAACAGCGGTGATAAGATTCTCCACCGGAGTCATCAGAAACGCATACATTAAGTAGTAGGTAACGTAAATTATACCTAAGTGGCTAAGTATATTATATACGGTCCATCAGTCCATTATCAACTTTCAGTGCCCCCAAACCGTTATTTTACGAATAATAAAAAATAACACTTACCACGCCCAGCGAAGAGCTGCTCCTGTGCGACAATTTTTCCATCTCGTCTTCGGGTTTCGAGCAAAAAGCTGAACTAGCCAATTGTTCCGAACCATTGATGCCGCAGGCTATCGTCGTCCTGCATTCGTTGTCATTACCCGTAGCACCTGCACGGGAAACAGAAATGAAAACAATTTCAATATTATTTTTATGGCTTTCCGTCACGGGCATAGGAGTTTTTTGTCCACCCTGTACACCGCCAAACGATTAACCCGTCGTTTTACGAGCTATCGTCACACTCACAACTCTACGTCACCCGATTATTTAACGATTATTCATTGTTGGTACCTACCGATATTACCACGGGTTTCGGTCGTTATTTTTAAAAATGTTTGTCATATCTATTATGGCACGCGCAAATCCATTACGTTGCCACCTAACACAATACTAGCGGTTTGTTATACCTACTCGTTATTTCATAGTTGACATCACCGAGAGTTATAAGAGGACATTACCGTTTCGATTATAAAGAACCCCATATAATTTAAGTACAGATCTTAGAGGGAATAATATATAATTGATTTATTCCAATAGGTACCTACTTAACCGATATAATAATAGTCGCATTGATTCGTAATATTTCACCGCAACAATATTATTATTGTCTGCGTTCAATGTTATAATAAAACGCAGCGTCAGTTCTCGTCCATCATAATAATAATATTATGGTTGCGTCGAGATATGAATTCTACTATTTTAGAAACGTAATGCATTTTCTTTCGTAATAATTATACCTTGTTTACATAGATATCTCGGGTGTAATTAAAACGTTGCTATTTTTTTTATAGCTTAATTAAAATCGTTAAGATTGTAATGCTACTAATGAGATAAATGTAGAAAAAAACTAATTTTATATAATAATTACTTGTTAACTCTCCGGTATGATTTGATTATAAAACTGTTCGAACAACACATTATATTTGCGGAGCTAAAAAGTTTAAAGAAAGTATATTATGAAATGAATACAATTTTTATCATGTTAAAAATCAAAATCTATATTTTTATGATATCCTACTACTTCGTAAGATTTTTTTTTTCGATCGCGAACCAGCAATAAATTATTTGAGGATTATACGATTTTACAAAAACGTTTCCACTTTTTATGATGACACACTGTTCTACAAATTTAAATACATAATTCTAATTTCTAATAGTTTTGTAAGAGTTCTTAGATACAAATTCAAAGTGAATAGGATTGCCTGCGAACCGCGACAAAAATGAATAATCACCCTGTATATAGACACGTCATTATAATAAAATATACATCATACCTACACCTATATAATATACGCATGTACCTACGATTCTATTTTGTTGCGAAACACACATGGATACCGTTGCGAATAATATGTAGGTACGCGTCAATATAATCATTAATATTGTGTGGTTACAATAATCAACGGGTTGGAACTCGGCGCATTTCACCTCTTTTAATTAACGTTATTTGATGTCTACTAATTAACTAACGCATCAATGAACAGCGAAACAGCATAACACACATTATATCGTATACATAGTGTGTGTGTGTGTGTGTGTGTGTGTGTGTGTGTGTGTGTGTGTGTGTGTGTGTATGTGTGTGTGTGTGACGTGTGTGTATTGTGTATATTATATTGTACACGTAATATTCATTCATTGTTTTTATAATTTTGTACAGCAGTTAAACTTATATAACGAACAACGATCGAATTGTAATATCGAACTCCAATTCGGTAATTTACACACGTACATCGCAGGTAGTTTCAGTTATATATTCCCCGAGAGTTCTATACTATATTGTTTGCATGTTTGATTCGTTTCAAAAACTCCTAAAAAAAAATACCTATAGTTAAAATTTAAACCTTACGTATTTTCAATTCCACCGTGTTATTTGTTTTACACGCAAATGAGTTTTAAATTAGTAAAAGAAACTTAGAGTGGAAAAAATTTTAATTCGTACAAAAGCTAAAAAGCTGGATATTACCCGAATTTGTTGTATCCCGTCCGCATAACAAAATATTACGGATAAAGTATAATATGTATTACATTCGCTATGGGTATTAGGCATATTATAAGGAAATCGATACTCTGCAGGTTTGTCGTCCTCAACGTTAAAGGATAAATTAGCCAGCTATTATAAGACTATAATATACATATAAGATTAAAAATATCATATATCGAGTAACGATTATACCGAACTAATAGATTTTTCAAGTTATGCGTATGCTGCATAAAATTTATATAAAACGAGAACGAAAAATACGATACGGCTGTTGGCCAGGATATCGCGTTTCCTTAAATTCAAGCAGTTGTATAGGTAGGTAAGTACTGTGTAAAGAAATATAGAGCAGTAAAAAAGTTAATGAAAGTTTTAAAACGTGCACAAATAGCGCACATAAAATTATAAACCTTGGCAAATACAAGACAATGCCGAGCGAATAAAATTTTATTCAAGTAAAATTTTAGTCGGTAGCTATAGGTACGTTATTATTTGGATACCAATCAAGTGTACGATTCTCAGAAATTGTTGAAATAAAAAATAAATAATGACTTTCGCGGCAAATTATGTTTGTCATTATGCTATACATGTATTATATACAATAATATATAGGTATAGTTATTTATTCTATTTGGTAAACCGAAGAAAATTTTCTTAAGTAGGACACTGCACCGTTCGGTGTAATAACAGGAATGCAGGTTAAATAAATACCGATATTTTACGAGATTTGTGATTAATAATATTATGCATCATATATAGGTACCTCCACCTACATATTATAATATTATTATATTCATTCTCAGCAACGTATTGCAGTCCACGACCGCGCAAAGAGAAGTGCGCGTAGGTATTACGTAAGATATAATAATATCTGCTATATAGTCCTCGTTATTTAAATAATCGTCCGGAATTTCGAAATCGTATCTTAGATTTAACAATGTCTGGGGTGGGAAGGGTACAATAACGCGTAAATCGGACGATATTATATCATATAGGTAACGTATAATATTTCACTACCGCGTCGACCTTCGATTCGATATCGAACATGGGTACCACGGTCCGCACATTTCGGACAATGCAGATTTGAACTTGGTTTTTTTGTTGGCATTATCCGTTCTTTAGAAAAACAAAAAAATCCGTAGCCAATCGGATTTTCATTATGTTTCATCGAACGATATAGTAGTTTTAACAACGAGAAGCCGATAACGCCATACGTATAGATACATATATATTGTGATTACGGGTTTTATACTCCGAGGGCGGAATGGGCATTGTTTGACGTCAAGTGAAATTTTTGTTGCGCCGCACGATTTACTCGCAGTGCACGCGCGTCGGCGCATTCGAACTTGGAATATCATATTCGTGCAAATTCTATGAGGATAAAAACATAATGTGTTCAAAAATATTGAAACAATGTTGCAAACTGTTAGTACTGCTTAAATTTACCGCTCGGAAATCGAATAGAGGCACCTATACCTATTATTGTTTCATATACTATTATAATATTATACACGGCCACAATGTGTACTATACGGCAACCAGATTTAAGGGTTCAAATAAAGTCAGAAGAGGGGCTCGTACAAAATGTATATCAGTAACATAGGTACTTTCAAAATTGTTGTTTTTGATAATCCAACAACGGTAAATGATATTGAAGACTGCAACATAAAATGTATTAATTATTTTGTGGTAAAAATTAAAAAAAAAAAATTAACTTAATAGTTTAGATGGGCCACAGTATACGAAAAGGGTATCGTCGGCATTTGCCAAAACTAAACGACCGTTAAATCCACCACTGACCATAACATAGTTTATTTATCAGTTTTTTTTATCTTACATTATATAGGTACCTACGATCTGTACATTTTTATAGTACAATCAGCATATAACATTTTTAGAATTTGTTGTACATTTTGACTCGTTTGTCGTGGGAAATGATTTATTATACTCATCGGCGGTGACACAGAAAACAGAAATATTAATTTGTTTTAACTGTTGTATATAGCGGGCCGCAGTAACATTTTCTTTTGAAACACCGCAGGGAGGGTTTAACGATGTAATTCAATCGTAAATATTATATGATTCATATAGGAAACACTCGAGACACGAGTCTGGGCAGAATTCTCGGTAGGTACTCATCCATATATACACATCGTATTGCGCATAATAATGAGCAGCACAGCAGATCAGGCGAAGCGGACTTAAAATATCACATTTGCCCCCTTTGACTATATCCGCTCAGCCGCCGCCGCCCTTGCGGTGCATATAAGCGCGAGAAAGTATTATTCCGGTATTTATAGTAGGTACCTGCGTGTGCACACTATAAAACGACAAAACCACGCCATGTCGTCGGTTAATTCGTTTTATATCTGTTGGCACGATCGATTTTATATTACAATTTATAATAACAATAAGTACCTACGTCATATATATAATATTATATTATATGTGCCAATTTTCCTAAAGAGGAAACCCAAAAGTACCGCCGCGTTAAGTTACGTCGCACAATACGCGCAATAATAACCACATTACGCCATGCGTTTTGGCTGGTTCCGCTCGTTTCCAAAACCGTTTTGTTGTTTTAAATATTCTTGCTAATCATATCAAGTAGCTAAAAGAAAATAATAATATCCGTGATGCTACCTTGTAGGTTTTTTATCGATGAAGCTATTGTTTTGAAATCGTTTTTGAGTATTGAATAAAATCGACAAAAGATCATGAATAATGCAGGCTGTCATATATTTAAATTTGAGAATAGGTACCTTACTATAAGTTAATTCACCAAAATACTTTTGAAACAACAAAACTGTATTGAACGATGGACGAAAATTAAATATTATGTTATGTGTAGGTATAAGACTGAGACAACGAATGCATATTATGAAACTCTGCACGACACTGTTCAAAACTTACATATTTCACTGAAAGGACTGCACGTCCGAAAAAAATCCGTTACCACTAAAATTTAGTGTTAGATTTTACTCACGATTTTATGTCTATAGAAATGAAATAGTAATAAACTATAATAAATAATCATAATATACAATAATGGTGTAAATACCTACGGGGTAAACAAAAAAACCTGACCGTATGAACAAAATATAATTAATGACAAGATAGCAGCGATGAGATGAGAGGAGTACCTCTATATATTATAAAATATAATGATGCCATTGATTAAATATATTTAATGCATAGGTAAGTAATGCCGAACCGATATAAAGATTTAGAATCAATCAAATCAAATATATAATACCTGTATAATGAGAATTATGTTGTATAATATTCTTATTTAAATATATATATTAATGATAATGAACACCAATCGAAAATTTTTACGGCATTGGAAATTTACAATTGCAGTATACGGTATTAAATTAAGAAAGCTACGGCGTCTATATAGTGTTTGTAGAATAAGATATTAATATAATATATTGTATATGTTTTTAACGTTTTCACCAGATTTAATTAAAAATATTTTTCCTCAGAATATCATTATGATTTACCTAGGTACTACATAATTTTATTCAATTTAATCTACAAAACTGAAAGTAACCAATAAAGAAGAATTAATTAATTTGGCATGAACTCTGGACCCTAAAATTTGTTTAAACTTTTATACAAGTATTTTGCATAAGCCGAAAGTCCCAACATATGACATTATGGGTAAGTACATCAATCAAACTCCTTGATTTAACAACTCAGAAAAGTTTTATTTTTCGAAATTGTTATCTTGTACTGACTTCAAATTATGTAAAAATATATTTCTAACAACGTTAAGACTTAGTTGAACAAAATGTTTCCCTAACCTTACATTACCAAGGTATAAAGTGTATAGTGCCTATTCGATATTATTATTAATGACGAATCTTCAGCAGTTGGCTCGCATGAGAATAATAATAAAAACGATACTTAACTAACGTTAACCCTCGAAGGGTCGGGTTGTTTTCCTAAAAGCACATAATAAGTATCATTTCCTAATAACGATATTTATAATATTTTATAATTTATATAGGTATCTGACCGAATAGTGTATTATATATAATATGCAGGTATACGATTTGGGACCAACGAGAAAACACGTTTATTATGAATTATTATTTATATTTTATTATATTTTCTATAGATACTGCAGTATAATCATATAGATTATAGTACAGCAGCACTTTGGTCATTTTCGAAGATTACAAAGTGTACTTATTGAATTATTGATTTAATATATTACAATCATATACTACGTCATTAGCAATGGAAAACTACCAGCACCAAAATTGCTAAAAAATGATTTTCTGATTTTTGATTATTTTTATTGAAATACTAATAATTTATATCAACTAATTTGAACTTCCTAACATACAAATAAATATATAATTAACACATTTAGAAACCTTAGTAAATATTTCAAAAATAATAACTCATAAAGGTAGTCAAATTCTTACAAAATAATATGAACAATATTGGTAACAAATATATAAGTATTGTAAATAACGATCGCGGTGGTTATTAATCAGCTGCAGATGACCGGTTGGTGGTTTTCAATGAATCAAGAATAATACCCAACAACGCGATATATATACTCTGGGTGAGATTAGAGAATCCCCCTCGGACATTTTCACCTCCTCACACCCTCTAACAGACATTTTTCACAGAAGAGATAAACACGTATTATATTCATACGTAGGTTTAGGTATACAATATTAAAAAACCTGTATTATATTATTATTAAAATTAAAAAAAATATTTTTTACTATTCATAAGTCACATAATACCTAATAAAGTAACTAATTTCATTAATTTGTTTAAATTAAATTTTTTTTTTTTGATTCAAAGTCATCTCATACAGATTTAAGTTTATTATTCGATAAAATAAAATAAATTTGGTATAGGTAGGTGTTATATCAATAATCCGTGTATAATTGTATTACCTAATGTCATATAGTTGCAATATAACTGCTCTTTTTAAGACTTTCTTTGGTTTGTTTAAATTATTCATGATGTATTTACTTTTTTAATACCTTACATAAATTAACATCAAATTAATAATAATTAATAATAGGTAATTATATAGTATACTTTAAAATCACCTTTCACAAACATTATTAATTTTGTTTGTCCAATTCCTATTTGAGTTTCGTGTACACATATCTCAATAACGTGGAGAAAATGGGGCGAGGGGGTGGAGTTCGCACGAGTTGTATAGAATAATTAGCATAACGTCTTATATATTTTCCATTAACGTAATTTGAATTTAAATACATTTACAATACATTTTCTACATTTGGAGATTTTTTCATTTCAAGGGGGAAAATGTCCATCTTCCACTCGGGGTATATGTCGTAATTCATAAGTACACCAACATTCCAACATACCTAGGTAATAAATAACATGCATCGGTAATATAGGTACTAATACTATTATTGTGATGTGGAATATAAAGTGAAACAATACCACAAATATCCGTGAGGTATAGCCATACAGATATACTATTGTAGAGGTATACTCAGTCGTGGCGGAAATATGTGTGCAAAGTAAAAGTTGTTATTTGTGAGTTTGTGACGTTGAGTCTCGGGATATTTTCTAAACGACGATAATCACAATACCACACATTTTGTATAGGGTGTCTCGTTCTTATTGTTCTTCTTCAATAATTGTTTTCAAAATTAGTATTATTGAAATCAAAATATCATTACTGTGTATGCTTATGATATAGCAGCGCATAAATAGGTAGTTTTTGAGTAACTTAAAAAAAACAAATTTAATATTTGTTGTTTTTGCGTCTATTATCGAGGGCAGTAGAGTAAATGTATTTATTTTAGTGGACAAATGAGTGTATGCGGAGTACAGAAACGGTGATTGGTGCAGAGGTTTAAGGTTTATATATACCTAGGTTACAGAGTCTATGAATTGTATAGTTTGCATGTACCTACCTATTCCTCTTATGAAAGTTGTCGGAGATTCGCTCTTTTATCCATCATAAAATATCACAATAATATTTCGTAGGTTTATACATACGGTTTAACGTGTTTTTCGATCAAATAATACAATCAACCATAGCCATTTTCGATTTAACGGTTACGAGTTACGACGCGCCTCCGTACAACCGCAATAGAGACTTCATCGGATGAAAGTGAAATCGATAAAACAAACCAAAATCAAGTGCATGTGCTTCCACAGGAATAAATTATATCCTATAAAATATGATGAACAAGGAAAGCCTCTACAACCACTTAGTCAAAAAGACCGTGGCACTATCACCTCCGTCGCAGCAGAGTAAAAATCACATGGTATAGTTGATTCGTATACTTTTTCACGTTTGGCAGATATTTGGCCGCAGTTGTCTTGTACGCAAGATATTAATAAATAATACTATTTAATTTTAGCTAGAAATTATGCATTATTACTACACCGAATTAAATCTGAACTGACGCATAACCTAACCAGTAAAGAAGAATTAAAATTGATTTTTTTTTTTAAATGTTTACCTATAGTAATATAATATTATGTTGAGGTTGAAAGTCTTAGCTTTGCAAGTTTCCTCGTTTAACTCATCGTATAAAACATATATAATGTCGTACATAAAATTTAATATCATCTACTATTGTATTCAATAGGTAAGCTATGAGTTTGGTATTATTTTTCTACCACCAAAATGTTTTGAATCTATATGGTGACGACGTGAACACGCTTTGTGGAGAAACTAAATAATACGTAATTACTCCGATGTTTGTTATTATTTATAATGTAGGTCAATAATTGCAGTCTGCGGTGCAGCGGTATAAAATTCGCGATTACGAAACAATGGAGGTGATGTACGAACTTACCTAAATAATTAGCGATTACTATTGCTGCAGAGTGCATAATCTTAACGCAAATTGCTGGCCGTGTTGTTTCGACTCGAGATTTTTTTATAATCTATTTAAATATAGGTAGTATTCCCCATTCAACGCGTGTATACAGTATGTGTCTTACGAATAAACATGATCTTAAGAATAAGTGCGGTACACGATGTGCTCGTATAACATGCCACAGATAAGTAGCATAATATACTGTATTGCGTTACACATATTATTATTGTGCGATCGTACGCATCACGAATTCAACATATTTTTCGTTTTAAACTCAAATACCTACTGTGATCTAGTGTGGAACGATAATATATTATAATACCTACGATTGACCAACGTATGTAATAATATAATAGATAGACGTTTCGAAATTCTGTCGCCGAAACTATGCAGCGTATATTATAAGACAATACAATACCGACTGCGAGATCAAAAGAAAGTGAAATCATGCGCGAGTGTAAAATTTTTTATAAAATAGCATCATCGTCTTCGACTGAAGAAATCCCGGACGGGACGACGCGAGAGATTGCCGACGTAGATATTATATTTAAGAGATAATATTATACATGAGTTGTAGATAATATTATAAATTTGTATTTCGTGCACGTATTACGTATTTACGTCAAATTTACGGTTTCAAACCCACCGTACAATGCAACAAGCACGTCATTCTAACGTGTTCGATTTAAAGCGCAATAAGTCGAAAAAGTTAATGTTTTGAATATTTTTTTTAATATACCAAAGAACCAAATTAATTTTGGGAAAACCGTTATTTTTCATTTAAAAAATAGTTATTTCCGGCACTGTTCTCTGCGCGTGAATACTACTCGACATTCGGTTAAAGACAGGGTTTTGACCTGGAGGCCAATTCTTGAAATCGTGATAAACTTTGTCGCATGCGATAAAAATTTTATCGCATGAAAATAAATAATTGGTATTCTTGAATTATGGTATGACTTTAGTCGAACGAAAAACATTCGACTATTAGTCGAATGGGTAGAAAGTCGGTGACTAGCCTATATCGCATGATAATTTATGATTATGAGTGTCATGTACTCATATTAAAACCTTATCAGTTAAGATTTTGAATATTGTAAATTGTAAATTTTAATTATGTTAATGTCATTAGTGCATTATTAGGTATTCGTTATTTGTTTTTTATTATTCTGCTCTATATATACTATTAGAATGGCTAATTTTGATGATATGGCAATGTTGTTTGCCATTAACAACGTCGAGGAACACGAAAATCATAATATATATTATGAAAGACAGACTAGAAATCCAGAAAATGTGACAGATCCTTTTACATTGTCAGATCATTTATTTGTAAAAAACAAGTTGGGCGATTTTATGAGTGAATGTTTTACTAAATTTACTCGAACACAATTGTGGATCGTTGGCCATCTGATCAACCAAAAACTTCATTTGGTTATGAGTTGGTCTCATTCTAGACATTATGGGTATTAGTCGAATTACTGTTTTAAGTAAACAGTTAAGTAATAAGTTTACAAACAAATAAATGTAACTTTTTAAACATTTAAAGATGGTAGGTAACAAATAACAACCAAAGTTTTTGATTTTATAAATTTAATTTATCATTGATAACATTCAGTGATAAAGGAATAAAATAATAATTTATATAATTTTCCAGTTTGTTTGAGGTTAAAACACAGATTAAATGAAAAATCTGTGGTTAAAATCTAGATTTGTGTTGTTACCATAGTGGTTCATTCGATAAACTTTATCGCATTCGACAAGTGATAAAATCTTATCGATTTCAATTCAAGAATACCAATTGTATGTCGCATGCGATAAACATTTGTCACAGTCGATAAAATGTATGACTTTTATCGCATGCGAGAATTAGTCGTATGATTTCAAGAATTGGCCCCCTGCACACTCTACATTGAAGTAGTTTTTCGATTTATCATAGTCAATCTTAAGATGCAAAATAGTATCGCAATTACACACCTGCAGCCGAGAAGAAGAAGAGACTTTGTAGTTAGTAGGAGGAAGACGGCCTTATGGCTTACAGTAACATAAGCCTTATGTACAGACGTACAGTAGGTATGATATTATAAAATTACTCGAATGCGCATATTACAATATTATGCATGGACTATATATAGGTGTATCTTGTACAAATTATCGTCAGCAGATGATATTTTATTCGTTTCCGAGGACACTTAAATCCAGCAAACGTCTCACAGTATTATATCGTGGTATTCAAGAGAGACCTCGGCGAAGGTGACCCTATCCGATCGGTGGGGAATTTTCAATGTCGCACGGTGGTCATCGAGACATTATCTATATCTACCAACCCACCACCACTATTATATTTTATTCTACACTGTTTATCCGTTGACGACACTACACACACGACTAGTCGATGATGTGGGTTACAAGGTCGTCGGCCTCCAAGCGCGGGACACGGTGAAACCGAAAACGTTTTGCCGTATATTCATGTACATGCGGGTACGCCGCGGCTTTCACTGCATCGTGCATAAATATAATAAAATATTTAACCACCGAGATTTGCAGCCCAAGAACGCGGCGGCGGATTTAAACGAAACGTTTCGAAAAGTCGGATCGTGTTCGCTATAATGTCATCTCGCCCGTATAGGCATAACAATATACGGCCGTTAGACTTTTACCGCGTTATACGCTCACTATACTCACACAATTCCCCCACTACAAGTATCTAAGTAAACACTTGACCAATCAAGTGACGACTACTGAACGAGATGTATATAGGTAATATATTTCGCGACATAATTCGAGACGTATGTTTTGAAGTCGGTTGGAAGGAAAGAAAAATACGTCGACGGATTTGGTGAAACTCGCCGAAACGTATCGCCGATGACGCGAGTGAATATGTAACACGATATTATTTTTTGAAAATTTCAAAAACTATATACACAGAAATAATGTACCTAATGTATACCTAACCCGACACAACCGGTATATTCTAGTGATAGACAATAACATGCGGACATATAACATTTTTAACATTATTAATCAGCATAAAAACAATAGGTTGTTTTACAATTTTCGTGCGCTTGAAGCATAACTCAGTGTCTTACAAAGACAAATTCTAACAAATATATGTTTTATGTTTGGCCGAAAAAATGAACGGAGAACGACTGGTGATTTCCATATGTCGTGATGATTTTATACATTTTAACTCTTGAAAATGAATCCAACACATGCGCATAAAATATATGCTCCAAACGCTTAACTTATGAAATCAGCTATGGTATAAAAAGAGACCAAAATCAGCCATAAAGTTGAAAGTCATTAAAATTGTGCGCATCGTTTATCGGGGTTTTATTAAGAAAACATTATAGTAATATTATATACAAAAGGTTTAGTCCGTTTCTAGGCACAAACGTGTACCGTTTTGTATTCACTGAGACTACCAAAGCTATAAAAATTTCAGCCACACGTGCTGGTATACGACTGTTTTAAAGTTAAAATTATGTTCAAACGTGGTGGTTGTGTATTATTATATATGCATTAAATATAAGTATACGTACTTCGTACTAACTATATTTAAGTACTATATATGTATACTGAATTTTTACAACAAATATCGTTGTGAGTGCATGAAAAAAAATCATTGTCATAACTCATAAGTGATTATATTTAAAATTTGAGCTACTATTATTATAATTGATAATTATTTTCGATGAACATAATATATAATGTACAAACAATATAATATTAAAGATGCATAGCAAACAATTATTATTAGAACGAACAAATTAAAAATGTCATTTGCATTTATTTGTTGTTAATACTTCTAGGCAAACAACGAAATCTCCATTTTTAATGGATAAAATGTTTACGGTTTAAACCATGGTAAGAATAATAATTATAAATCTATAAAACAACAAGTACCATCTCGTATGAAAATAATACAATATAATGTCTTTTTTATGAAATATAGTCGTCTATGTATGTACCTGTTTTATACTATTGTAATTTAACGATGCATTAATGAATAATTCAAAAGCATTGTTTTTTTTTTACTCTTTTTTTTTTTCAACTTAACATTTAAATATATATTAACCTTTTAAAATGTAATTAAAGAAAGGAGTACCTATATGATTTTAGCAACAATATGTTAGCGGCTATTCAAATTTCTTATATGATTTTGTAAATGCGATTTAATTAATTTACTGTTAATGATTAGGTAGGTAATTTATCTTAAAAAAAAATTAACTTGGAAAAATGAATCTTCTATAATTTCTTGGACTAGTTTTTATAAGGTTCAAAAGTACGTAAATTTACAAAGATAATTAATAATATTTAAATTGTAAACTGGTTCTGCACACAATAATAATAGACGATTTTCGACACATATTTTATTCTCGGGTGTGGAGAACTTAACAACTGTACATGGCGAATTGGAAATGTAATATAACCTATTATACTCTGCTATACGGGTTTTAATGTTTTACACGATAGCTGGTATTGTATTTTTGTACTGTTATTTAATATTAAATAGTAAAATAATATTATTTGATATAGTAATATCTAATACGGTTTGCATTGTATGTTATGTTTATACAACAAATTTACGTATATGGAGTAAAACAAGTTCGAGAATATCAAAATGCTGTCGGTTTAGATAAATCATTTTTAGAAATTATTCTGATCGATATTTGAACCACGTAATATATAGGTTATTAAAACTGTGCCAACGTAAAGTCAGCAATACAAGAAACATTATTAAAAAAACTATTTACGTATATAGGTAGGTACTTTTGTTTAAGTTGATAATACAGGTAAACAGTTGCTATCAGTTACATTAACGACAAAGTAAGAAAAAAGTGTATTGTGGTTACCTATATATACATTTAAGTATATAAAACGTTCTATTTTGCGTTTTTGATAATGCATAATAATATGCAATATGTTATCCTTGACCTTACAATAATGTTAACAGTTTTCATATTAAACTGTTAGACCACTTATCACGATTCAATGCGAATTTAGGTTGAGTTTGATAACTGATCATTGAATACATGAAACGCATTTATTATTATTACAAAAACATTTTTGAAGCCGAAAATGATGCGTAACTGTAAATGTCTGCTGTATAAAGGAAAATAATAAAAACGTATAAGAGTATAACTCACAATGTTCAGTAATGAAGTAAAATAGTTATCATTAAATTTACGAACGATAAAAACATTTTATTATCTAACGTAAAATACATGGTGTATAAATGTATAATACAAAAATATGTAAATTCATATATTATTTGTAGGTATTTGCATAATATATAGATGATAAAAGTAAAAAAAAATATATAATTAAAGTTAAAACCCATTAAATAATATCAAACTAAGACTATTCTAAACGCATATTCGTCAACACTCATCAATTGGTTTTCTAAAACACCACACACACAAACCACATATACAGTTTTATCTGTGGAAAAAACCTCTTATTTTACTTAAATCTCGTAGCCCGTAGGAAATACGAAAATTAGGATGAATAAAATCCCTCTTCCCCGCCGGTCGTCAATTAGCATTTATAGTTAATTTGTGTGGCTTTCGATTGTACTTATACATAAGTATGTAATATAATATACATATTATACCTGTATAATATGAGTTTTAATTTGGTAAATCTCCAACGAAACTTAGGTGGACCAGAGGACCGAGATGATCTCGGAGAATAAATATTCGTAAGTCTAAACTTCCGCCCAGACCAAAGAAAAATTTGTCGGAAACACGTGTCGTCGACAATGTTTCCAATTTCCCGTCATAAGCGGTAACATAAATATTTGTCGACGACAATGACGAAAACGAATGTTTTACAAACGTTTCTTGGTCAGGACTGGGCTTAATCGTTTTGGAAACGCTAAAAAAACACATATACACACATGTGCATTTACCGTTGTCGAGCAGTACTATCTGCAGTACACGTTGGCGGTCAATCGTGGATAATATATTATTATAACAACGCATCACGAACGTAGATCGTTATCTGGCAATGGTTTTCGGACCGACTGCAGCTGCTCTACTCTGAGTACGATATATACATATATATATATCGGTATAATTCTAAATTTGACGATATATGGCGTGCGTGTGACGTCCGTCTGCAGCAATACGGACCTATATGTATTATATGTGTATTATATGTTTATAGGTGTAAGTACTATTTGTATATACGTGCATTGTATACACGGTATGGCGTAACCGTGTAATTAGAATTACTCTAGTTCCGGAGTACCTATATCATCGTTCTGTGTGACGTCTACCTATAATGATATAATATGTATAGTGTATACATAGCAATCGCGCGGTGCATCATCGTTATTGTCGTCGACGACATGCATGCGTACGATACATAGGTGATAATATGAAAATAATGCGTACGAGTGCAGCACCGGCGGAAATGCGGTTATACAATTATTATTTGACAGAATAAAAATCGGTGCGTCTCATACTGAAAATCAAAAAATAAACCACATTTTTCAGATCATTTTCACTCGTTTATCGTGTAAAGCGTTAAAGTTAAAAACAAAAAAAAAACATTCACCCTCTATAATATTACTTGAGTTACCGTATATTATTATAGGCGTAATAAATAATTACTATGATGTGACCACTGAACCGATATTGTTTACTACATAGAATTTCATGGGGGTACTTATATATATACATATATAATCCGTCAATTTTTAAAACGTTCGGATAAAGACAGTTTTTCATTCGCCACGTACCGCCCATAATACTACTATAAATTCATATATCCTTGTCATTATAATATAGCGACGCGTGAATACATGCGAGACAAGCCCGAAACTTGACGAGCAAAATAAAGAGTCGGACTTATAATCGGTCGGGTTTCTTGTCCCTCGTCGGACCAATGACTTTACTCGCGGTTATTCGCTTTTTGTTTACATGTTATATGCGCTCTATAGTGTATATATCACATTATTATTATGTAGGTATATGTAATAAGCGCATAATTTTTATTTTTCCGTCCAGCGCGCCCACCTACACGTCTCGCAATCGTGGGTTTTTATATGATAATATATTTTACATAATTATTATCATGCAGTCAACCTTGCACAACGGTGCTATAGTAATATACATCATTATCTGGACATTGGAAAAAAATAAATCGTTCGAATACCTGCAGATGCCGAATTACGTTTATAATGAACGCATAATATGTCTTCTCTTGTGGTTATTATACTGTGAAAAATACAATATAATATTATTGCGAACACGTCGGTGGTAGTATACATTTAATGCGGACGACGAAAATATAATATTAAAATAATATCCAGCTCGGATGAACAAATTTCACTGTATATACAATAGGTATAGGTATGGACAGAACGTGGATCGCTGCATACATCCTGGTCGTATCCTTTCTAATCGCGTATATTTTCGTTATATACGTATATATATAAAATATATATATATATATTAAATTATAAATGTAGTAGTTGTGTTACAATATAATTACAATCTTTTAATCTCGGATTAAGATTAACACAATGTGCGAAATCAGTGAAAGGGAAACGCGTATTTTAATATTATATACATACTCTAGGCAGATTTAGGTCATCGGTTGCCCGTTTGATAATCATTGTTCTTGCATATTGCCATTTCATATAGGAAATAACATGTAGGAGATGATCCCGTGCATTCTACACATGGTTCTAAAATCCGTTCAAACGTATTATACAATTGTTATTGTTTTATAACGACAATTGTTCACGTACTATTATAATACTGATTATACTGGCCGCAAGAGCCGATTATTTTCGATTACGATGGTCGATATAATACTAATGACGATTTACGTAAATATACGCAAGAATGTATTTCAGTTGCGTCTAATTATGGGACGTGTTATTTCCTGCAACAATGAGCTGAACTGACACGTTGTTGTAATATTATGTTGTCACTCAATGGGCCATCATACCACAAATTTACGAATTTATGAACGAATTACGGGGGACAAAAGATGCCTGACGATTCTGCTGTTGTGTTAGGTACAGGCATTAAAATAATATTTAATATTATTTATTTTATGTAGTTTTATTACGCACTTGCGTTAGCCAAGCGATAATATGAATTTAAATCCGTACATGTGGGACGATCGGTTCAGGGTTATTTAAAATAATTCGTCTTTTTCACGGACGATTGTAAAAATATTTTTAAGTTTGTTGTTTTTCTTTTTTTAAAAAAAATAACGAATAATACTTGGCAAACGTACGAGACTAACATAATATGTAGCGCCGAATAAATTTGTTTGTGGTATACATTCAAATTGACCACATTGTAATATAATACACGAATTGACGATTTGTTGAACGTCAATATAATGCAAGGGACAAGTGGGAAGAAATGAGTTATTATCGTCACAGAACCTGCAGTTATGTGGCTATGTCTCGTGTTATTTCACTGACCAAGATATCCGGTCTGTCGCGTAGTAAAGGCGAGACGATATTATTATATTGATTGTCGTACTGTCGTCTGTCGTAGTCATTATATCGCATCATTATTGGTCACACGATTATTGGACAGTTGTCTCATATAATGAAAAAAAATAATATACATTTGACAATATGATTGATGTATAATTGTATGTTCGAAAATTATAAGTGTAAGGTGTAACCGAAGATATCATATTTCCTCCGATATAGATACTATTTAGTAATCTGGTTTGAACTGTACATCTACTTGGTAAAAAAAAAACACTGTACGACATCAGTCGATAATACAGAACAGCTGAGTGAATAGTTTTGACACCTATCATTTCTGTATAGGTTCTCGATCCGCCCGAATTATTTACCAAAAATAATTATTAGAAAATCAAAATCTTATATTATGGAATTATAATTAGATATTAACTTGCGACTATCTTCTGACGGTTATAATATACGTACTTAATAGTATAAATTTAATCAACGATTTCCTACTCGAACGACGACGGATCGGTCATTTCCGCCATAACACACGCGTGCTTTGCGAAATAATACGGCTGACAAGACCTTGGAGAACACATATTGTTAGATAGTTTCGGAAAAATTGCAATGTTTCCGATTGAAACACGCTCAAATGTGTGCTGTCGACGATATAACATTTTAAGCTGATATATATACATGCGTGGCGTGTATATTATAATAACTGTATACAGTCGTTCAAGTCGTTGTTGACATCACGAAACAGCGATATAGATAATAATAAAACAAATGAACATAATATTGAGTTAACGTACCTACCACAGTATGAAAATATTATACCAGTGTTTCTGTCATTCATTACTATGCATGGACTATCATCAAGTGTAAAAAAACAAATTACATACATTTTTATCCGCTGCAATAGTCAAATGTGAACCGGGGACTAGAGATTACACGACTCGACAAATAACGTACATAATATATTAAAATATGACTACAGGATTTGTCTCGTTTGTGTGATGCAACGCGAAACAGAGAGGCGTCAAATATGTTTACACAGATATTATGTAAAACGAATTTTCACAGAAATAGTATATATAATATAATATATCTACATAGTTAAGTGTCATCCTCTTCCACTCTACAAAGCGATCCTTTTATAATATTTTTTCTTTTATTAACAGAAAACAATTCGAAACAAGACTTCTATTATAATTATTATTTATCGTACGACGTACGCAGTCTGTTTGTTCTTTTTCAAGTCACTGACCATGCGTTTACAGTGTTATGACATTACCAGTCGCCGAGACATAATCAAGTGGTAAATTATGGAAGTGTCACGGTATCTTAAATCTTCCGGTCTCCTGTTGCTGCAGTATTGTTCCCGTTGAAAACCTACAGTCACAGAGACATCTGATTTTATATTGGTCTAATACTCTAATGGATCTTAGACTTTGTTATGACACCCATTAGGTTTATTATTTTCCACTTGATCTATGATGTAATGTGATACTATAGGTAGATTTTTTTATTTATTTATTGCTAACAGATCATAGGCGCACATAGGGTGTGAATTTAGGGGGTGCTGAAATAATTTATGGTACACAGACTAGTGGGGGGCTTTTCCCCCCACACCCCCCTAATACAATACTAACTGCATTGTGATAATTATAAATTTGTATTTAAAATAAAAACAAATATTTAAAAGTAATTATATTATAAGTTATAAAATGATAATATGTAATCATTAATTATTATTATTAAACAAGATTTAATTTCCTGTTTCACAATGCAAATTTTTGCAATATAATTTCCCCATCTATTTTATTGGTATATCTTGGCCCAAACTGGTGCGTAACCAGTTTTTCAATCTATGCATAGCCGAGAAGGAGCGTTCACACATTGAAGAAGAAATTGGAATTGTCATTCCCACTTGAACTAGTTTATAGACATTTGGAAACGAACTTTTATGACATTGATTTTTCAAGTCTTCAAATTCAAAGTTGGCTGGTAGACTATTCTTTAGGACCAGCATTTCTGCTGATAAACTAGTTGTTGATATTTTCAAAATATCCTGATATAGGTACATAAACAGATTTATATACTAATAATATTTCAAAAGATATGACCATGTAATAAATATTTTAAATAGTTAGTTATTTTTTTATAAAATATACCTTATAAGTGTTTATAAAACACAAACTTTTATGTTCATCCAAGTTAAAAAAGTTGTCCACAGATTCGGCCAGCTCTAAGCTTTCTTCCGAAAAACGTTTTTCTACATTTATAATTATTGCATCAATTATTCTTAAATAAACTGTTGTACGCCAATATTCAATAGTGTTTGAAGTGTTATCTTCAGACTCTGCTCCTGTTCGTTGACTCGGGGCATAATCTTGAAGTTTGGCTGGTTCACGACGTTTGCGAGTTTTTTTTTCTTTTGACACTATTGTCAGATACATACATAAATATTTTTTAACAATGCCTAGGTGCTAGGTCATTATAAAGACTTAGGTACTAACATTTTAAATGTATGTTTTATTTTATTTTATTTTATAAACATACAGTATTATTAAATAAAGCCATAATATATAATCCAAATAAATAATAAAGAACTAACCTTCGTTTGTGGGTAGCATTGTCAATAGTATATTATTTTTATTTGCAAAGTTTTGAACCTTTAGCCAAAATTTATTAAACAGTACCTAGATAATAATACGAATTATAAAGTAAGATTAGATAAATGATAATATAATTTCCTATAATATTATGATTGCTGTTTATTGTTTAATGTTTAGACAAAAAATACGTGCAATCATACAATACTGTGAATTCGTGAACTATAATAAGATTGTCTATTTAAATAGATATTTATAATTATAATGGAAAAAAAAATGTCCAACTCAATAAACCATAATAATTTACAAATTATTGGTGGATTACTGAAATCAATTTTACAGGAAACCGGGGGTGCTAATTTTAAACCTGGGGGTGCTAAGCACCCCCAAGCACCCCCCTATGTGCGCCTATGTAACAGATGATTTTTTTCGAGATCTATTCGATATTGGTTTGATCCAATTATTAACGCGTATAGTATAAGGTCTCGTATAGTCAAGCTCAATAATTGTCATGCCTATTTCTTCAGTATCAGCAAATATATTTGAGCGTCGTGCAGTTATCGTATATGCTCTAAGTCGTGTGAAATTCTACGAAATCCTGTAATCGAGGTCTCTAAAACTGTGCTAAAGTGTATTTGATATTATGGCGTTAAAACAATTTGTTTTTATGTCATCGAATGACTGCAGCGAATAAAATATTACGTTGTATGTTTATATATGATCAAATATTAAATATTTATATCTATATAAATATAAATATCACGCAAACAACGAGTTTGCGTGCAATGCACTCGAAAAACTACTTAACTGATTTTGATAAAATTATGCTCAATGTGTGTGATTTGGTCAAACTTAAAATGTAGGATGGTTGTTATCTTGATAAGTTGCCCTTTATTTTTTTTATTGAACCTTTAAGAAAGGATTTACGATTGATATTTTTGTTTGTAAATGGTTGCGGCTACAGCTTACAGTATTGTTGTAATTAATTG
The DNA here is from genome assembly GCA_027563435.1 of Nasonovia ribisnigri. Taxonomy (NCBI): domain Eukaryota; kingdom Metazoa; phylum Arthropoda; class Insecta; order Hemiptera; family Aphididae; genus Nasonovia; species Nasonovia ribisnigri. Next base: position 333,104 of record JANEHU010005085.1, on the reverse strand, counting down.
TTTTAAAATATTTAATGCAATAATTATTGATACACTTAAAAGATTTTTAAAATTAATTTCTAAAAGTATATAGAGTTGGCATTTTTAACGGGCAACGAAGCGCAAGGGGTCAGCTAGTATAAAATACAAAAAATGTTTGCGACTGACTGACGAACGTGTCCTGTATGCATTCCTAAACCTTTCAACCGATTGAGATTTGCGATAAAATTTAGTACAGAAACCTTGAGGATGAAGAAAGGCCACATTTTGTCACAAAAAAAGGTAAATAAGAGGTCCAACCAGAGAAAGTTCTCAAACAGGGATTTTGTGATAATTATTATTATTGTAATTATTTTTTGTTTATAAATGGTTGCTATTGGTCTTAGTAATAATAATTATAACTATTAATGCGATAAGTCTGTGTATTTTAGTACAGAATGTATCGAACCAGGGTTTAGGTGGACCAATTTTTTGCATTATTTGATACTTAAGAGGTAAAATATACACTTACGTACGCATCAAGCGAGGTCTGCAATCTACCGCAGGTAGATTGCCCAACTGATAATATACTGCTAGCATAATCACAAAAATCTAACAATAGCATTGTCGTGTCAGCTAGCTAGTATATTATATATACTATATAGACACGTCGAAGAAGAGTTTTGTGTTTTTTCGAAATTTTAAAACTACTCCCGGTCGATTACGAATACCAATGTGTGAACTGTGAAGTAGGTACTACATTACTACAGTAAACAACACGCGACACTCCGGAAAACAATGGTTCTTAACATTTTAATTACGACCGTCGCGTGTCGGATTTTTAATTAACCAAACGATAACTACGAAATATAGTTTGCGTGTTAATGCATGTGTTATGATTGGGTATCAATAGGCATTAATATATTTTGATTGTGTATATTATGTTGTTGAATTAGAAAATGCAAAAATAAATAAAAACGAAAATTAATCGCTAATTGGTTTACCGCCATTAAACGAAAGTGTTGAAATTAAACTCGTTTGTCGGATAACGTGTGCAATATTCGTTTATCCTCAATAAATGCCCACTCATAATATTATTATTATTAAATAGATTTTGACTCGAGAAAATATAAGCGCAGACCTCTTAAATATCAACCTATAGTTTGATTATATTGAGAAATTGTGTATCCTATGGCTATTAGTCTATGACCCAATTCAGAAAAACGTAAAATGACGCCTTGAATGATTTATTATATATTAAAATATATGATTAAATTTTAAATACATTTTGAGTCTATCTGCAGGTAAAAATTCAAACAGTTGTTTTCGATTCAATTTTGTATCGTATTTAATAGTGATTAGATAGATGCCTATATTATAATATTATGTACACGCATTTACAAAAGTTTTAAACTGATTTTTTTTTTAATGTTCAACGCTTTAGAGTTATTTGAATTATGAAGCGTTATTAAACATTATTTATGGATCTCAACTATACACAACGATTTAACACACATACTTACATTATGTGTGTGCTTATGCTACAGCAAAATAACAATTTTTTAATAAACCGATGAATATTTTTCGAATTAGTTTATCACTATATAAATGTGCATGTAAAATATCAACTGAAAAAAATAGTTATAACTTATAACATATAGGTACATATAACTTTAAAAATTAGAGTAAACAATTGAAAATGCATAAACTTTAATTTTATCAGTAACTACCTATAGAATATTATTACGGTGGAAAAATTCATCACGGGTAATATACTTACAGAAATGTATATGTTAGGTTTTTTTTTATAAAACACTCATTGATAATTTTTAATATCACTCACACTAATATATATATCTATGTATAATATTATAGTAATAATAGACTTTTATAAAAGACCCTTTGTATTTTGTTTTTTTGTTTTGTCAGACTATACTTATATTAGACACACACACACACACACACACACACACACACACACACACACACACACACACATATATATATTATTAATGGATTTTCATTAAGTAATAGGTTATATTATATATGTGTATACAAATATAAGTCGAACGGGGTCACCATAAATATAGCTACAATAGGGAAGCCTCACAGAAAAATAATAACAAAAATGATGCCATAACGTAACAAACAAAAAAAGGGCAGTACTCGCGCGTGAGTGTATTTACACCTGGCGTACGCACATACCCACCCACACGCAACTGTTGACTTATTGCTTGTACATGAAACGCTCACAAGCACCTGGCAATATCATCGGCGACGTAATATATGTTTACGGTGTCTCGTTGATGTTCGAAACATTTGACGGGTAAAAAACGAAAAACGTCAATATTCAATATATATATATATAGGTAATATACCTACACAGAGTACTGCTGCAGATAATACAATAATAATATAATAAAATAGAGAGCGAATCTATACAAGTGCGAACTCGCGGGTCCTATCGGCATGATATAAGTAATAATAAGTCGCTGCAGTAGTAATAATCCAGTGGACAAGTTGAAATGCGCTTTGGCAATAAATTACCAGCCATCCAGTCTTTCCACTGTGAGAATCGATACTGTAGACGTATACCTACGAGGAGACCGCCGCGTAGCAGTAATCGATGGAAGTCACGATTTAACAGACAAGTTTCTATAAAATAGGTAAAAAAAATAGATAATAATAATAATGTTTCCAAAATTATTTCGTCTTGCGTTAAAGTAATTAACGACACTATGACTTGACTTAAAAATTAACAGTGATGTCTTAGAAAACGATATTGCAGTGGCCACCGCACCGTGCATTTAAAAAACAATATCTACGTAACATTTAATGCAAACAAATTCGTACTTGGATAAATAATTTTGAAAAGTATCCTTAATCGTATTCTTTGAATACAGTATAGAGTATTTTTTATGGCAGTAGTATTATTTGAAATAATACCATAAACTATAGATACGTGATATTATCAATATATATGATATATATTTGCAGAGTTTTTCAGACACGATACTCGTCGAGGTCGGAATTTTCCGAAACAGGATACTATAATATTATAATAATGTTTTTTTGTGTAAAAACGTCTAAGGCCATGTTTACAACATAGGTCCGAAAACAATGAACGTAGTAATTTTACTCTTTCAGAGGTTCAAATAATAAAAGCTAGTCAGTAGTCGATAACTTCAGTGTTCCATGTCTTTTTTTAAACAGGTTCATTAAATAATATAATACAGATCACTCGCATTGTTGTTCGATAGAAGAAAAGAATTGATTGTAATATATTAATTTTTATGAAAGGTGAACAACAACAATTAACCGACAGAGTACTCAAATTCACACGTGTGCAATGATATATATTTCATACTACAATCGCTACCTAGTCGCAACATTCCGTTCATTAATACTATGGTCCACCGGTGTGCTCCGCATACGAGAAACGAACGCGTAGGTCGTAAATGTCTACTTAGTTTGTGAAAACGAATAAACAAGATTGAAAATCCAAGGTTTACGCGGGTTTTTACGATATTGGTGGTATAGGTATATGTAGAAGTTGTATTTTGTCCGTTATAATAATGTCAATTTCCCAACTTGAAATCGATTTTGTTTTTAAATAGCGTCCTGTATAGATGTATATTACATAGTTTTGCGGATTACTATTTAATTTAAAACGCGCGGGAGCGGCAGGAGTATGTGTATATATTTTTCAAACGAACAAAAATGAATATATATATATTTTAAATATTTCCATACTTCCATCGCAATAGCATTAGTATGTAGATAACAAGTAAACATTTGGTTTATGTCACTTAGAAATGTACGCCCCGCGCACAGATTATCCCTATTCACGCAGGACGATAATACGGTGTTTTACAATACCAGAAATTCTAGTCCAGAGTAAATAAAAATTCAGTGTTAAGGATTAGGATTATGTTAGGGGGGGGGGGAATTACCGAAGAAATAGAATGCGTTTGGTACTTATAGAGTAGAGACAATGTGCTGTCACGTCCTAAGTTACACGTCTGAAAATGCGTTGAAAAATTGTATCATTGAAATAATCGAAAGAGATATTTTATGTTTGACATTGGCCACATTTGACCACAATTCAACATTCTAAAACAAAATTATAGGCACTTTTTACTCAGTTGACTTGTATTTTATAAAAAAATATATTAATACTTATTAAATAATTTTTTTCATTTTATAATATACGTTATAATCAATCAAAATAGAAATAGAAATAAATGTGCAGGTTAATTAATAATTAAAATAATACTTGAAAAGTTTTGGTTCCATACAAGTATAGCATTATTTAAATAAATAGTGTATGAACGTACTAATTGCATGGCAAACTATATGTATGGTGAATACATTATTATTGTTTTTATTATTTTTTCTGTATATAATATCAATCGTGTCTCGTATTATCTTTGACAGCTGAGGGCTGGGGATGGTATTACTACCCAAAAAAGCCATGGCGTCGGCGATACTTATTATGTTTATTTTGCATATTAGAAAGCAGAGGTATCCCTCCGGCCACCGGGGCCGCTGTCGTTATTTCATTGTGGTTAAACGCGAACGCGCTAGACTGAGAGGACATCGTACACATTCCATAATCTGTAGCACTAGTACAGTAGTACCGTAATTGACCGCCGCCGCAAGAACCCCGAGCTCACAGTCCATAATGTACCTACCTACCTACCTATACCTATTTTTTTTCTTCTTATACTGTATATTTATCTTCTACCGGCCGCGCAACAGACTATTACCATGTTTCGGTCAAACGACGGCGATGAGGTCACGTCCGCACGTCTTGAAGTGTGCAGATGTGCTCTCTAAACTGTGACGAAACGAGTTGAGAGTGCTTCGGTCGCAACATCGAATTAACGCAGTATATATAGTATTGTAACTACCTATACATACTTGATACTACTGTGCACGCGAATAAAAACGCTAATTCTCAAGACGATTGCCTATGAGTTTTATACAATCCTGACGCATATTGATGCATAGGCGAAACCAGGAGGACATTACATTTTACGGCCCCAACTAAGCTCTAACATAAATTAAAGCGAGTTATGTAATAATAAACTGTTTAGTACAATATTTACTATTTGTTTTAAGATATTCGAGGAGGAAACTAGATTATGCCAATGCCAACAGGCCGGAAAAATTAAACGCTGTAGCTAGTATATAAAAATGTCATGACTGACTTACCGGTTGGCGGCGACTGGAAATTGTAGTTGGCCGTTGACGACGATGACGGGGATGGAGACGTCGACGCAGATTGCAGTTGTCCTGGATGCTGCGCGATTCTCCTGCGGTTATATTCCCTACGTGGTGGTGAAGCCACATTTTTGTATCCCGGTGGCCTGTACCTGGCCGACTTTACGTTGAACTGGTGTACGCTATGCGCTTTGTATATACCAGTCAGCGGACTCGGGGACGGCGCTGGTGCGGCTGCGGCGGTGGTAGGCAGTCGAGGTAGCGAGTTTGTATTCGATGACGATGCGATGGCCTGCTGTTGCAGACTCCTGGGCAACGTGGTCGACTTGGGACCGGTGACCGTCACACCGTCATCGCTATCGCCACCCGAGTCACCGCTATCGGGTACGCTGCCTCGTCTTCGTCCGTTCCTCCAGATTCGGTCCTCGACACTGCCACCGATGCTGCCGCACGATCGCACACGGTCCAACTGTTCTCGGCTACTGTTAGCACTCTTTATCAACAGGTCGCCGGCAGACCGTCTCTTAGCCGCGAGCGTCACGCAACTCTCGCCGCTCGACGTTAACCGGGTTCGCGAGTCCGACATCATAAGCGTCGATTCAAAGCTGCCCCGCCAACTGAACCTTTCGTTGTCGCTGGCTTCTTGACGAGCCTCTTCCAATAATGGATCGTGTGACTTGGACCTGGGCAGTGGGCTATTAAACTGTTCGTCGTCGCCTTCATCCTCTTCCTCCGTGGTAGTAGAAATGATCGACGTTTTGTGGTGGTGATGAGATCGTCTGTGATATCTGGACGCCCGTGGCGTACCGGGATTCTCGGAAACCGCGTGCATCAGTGCCACGAGCCGGCTTCCGATGTGTTGCATGACTTTGGTGACGAGTGGCGGTGAGTTCCTGGACGTCGAAGAATCGGAACTGGGAACTTCGATCTTCCGCAACGATGCCATGAGTTTCTGGTAGACGAACGCAGTGTCTCTGTTTTCGTCCTGTAGCCTTGACCCGGTCTCCAAATCAGAACTCGTGTAATCCGATGAATCGTAAGAATCGCTCCACGTGTCTTCGCTACTTAAATATTCGACGATTTCTTTCACCTGTTCGTCTCTTATTCCTGGCACGGTTTTCATTAATCTAGTCAATTCGGACTCAAATTTTACCAATTGAGGCGGTTTGCTCTTTTCTCCAGGCACTTCCGGTTTTGGTTGGTTTGCCAACATGGTCTTGAAAAACGCTCTCATTTTAGACATCATTAAATTTGTTTCTTCGTCCGAACTCCAATTATTAAAACTGTCGGTTCTGGTCAGGCCCTCTGTACCATTTGGTTTTTGATCGCTTTCCGTCATCGGGACTGTAACTTTTTCTTCTGGCACTTCAGCACTCTCCGGGTTTTTATCTAGCACATCGTCTCCAACATTGACATTTTCTATATTTTCTTCGATTTCCAATGCTTCCAAAGGAGGTGCATTTACAACCGATCTCTTTTTCTTCTTACCTCGTTTAACAGTGTCAAATTGACCGTCACTTTTTTCAAACGATATAGATTCGTCATTCGAATCTGAGCTTGTAGACGAGTCTTCGTAATCCAATTGTATCTCTACTTGTTGTTCAGATTCAGTGAGATTATCTAGTGACGAATGTTGACGTCCAGTTCCTCTAGCTCTGACCAATCTCTTTCTTCGTTGCTCGGGACTGTGTTCTGGACTGTCACTACCAACACTACCGTCCGAGTCTGGTCGATCGAAACCCATAAACTCACTTAAGAAATATCTTTCCAGTCTAGATCCAGCCATATCTGATACTACTGGTTGTGGCTCGATGCTGTCCAAAGACTCAAGTCCTTCGCTTATGATAGAACTTGTTTCAGAAAATCCGTCAGTGTTTCTACCAGCATCTTGATCTTTATCGCAGAGACCGAAGAAAAAATACTTTTCCAATTCCGTTTGGTTGTTCCGGTCGGACTCCACTTCACTTTCTTCGCAGCTTTCCTCCACGATGGTGTGCAACGTAAAGTCCAATGCCGATCTCCTGAACTCAGGTTCTTCCTCAAATGACATTTCTTCACCTTCAGAAGATTCCATTTTGAAATCGTCCCTATCCAAGTCTTCCACCCAAGAATCATCGTCGGCCAAACCTTCTTCCAACGTGATAACAGCCGACAACGTGTCACCACCAGTCACGACCTTTACTTCACTGTCGTCAGCCGGCTCGGACGTGTCCAGTGTGAGTTTAAACCCTTCGTCTTGGACTACTGTGGGCATTATTTTTGTGGTATCACTGGTCACCACGTTCACAGCCGGTTTGTCGTCCCGTGTTATCATTATCAGGCTAGTAAACTTGCCACTCAGGCCGGCGGCGGCGGAAGACTCGTCAACGGATATCTGTTCCATGGACTCTGTGCCGGAAAACTCGTCGGAGGCGCTGCTGTTTCCGGCGGCAGACTTAACCGCCGCGGCGGCCGCCGAATTTAAAATGCTAGACAACTTCACGTTGCATCCGTCGTCTTCGTCTTCATCGTCGTCATCGTCCGGACTGTCATTGACGTCGTACGACATGGCGACGTTCTGCGCGTCCGAATCGTCCGAGTCGTCCGACGGCGACGGAGATGGCGAGGACGACGACGAATAATATCCTACCTCACCGTCGCGGTCGTCATCTCCGCACGATGCGACCGGTGACGATGACGATTTTGCGTCGAGGGCCGACGCACGGGCCGCATACATGGTGAGCACAGCACCACCGCCTTCGTCGACGGCGGCCGCGGGGGGTTCCGGCATTTCCGCGGCGACGACACCACCGGCGCCCCTTTTTTCGTTCACATTTCTCAACTCTGCACCACTGATGGCATCACGTTCGCGGAAATATTCAGTTAAAACGTTGGCGAACGCGGTGGTTAGCGTGTACTGCGCGCGCTCCGGCGGTATCACGATCGGCACTGGCACGAACACGGGGAACGGCAACACGACCGGAACGAACGTGGTCGTTGTTGTTGCGCGCGCGTCGGTCTCGCTCGGTTTACTACTGCCACCACCGCTGCCACTACAGCCGGTTAACTGGTCGCCGTTACCGGTACCTGCGCCACCTGCCGACTGTTGTTGCTGTTGTTGCTGCGTTTGTTCCAGCGGACGCGTCTGGTCGTTGTCGTCGTCCAGGCCGGCCATGAAATAGTCCCAGTCACAATCGTCATCGGCCGACAGGCTGGACGACGTTTGCCGGCCACAGCCGCCGTCGTCCGACGACCAATCGGCCCCGTTCAGGAAAACTAGCCGATAGTCCTCTTTGGTCCGACTTCCGCCGAGAATGTCTTCGTGTAGGAAAGGGTCCCGGCGGAGAAAACGCCGACTTCGCGGTGGCGTCACTCCTGAAAAAAAAACGTGCTTTATTATTCAGTCTTAAACAAAAACCTTACAAGACATCGTTTTTAAACCATAAAAGGATAACATTTTTTTTTTATCTTGTAATTTCCAATATTTTTTACAAAATATTTGTGTCACAAATACAAGTCCAAATAACAATAATACAAATTCAAAATTACTCGGAGATACGGAAGAGTAATCACACGATTGTACAAGTGTTTATTTTAATTTGTAGTCAATAAATATCGAAAAATAAAATCATGTCATTAATAACCAAAAGTTAATTAATATTATAATATAAATCTAATTAATATTGTTCTTGTTCTATTTTACGTAATAATAGGTAAGTAAATTAAACTTCAATTACTCTACAAAATCCAAAATTTAAGGTATAGGTAACATAACATTTTAAATTAACCTACAAACAAATTCAGCATAAGCAAATTATTGAAGTGTAATTTTATAATTAATAACGTGTTATTATCATTGGGTATAGTTGGTTGTTACATTGTTTAGCTAATTACATCATCATTATTCATAATATAATCATAATTCATGTTATAAAAAATATCATTTCGCTTTTAACACAAAATGTTTATAATTAATTTAATTTGTCACAATATTATATTTGTTTTATAATTATTTCGAAAAGGATAATTGCTTTTTAAAAATGATCGATGTGTTTATGAGAAAGACTTGCATTTTAATTATATTTAAGCTGATTCTGTAAAAACAAACGTGATCTAACGACTTTCGGTTTTTAAATGTTAAAACTCGTATAACGTGAAATGGTGAAAGAAGTCATAGGGTGAAATTGTTACGTTTTTAATGCCTCGCGGCTGATGTTCGGCCAAAAAAGTTACTTAAAATAGCTTAATCGTTGTGAAATTTTAAATGCGCGTGTTGGCCTTTATCAACTACACGAAACAATTCTGATCAAAAAGATCCACAATGAAAAACTATTCAAAGTTCAAAATAATGAAACGTAAAAAAACATACAGTAATCTTATAGTTTGTGACTTATTGTTAAAGAAAGTTTGATACAATATAAGCATTTTTTCTGTTAGTTGAACAGTGCAAATAAAATTTCACGAATTATTGTTTTTCAAATAAATAAAATACCAGTTAAACACGAATAAATACAGATGTAGTTATGTTATACCTAAAAATAATAGAGGTTATTAATAATGATAAAATGTCACATGTATAATATGAGTTGTAATTTAATTAAGAAACTACATAGTAAGTTTTTAAAATCACTTGAATTCGCGTTTATAAATTATATTATTAGAAGTGGAACATCGTTCAGAAATCATAACGGTTATTAGTATGACAATAGATACAATAGAATAATAAATAATTTTTTTTTACTGAGCTTTTAGTATAGTTAAAAAGAAATATTAAAATTATTTGTAAATGAGTAATATTCACTGATTTATGAAATGCACTTCATCATGTAAAAATAAATCGTAATATACCAATTAATTTTTTCTTATAATACCTATCTACAATCAGTATATAAACAACGTGTGTAACTAATTAAAGACATAAAAAATTATAATTATTAGTTTAAGCTGTTTGCATTCAATGGGTTAAGAATAATTAATTTTCCGATGACGTTGACATTCAGTAGGTATACGCAAGCTGTTTAATTAATCCATTTCGTCCAATCATATATTTTAACTAAGTTTAAAAATTACAAATCGTTGATAATATAATAAATAAATTTACATTCTTGTCAATCTACAGTTTTTCAATTCGACGTTTATGTGTATTAAAATTATCAAAAATAACGGTTTGGTGAGAACACGACACATTATGTCGGCAAGACCCAGATTGTAATTACGCGCATATCTTAGAACTCTTCAAGCACGTTATACAACATTATGCATATTACACTGCATCACAGACCACACACACACACACACACACACACACACGCGCGCAATTTTCAGTGGAGTAACGAAATCCGATGACACCGATTATCGACCGGAAATCCGAGAACAATAGACACCCTTCGGCACCATATTGCGTTCCTAAAAAGAGGTAGGAACCAATAATGCGTATACCCATTTTGAAAAACAGATGTTAAAAAACTAATAAAAAGTTTTGGAAACAATATTTTTTTTTACTCATTTAAATAATATTTATTTTAACAGCATCTGCAGTATTCACGAGAACACTGTGTTGTAGTTATGCAGAGTTTAGATATCGAATTTCAAGTAGTCCCCTAAATATTATATATCTGTGTAGTTAGGTATACGAGGTTTAATTTGCGTAAATGCATAATTTATTAATAATATGCAATTATTATTAATAAAATACAACTAACGGTGGTCGGAGCTCCAGACAACTACATAATATTTTATTTGTACGTTATAAAATATAGTATGCGTGGTTTGTATAAATCTAATAAAAATGAATCTATAGCTAAGGTTATATTTATGTAATCGTTGTAAATTTAAAATTACGTGATTTAACCTGCCCTTTAGCTAAAGAGTAATAGCTAAAGTAATAAGACGTACCTATAATGATTAATGAGAACAACTAACAAATTGATTATGTTTTTGTGTCAAACAAAGAAACGCACAAGAATCAAAAGACTATGGCGATGAAGGGAATGTCCACTTTGTCTTATTTTCGATTGTTTAAGAATACGTTAATTTTTTCTTTATTAATTTCTCTTTGTTATTTTAATTTCATAAAATTTGGGAAATTCGTTGTCAAACCGCACTAAGTTTTATTGAACACGATTATTGACAGCGTCGTGGCACGATATTAAAATAATAATTATTTTTAAATATTTTATGAGCCTCGGGATGTGATAGATATTACACTAATATTATAAGTATAATATGGGTTTGAAATAAAACATAAGCTAAGCCGTACAATATGTATGAACAGACCAGACCACAATAAATGTATTGTCGATTGCACGCATGCAAATAAATAATAATTTATATTTGTCTGAACAATAGGTAGGTAGGTATAAAAAAGTGTATACATATGTGTACACAAATAATAAATATGTGTAAAAAAATTAAATATTTTAAGTATATCACCAGAAAAGTATGAATGATAATAAATTCACGGGAGACTTTTGGTTGTCATTAATGAAACCGATTGATTTGTCTTGAGTTATATTATCTAATTACTTTAAAGTATAACATATAAAGGATAATATACAAAACGTATAGCTATTTATTATTATGTTTATGTGCCTTTCATCGAGATCGTATTGTTAAACTTGAAATGAAAGTACCGAGAGTTATTTGAAACCAATAGTGAAATAAATCGCTCATCTTCCATCGAAAATTATAATGTTTCCACGACTTGTGTGAATACTGAACACAATTTTGAAACTAATATAATCTAAGAAAATTACTTCTTGTATGCTCGAATCGTAGTTTATTATTACTTAATATTTATAATAATACTAATTTTAAAAGAAAGTTTTTATAAAAACGCAATTAAATATGTACCTATGTAATTATATTCAATTTAAATAACTTTGAGTTGAGATATCATAGAATATATTATAAATAATTAAAATACAATATGTAGGTATTGTATATAATTTTAGAACCATACACATATATATGGTGATTTGGTGATTATATAGAACCTTATGTGTAGTCGGTAAGCGGTTTGAAAGTTATTTATTTATCTTATACACAAAGCCTAAGTAGTCATTGAAGTTTGATGAAGTGTCAATGATGATTTCAATAGTGAATTCACGTATGTTATTAACAATTTAAATCTCAGGTGAAATCCTTCTACACCTAATTACCTCGTGTATATTAACTTTCTGATTTGAATTTTAAAAAACTAATGATGAAAAGTTGTCGGAGAATGTTAATTTACTCATTAATCACACGTGTTAAATGTAATTGAGGATTATTTTTAAAAAGGTGCAAATTATAGGTATACTTAATAAGTTTCAAAATGGAAAAGTAAAACCGACAGAAAGAATATAATTTTTAAAAGTAAAACGTAATAATAGGTAACTACATCTTGACGAGAAATAATTTTGAAAATATTCTAAAACTCAATACGCGGTGACTGACTGAATAAGATGGATCAATACGTTTTATATAGTATTATTAAAATAGAAATGTATCAGACCATAAGAAAAAAAAGGTACTAAATATAATATTATGCATATACACTCCTCTCGTCGTAATAAACGTACAATTATAACACAACACAACATTAAATATTGTTTTCGTGTGACATCACTGTCCACCGCTTACGTTAGATAACAATAAATATTTTGGATAACAATAAGGAGTCCGCGTACACACACAACAGACACAAAACACATTGCACGGAAGACTTGGCAACCCTGGGTGTGACAAATGAATGCATAACAATGGCAATAGGCCGGTAAGCACAATGGACTGATGCCGAAAGAAGTTGCTGCAAGGTTAACCACCTCACATCACCGATGGTCGAGAGCATCGTGTGGGAGAGGAATAGAAAGACCTATACCGAACAGAAACGTTATCGGTTTTTGGGCAAGTACGTGATTACTCCACTTTGCAGACATCCGTGCACGTTTGAATACGTATCGGATACATACCAGGCGTAGTCCGCTTCATAAGTCACAAAATATACTTTAAAAACTTAAGTTTTAACAAAATTAAAGTTAGTTAACATTGTCTGATTTTGTTGCTATAAAAAAAATTTTAACTCTTCAGAAAAGTGTCTAAAGATCGTACTGAACACTTTGTATAAATTAAATCTTATCTTATTTTGAACTGTAGTTGTTTAATTCAAAATATGGATTTTTTTCAAAGCATAATTTAAATTTAAATTAAAAACGAAAAGTGTTTCGTACGATCTACAGACATTTTTCTACCGAATTCAAATATTTTTTCAGAATCAAAATTAGACAATTTTGTCAAAAACAATATTAAGTAAGCTGTCGTAAAATTCTTATGGTGAATTTTATATTGTTATGGAGTTATCAACATGAGCATACATGCACGAGACTACGATAGTGGTAACCACATTGAATTTTATTCACACTAATAATCATTTACAAGTTGCGACTAACGCATAGATCTCGGGCTGCTAAGACGAGATTAGAAATTGCCTAAATGTTGCCCCTTAAACAATAGCTGTAGCAAGGGGATTGCAAACGGACAATTATTTCAACAAAAATGTACCAATTTTTCGTCAATCATACCAATAGACCTGATAACGCGATAAGACTTCTAAAAACTGATTTTAATTCATTAGTATGCCTACTTGAGATCGATCAGGCACTTTTTTTAAATGTTGTTCCTAAACTCATAAAAATGTTGTTAGAATATTAAATATTTATGAAATTTTAAATACTGATTATTCGAAAATTAAATTAAGTATCTAAAAATGTGGTAAGATCGATCTCAAGTAGACATAATAACAAATTCAAATCTGTTTTCAGAAATCTTATTCCGTTATCGGGTCCATCGGAGGATTTGACAAAAAGTACATACAAATGAGCATAAATTGTTAAGCGCTATTTTATTTACACACCGGCACACAATTTTAAAATTGTCTATTTTGAACTTCTTAAAAACTGTCCATTTGCAATCCCTAGTAAGCAATGCATTTTTTTGTTTAATATATTATCCTGTATAAAAAATATATTCACTATAAATATATAAAATATATTGTAGAACTTACTTTTATAAAATATTTTTTAATATAAAATGCAAAACAGTTATTATCGTTATATTAAAAAATAACATTCCTAGTTATTTTAAATTATTGATGTATTTACTATTTAGTGAGTGTAGTGTTTTCATTTAAAAGTTAATAGCCTAGCTAAATTATATATTGTAATGAGGAAAATTATTTTTATTTATCTTTTCATAATAACGAGATCAAACATAATAGTATAGCTAACATGGGATCGTTACAGTAAATTAATTTTAAAATAAACCCCATGTTGTTTTAATATAATATTATTATTGTATAATAATCATAATAATAATATGATATAATTTTAGAATATTGCCTATACTAAACTCCTAAAAAACTGTCATCTGTAATAAGCTGATTGCTGATACTACGTAAACGCTATCTAGCGGTTAAATCAACACACATCCATGATATTAACCTAACGATTATTATCATGGTAGTAATTTATTTCCAATATTATTTGATTTTAATATTTTTATGAAGTTATCATTAATATTAAGTGTTTGAGTGTACGTTAGGTATAATGAAGGCTGGAGGAAATGCGAAAGCTTTTAGTCGTTTTTCATTACTTCATAGAAGGAATTGAGTTCGGTTGAAATTAGGTTTTATTTTGCATATTAATTATAAGTTATTATTTTATTGTTTTGTTATGATAAAGTGGTGAACGTTGATTCCAATAGTAATTTGGATTTTATTTACGAAGGTAAGTTGTTTTTAATTGTTTTTGTCAATGCATCTAAAGAGCACTTGAAAATAATTAAAAATACCATTAAACAATTATTCGTTGTGATTTTGATTGTTAGATATTTCATAACAAAATTGTGAATGATTAGATTATACTAATAAGAATAAAGTAGTTAGGTATTTAAAATAATTTTATTTTTTTAATATGTTAATGTTTTCTTCTGTTTGAGAACAATTTCCCAATTTGTAATGCATTAATCAATGTTTTAATACATTCATTTCTCTGGATTTAATGTCAAAATAAATTATTGAACAAAATAAAAGTGACTGAACTGGTTTTTTTAGATATTTTATATTTATGTTATATTAAGTTGTCTATTAATGACGCCTTAATATGATATGCAATTTTTATGTTGAAAATATTTATTGAGAACGGTTTTCTGATAAGAGCAATACATAAAGATGTCTTAAGTCTTTTTTTCACAAATATGTTTTGTATAATACCGTTGATCATGAATCAAAATGCTGGTATTTTTGTTATGTACTATGTTATGTATCGTATAGGTATGAAACAATAATATTATGCTTTTAAGGGGTTTAATGTAGGCAAATATCGTAAAAAATAATAAAATAAAAATTGAAGAATAATACAAGTAAAATCATTAACTGGGGGTTCTATAATAATACCTATAACGGGTACTTTGTAATGTCTTTAGTACCTTAAGTTTTCTCGATTATATATCAACAAAAATTATTAATTTAACATTTGATTGACAAGCATTTTAACAGCAGTTACTATTATTTATTATAATGGATCGAGGGACAACTGCAAACATTGAAAAAACAAAATGAACGTCAAGAGCGGCTTACCGGGCGGGATGTGTTTGAGATCTTCTTGTACTCTGGACAGGCATCCGGTCAGGGCGGCGGTGGCCACTTGCTTCCGGCGGTCGTCCTCGGATTCGCTGGCGCCGCCGCCGGGATGGTCGACGTCGCCCGTCGTCTGCAGCAGCAGCGACGATACATCGGCGATGGCCGTCCCCGCCGTCGTCTCGGCGACGACCGTCTGCATGTCTATGACGTGGCCACAAGTGTCCACCAGGTGGACGGTGTTGACGTCCACGGCCGGCTCAGTCGGCCCGGCGGCGGCAGGCGCGGCTCGTCCGACGCGCGTGGCCGCTCCGACGCCGCCGCCAACACCGTTCCGCTGCGGCCACGGTACGCTACCCCGCGGCATGCTGCTGTAGGCTCGCAGTTCGGGCGACCCTCTGACGGCCGACCACGGAGACGAGTCTGTCGGAAAAAAACAAACATAACGCGTTAATAGCGCAAGAGGAGAGAACGATATGAGACTAATCAAACGGACGAAAAAGTATGGCAACACGCGCACGTAGGCACTCGCGCGCTGGCGGGACTGTCGCCTGTAGGAGGAGACGGCGTGTCGATCCAGTAGGATCAACGGACTTTGGTGGGCAGACTCGTTCACTCATGTGTGCTCATACATATATATATTATAATATTATGTATATGAACGATGTAATATTATAATATATAATATATTTATGGGTTAGACGCGAAAAGAGTGTTAAAAAAGAACACGATGATGCGAGGACGTTGGAAGAGGAGGAGGAGGAGGAGGAGGAGGAGGAAGAGGAGGAGGAGGACGGCGACGAATTTATACAATTGTTTCCAAGTCGTATATATTATAATATTATGCGCTCGAGTTTTGTAACGAATGAAATATTATAATGTATTATCGTAGTCGTACGACAAGACAAAATATTATGCGCCACGCCACCACGCGTTGTGGACGATGCTGATATCACGATTTATCGTCAATCTATTTGAACGTACCTTTGAACGTCAGGGACCTGCCCAGTTTAGTTTCGTTTTTCGGAAATTTCATGGTTTCTGGCGACAAAAAATCAACGATCCATTCTTTCGCCGGCTCCAACGATCTGAAATTACGTAATATATATTTTTAGCATACATCGATCTATATTTCTTACATAGTACCTACACAATATATAACATCATTAGGTACGTATATGTTATGAAGAAGAAAACTATAACATATTAATGTAAATTCAAATTAAACACTTAACGCTTAGGTTCTCATAATACGAGAATAACCCGCTACAGATTCATTTTACCAAACAATAAGATTTTGTTCCTTGAGCTTTAAAGTGTAAAGATAGTTGGTATAATCTTCGGTAAGCGGGATAAATAATTTTATTGTCACGCTTGCGCTAAAAGTTTAATTTTCGATTCCGGTTGAAACGTTCGAAAATGACCTAATTCCGTCCAGCGGACAGTCTAGCGTCTAGCGCGCGTCGACTTTCGGTCCGGACATAGTCAGCATCACTACGACGCCATGCTGTTCCACTGCTTAACGCTGCGAGAAAATCGTACCATATATCGATACATTTTGTCTAATATATCAAAATATACTGGTAATGGGTAAGTGTCGTGCTGGTCTATAAAAACAATTTGGCTTAGCACCGAGGCACCGACAACAGCAAAAACAGTTTATTATAATTTTTGGATTGCCATAATATCTAAAGAGGCGGGGGCGGAGATGGTAAAAAGTCCGATATTGATATTAATTTATATAAGATAACCGATGTGTAGGAACTATAACATAATACCTCATTTTTCTCGAAGGTGAAGGAAACTAATGTGTCATTTTTAACCTGCTAGACACGTGTAGGAACTTACTATTTTCTAAACTACCTCCACGTTATTAAATTCATAGATTAATACATTTTTGGGTGAAACAGGTACTCAAACGGGTTTATATTGGTAAAGGTTTCTATACATCGGAAGTTAAACACATACAATATTATTATATGGTTACTAGAAACTTCCAAGAAGAGACATTTGTTATGGTCACGATAATAATAAAATAATCTAAATTTTTTTGTCATTTTTTTACTTTTATAAGTCTTTACGGGTAGTTATTTAATATTGTGTACAAGCTACAAGGTTCCTCTTATAAAATTCATACACTTTAAAAATAATATTGTAAATCGAGCCATGTCCAGGACTGAATGATATGATTTATCATTGCTTTCAAATTTATAATAATAGGTATTAGGTATACAATACTGGCTTATGCCAAGGTGAACGAAAGTAAATGTGTTTACAACACCCAGTTTAATGTATCTTGTGTTTAGTCAGTACCAACAATACCAATGTCTTAAAAAAAATCAAAACTAACAGTAAGAAGAAGTGAATATTTAAATATTAAAAAAATATGAGTTTAAAAACAGGGATTAAAATCTGTCTCAACAAGAATATAGTATATAGGTAATAATGTTTTTGTCACGCCTGCACAGAATGTTTAATTTCCGATGCCCGGTTAAAGCGTTGAAAAATAAACTTATCCCATCCAGCGCGCATTAAATGTTTTTTTTTGCCCACTGGCGGCGTAAATGTCTAAATCAGATTAATATACATGAGAGGATCTATGATACATTTTGTCTAATATATCAAATACTAGACGGTAGTTACTCCCGTCCTGTTCTATGAAACAGTTTGGCGAAGCTAGAAATAGAGAACACCGAGAACAGATCATTATGATTTTTGGATTTCTATAACAACGATAGAGGTGGTGGCGAAGGCGGTAGAGGCATGAAACATATTATTATTGTAAGTGTGGCTCGTGCGAGAAGGTAATTTCAGTGTTGAGCGAAAGCAGCGCTCGCCTGCGGGGCTTGTGCCGCACACGTCATCTGCGAATGAAATGTAACTTCCCGCCCTTGCCACACAATATACTATAAACTTGAATTTTTTTCCTAATGCCATTGTAAAGTAAAAAAAAACCATTTCCATGCTGTGCGGAAAAACATTGAATTATTATGTTTTTGGTGGTCGCAATTTATACGGTTTATTGCGAAATAACGTAAAATCAGTTATTAAAATACTATTTATTTATTTAATCATTAGTGTTTAGATGCAAATGTAATACGAAATATGCTACGCTAAGAAAATAATTGGTATAATCGAATAACGATTAATCAATAATTATAAATTTATAACTAATCGATATATTTTATAATTTCAATTTCGTAAATGTTTGGTTAGCATATGCCAACGGTCAAAAAGAGTCAAAATATTTTGAAAATTTTATCATGGGGTATAGGAAATGCTAGTATATACATTTTGTGAAAACCTTGTGTTAATCGCTTTTAAGTCAAACCACAAAATCAATTTTCCCAAAAACTGGTTTTAAACATATTCGTTTTTCTTTGAAAAGTATTAGGAATCTTTTATTTTTGACCTTCCAAATATTACCTTCTATAATTAAAAACATTTTCTTATAAGTTGTAAAATTATAGTTGGAAATAAATAAATATTATTATATATTTTAGACTCAATACAATTTTAAAAATATTTAGATAATAGGTAATTAAACCACGAACATATTTACATCGTTCTACGATGGCTTATAAATATTAATTCAATAACATATTATATACATTATACATATAAGTATGTAGTATTATAATATCTAATTGATAATAATATAATATATGCAATGTTTTTGGCCAAAACTAGTTCACACCATACCGTGCTACTGTTACTATGCAGGTGTGGACGCTCACGCATTCATATAACAAATAACTGAGTAAAATGTATTCTACATTCCTATTTCCTACTGAATGTAAAATTATCCGTTATGCTTTAGTAAACACATTCGTGTATGACGTCCTCTTAATATTGATTGCATTCGGATCACTAGGAGAATCACTCTGTTCAAGTTATATCCTGAAAAATGTATGTACCTATACTTATAGTATTTGGTATACCTACCAAAACAATGTCTAGATCCTAATTTCTTGTATGTTTATTTTTTATATCTTAGTTGTTTCATTTCATTTAAATATTATACCGTTTCAGATAATATAAAATGAAATTATAAAAATAAAATAACCAAGTAACTAAATTTTAATTTAAAAAAAATGTAAATAGGTATTTGTGTCGTTAGTTAAAATATTTCTACGGTTAACTTAGTATTGTATTACTAAAATATTGTATTTGATTCCTCTGGTTACTTTATAAAAAATACTATAAACAGTTTAAATGTATTAATTGTTTTATATTTTTTAAACTATATACTAAAAAACTTGTACTAACACTCAAATGAGTTTTATTCATGGTACATTTCGGCATGTCTGTGATTTATAAAGATGGACAAAGTTCTTTGAATTATTTTTACATTACTGTAAGCTTTCTCCGAGGTATAAATTGAATGGGCAATATGTTTATATAATTATTTACGTGGGTTAAGTTTTAACTTCTTTTATCGTTAAGCTTATTATGTCTTTCTTTGTCTTATGTTTTAAGATCTGTTTGATTGTTTACAAGCATTTTCTGAAAATATGAATATTTAAGTACATCGTGAACGCTATTCAGATCTATACAATTATTGTATAATGTATATTATACAGTATACAATGGACTTATTGGGCTTAAATGATTATTATAATATTTTTTTTTTTAAACTTATTATATTTTATGTCTATATAAATAAAAGGGAATGTTTGTGTGTGTGTGTATGTATACGATTCATAGCCAAATCTAAGCACTCATGACTCTGCGATTTGGTACATATGTAACAAAAATACTTAGGGTATGCACCTTAAAGCCAATTTTTTAATTTTAGCATTTTAAAGAGGGTCTTAAACAGGATTTATTGGCTTACTTAAAGCGAATATTATTTTTTGTTTGTATGGGGTTGACATCTAAAGCTATAGCTGTTACAGAAAAAAATAGTTATTACAATTGGATATAACTGGAAACTAATTTTTACATAAAACTAAGTAATTATTTTGATTAAAGATAGGCGTTGATGATATCCTAGTCGAGGAGGGAGAAATAAGGGTTACAAATCTTCGTCGTCAATAAGTGGTAAAATGTAATAGAATTTTTTATTTTTATAACTCAATATTTGTTTTCACTTTAACACTTTTTACATAACGTTGACTAAGTTACTACGTGGTCATGTAAAAAGCGTCAAATGAAAAAAAAATAATAATAGAGTTCTACAAATTTTAATTTTTAAATTTTCACTTGATCATTTTTGTATGACGACGAAAAAATATTTATAAGTACCTATAAAAAAAAAATCACGTGAGATTTAAAGTTGAAAAACGCACTTTCTTTGAACTCGTCGAATAATATTAATGTAGTAAATCATTCACTCTACAGCATTTAAGTTATTATGATATAGTTAAATAGAGAATTGAGAATTCAAAAATACTTAAGGTTGTGTGATTTCCTAAAGACTTTTAAATAGGCATATTCTCAGCTTATTAGTTATGCTACATACCTACATATTTTCAGTGGCGTAGATGGATGGGGGTTGGAAAGAATTTATTATATAGGTACCACGTTACATTAATTGTCATGTAACACGTTAGTTCAACATAAAATAGCCAAGACGGATTGTTCCAGTATAATATTATGATAGGTCAGGGTTATTTTATTGGTAGGTACTTATTGGAAAATAAATGATAATTTATACTACGTACTCGATTTTTTCTTTGTGACACCTAATGCACAGCCATTCGGGAGCATGTGTGGCAGTTGAATATTCTCTGCAAGACATACATATCCGTTCACGGCAAGCACGACAATTGGCCCCTCTATTGATTATCCGGCCCAGTTCGGCCCGGCATCGAGCACAACAGTGTCCAGACCATAGACTGGACTCGCATCGTAACACTTCTAATTCGCCGCTAGCCATAATATCGTATTGCCTGGAAAAAACAAATATCTAATAGTGAAAAAACATTCATCTAACTTATTTTTAGGCAAGAAGATTGGATTTATAATCGTCATTTAAAAAATAATAATGGGTCTCCATAAAGCTTTCATAAAAACTAATTGTATTTCACACCATGCTCATACATTTCTACAGTTAATAACTGTAGAAACTATATGTAATTAAACCTGGCTACATTAGGTAAGTATATACATAGCTTGATGAGAATTAAATTAAAGTACAAATGAATAATGTAAACAATAATGTTAATTCATAACGCGCTGTTATTACTCGTTGCTTAAATACAAATAAACTGAGCTCACGACGAAAACACAGTTCCATTATTTCAAATTCAACTAGTTGTTCTTCTGCAAGAGGACAATTTGTTTCTTATGAACGATGACCTTAATTACCATTCGTAATTGAAATTCATTATTTATTTTCCTCCCGAGTTCGTCGTAAAACGACATCTGTTTTTCTCGTTATTATTGTCACGTCCGCGAAGTCCGTTCCTAGTTTTCCGCCAATGCTTGTGCAATTTGTACAACATAATCTTCAAATATAATATTATGAAAAACCACTTAAGGACGTTAACGCAAAGAGTTATTGCATGTAACACGTTCAACGGCACTCCCGATTAAAATGCAATGCATATTAAATACTTCATATAATATAATATATTACCTGATATTGATATACATACAAAACAGAACATGCGCAAATTACTTCTGCCTACGTACCATTAGATACATAACCTGCAATGCAATAAAAATGTGTTATGTATATTATGCCTACAGGTTTTGTAATCCAATTTCATGACGTATGTGTGTCGTCTTTTTAATGGGCGTCAATCAGTGATAAAACACGAACCCATAATATTTTTCAAAAGATACTTTTACTATTACTTTTTATTATCCACTGTATTATATACTGTTTATAATTCAAACGAAACGCATCTCGGAACAGTATTTCCAAGAATATTTTATTGTGAAATCTGTGAATCGGCTTTGGGTATAAACTATAGAGCATGCCACCAATAGTATTCAAATTTTATTTAAATTTTTTTATGAAATATTTTCGAAGCGTATATTACCCAGTTTTTATTATATTGTTATTGTTGACAGAAACAACCAAATATACTATGATATATAATTGTATCTTGGAATTCAGGGACTTCACTTCAGTTGTGAAATTAATCATACTATACATATTTGGGCACAGCCACTTTATTAACTAAAGTATTTACAGTATGACATACAGGCCTTGGCCTCATGGTAAATATATAAATATAATAAGTATTATGTATTATTATATTAGGAACCAAAATATTCAAACCATATGGTGTTGGAAGCTCATTTTGTTATACATTTCAATGGTAAATAATAAATTATGTTTTAATTGAAATTTTAAATTTAAATTGAGCAACTTGGTTGTATATGTGTTATAAAATTGGCTTTCTTTATATAAAATAATGGACTACGATGTTTGGTTTTTTTTTTATATTTAACAATTTCCATCTGTCATGACTCATCATAACTATCCTATATTATTTTCTATACCATTAATCATAATTACGACAGCAAATTATAGTTACGAACTCGTTTTTTTTATTGGTATTATATAAAAATAATATAATTTTCGAAAAAAATCTAGCCCAAATGTACAATTGCTCAATGAAATCACAAGGTAAAATCACACAGAACTACAGAAGTACCGATTTCTCTCTCCAAAAAGCATTTAAATTTTTGGTATAATTGTCTACAGAATTTTTTTTTAGTGATGCTTATATATATATGTTATTGTAATTAATTAAACTAGATATTGTAAAAACATAAATTATTATTTTATCATTGCAGTAGATAAAAAAAAATAACATACTATTTGTTATTACTTATAATTGTACTCGTATATAATACAAAATATGGGTACCTACATTATAGACATTATCTAAACGCGACCATGTATACGAGTATTAGAGTGATATTTGTTACTGAAATGTGTTACGAAAGTGAGTACTTAACTTATATTTGCATAATTGCCTTAATATCATGTTTCACATGCAACATAAATAATCTATATTGTATGTAGATATTTAAAATAATTACAAAGTGTTTATTTATCGTTGATAAATAGCACTTGTAATTTTAAACTCAAACAGAACATATTAAAGCACCACATTTAATAACATACACATCTCTGAAGAGTGAGTAAGGTTTAAATAATAATTAATTTCTATAAAGGCAAAAAAAATAATTAAAATTAGGAATTGAAATATGATTCAATTTAAATGGACCAAAACATACCTAAGTTAAATTCAAGAAGTGGTCTTTGAATACTTTTATTATTATAAAGGTATATTACATCACAATCAAAAATTCAAAAATACAGTAATAAGCACCATACGATATTTTAATAGTTGATTTGGACGTTTTCTTTTCCATTTCATTAAAATGCGTGCGCTTGCTTTTCGATCCACAAAATATGTACAATACATTTTATTTACTAAATGAAACTTACACAGTACAAATATACAGTACATATTTAACAATACCGCAATTAGTAAAAACATATATTTTGTAGTCAATAGTATACTACCCGAATTGTTAAAGACATATTATTTAAGTCATAAAGTCTGTCAAAACACTTTTTGGGACAGAGAGCACGTAAAAGTACAAGTTCATTCCTCGTTGATTTTATCAATTGAGGTCATTTGAAATGTAGGTGTGAATAAAAGTGAATGGAAATTAATAATTACAACTAAAATAACGAATGTCGAATGAAATATTGAAATTGCCGAAGAAAAATATATTGACAGCAGAGACCAAAATTAACACAACGACAACGTGTATAAGAATTAATGAGTAACTAAAAACTTATGCTTTAGATTTTGGAAAATAATATTTTAATTATTCTTACAGAATCATAATTCGAGGAATTCTGTGTCTTCAAAAATAATATAATGTAAAAATATTGTGAGATCATCAATTATTTATACTAAATAGGTATAACCAGGTAGGTCGTAGGTACAACGAAAATAAAAATGATAATTATTGTAACAATGATATACCTAAGCAACCGGCCTGGTTTATTATCGTTGCAAACGTAAAATCATAATCGATAACAATAATCCAAGTCTCTATAGCGACAAGTATATCATTTTTGAAAGAGACGACCGACGTATACCTGTGGTTACCACGTCTTGTACCCACGTGGCATGTAGTCCGCAAACGAAACGAAAATATCAACAGTATATTAGCGGTATAATAATAATTAATAACAATAATAATCGTATTATAATAGGCACAGGTAGCAGATACTACGTACCAGTGTAGTACTTCTGTTGTTAATTATTATCATTATTACTAGTATCGTCATCGTAACTGGCGGTTGGTGTACTCGAGTACTCGACCGGTCCTTCATGAATATGCGCGTGTGTGTGCGTACTGCGTACACGAGCGAAATAAACAATGGATGGCGGTGGCGGCGATAGAGTAACCGGTACGAGCCGTACCGGCAAACACACACACACACACACACACACAGGCGCGCGTGCGCTCACGTATTCTATAATACTTGCGTATAATATTATATTATTATAATACAGTCGAAGACGAAGACTGTGTCGACGACGGCGATGAGGAACTGCAGAGGAAGACGAAGAGAACTGAGAAGTCAACAGGGCAACGACCAATAACACACACACGTACGCGCACGCGCGAGCGCCGCCATTTATGTATATAATAATATAATATAATATTATATATTATGAGACACGGCGAGTCTTTCAACTCACGTATGCACACACACACACACACGCACACGCACACACCCGCACTATAGATACTGCAACTGTCTGCCGTGTGTTGATAACACACGATAATAATATTATAATACTTTAATGCTTAAATCATATTATTATTCATAATATCAATTATTATCACATGTGCGACGGCGTTTCCGGTACCTACAATAATGGTGAGATAAGAGAACCGAAAGAAGAACAGGTATCCGGTGTAGTCAATTTAAACTGCAGCACATAATATAGTGGTAGGTACAGCCCCGATATCCATAGGCCGAAGAATAGCTCTGAAGACGATCTGATTATAGTAGTATTAATTTATTATTAGGTACATTGTGTAGATAATACGAAGCATTGTTATTAGTAAACCTTGAATGACTTATAATATACTGCGGATATGACTAACAGTAATACACCTGAATTGGTTTTACGTCAACGATCCATACACATATAGTTTCAAAACGAATTAAAACCAAACACTAAAACTTTCTAAAATAATAAAAAATTACTATAGAACCTGAGTTGCTTAATTTTTTTTAAATGAATACCAAGATCCATACGTTATTTTTATA
Organism: Nasonovia ribisnigri; assembly: GCA_027563435.1. Lineage (NCBI taxonomy): Eukaryota > Metazoa > Arthropoda > Insecta > Hemiptera > Aphididae > Nasonovia > Nasonovia ribisnigri. The sequence goes on along the minus strand of JANEHU010005085.1, from coordinate 307,056 downwards.
AGTTAAGATTTTATTGCATTTTTTTGGGTGGGAGGCAGATGCACAAACTCTAATTTTAGTGAGTAATATAATATTTTGACGAGGCGAAACCTTAAAACTATATAATTTCTTTATTAAGAACGGGTTTATTTTAATAACTATGCAAAATAATGAATTATCCGAATACCTGGATAGTGGATTATAAATTTAAAACATAATAGTACTACATAGTACATATCTAACTTATCTCTATACCACAATGGCAAAACAATGTGTGCTATTCACGAGCTATAACTAGTAAAAGTATGGAAAAGTTTTAACACAAAATATATTATACTTTTTGAAAACAAGCTATACATTTAATAACAATAATATATTATTCAACCATAATTTTAAACCCATGTTGTCTGAAAAGTAATAAATTATTTTACTTTTTCTCAGATATTTGTTAAAAACTTTTAATGAGATGTGACATTTTAAACCGTAGAATAAAAATAAATAAAAACTATTATTACTTACTTAGTATAAGGTTTAACCGTTACTCTAGTATATTCACAAATTTTCATTTTAACGGCTTTAAAAAACAAAATGAAAGTACCAAACTATTCGTATATTTTAAGTCAAAACGATAACTCGAAAAACCTTTACTAAAAATCAGATAATTCATATCAGAACATAAAATCAGGAGTGTTATGAACTACAGGAAAACGGTATTCAGAAGATAGCACAATATTATGTAGATATTAAAAAGATATAGCACAATATATTATTATTATTTCTAAAACACGCTGGTGCGTGTGTAAATAGCAAAAAACCTGTTTTTCAATGTTCAAGTCCAAGTACAATTCACGCAATAACAAGGGGTCATTTTAACCCGGTCAAGTGTAAATCCAGAAGCAAATTTAGAATTCACACAACAACAAAAAACTGTAAAATATACAGGTAAGTTAATTACTTCTGAAATACCTAAACGATTGAAGTTTTGTATTTATTTAAAGTATAATTTTTTGCATATCTCGATGTTTTTAATTATATATTTAACAACAAATTCATTTTATTTCTATAATGCGGTATTTATTCGTATATAATAAAATATAATAGGTGCTTAATTTGCTAGCTATTATGTACTAGAAGCGTCGAAGGATAATATGAAATTGAACGAAATTTAAATTAAATATTTAATTATAATATATACTGTATTGTAACTTGTAAGTATTTTTTTATCGTTAGTATTTACATATATGTAGAGTATTTAAGATAAATATATATTTTGTAGAATATGATTGTTGTACTCGGCGCGATTGGTCGATTCAAAAACCGATCGATGGACATGTTTTTACTCATTTTTGAAATAAAATAAAATAATTTGGGTACCTATATATAGTGTATTACTAATTATTAATACCTACACTAATTAATAGCTTATTATTTATTTTAAATTATATACTATATTATATGCTAAAAGTTGAATTAATATTAATATTTTGTTTCATAAGCAATAATCTTCAATTATATATATTTATAAACATAATTGACATAATGTTCACCTTAAACAGTTAATACAGTTTAGTACCTGTTCATATTATCGAGCGTATTATATATATAAAAAAACCAATAACCTTTTGTAAAGTTATGATTCAAGATTAATAATATACTCAATACTCATACATATATTACGGTTGAATTTTCATACGATGTACGTTGTATAATGAGTATACAGGAAATAATCGATTCATAATAATTATAATAGATATACCTAGTTTTACCTTAATCAATGCAGATTATGAAACTAAAAACGGAACAATACAAACAACTATAGCAAGTAGTTCTATCAACATGCATTACAATACGTCAATGATAATTTATTGAAATTGCTTACACTATGTTATAAAAATATTATGTATTATGTAATTGTAATACGACTATAGGACTATGAGTAACAAAAGAAGAGTGACATTTTAAATAAAATGAACCAAGATAGTTCTAATCAACTTTTTTATTTTAAGTGCACCACATTATATTGTGATTATTGAATTCTTCTTAGCAATGGTACAAAAAAATTATAAAATGAAGTATCTACATAAGAAAGGAGTAAAGTTTGTTAAAATCGAATATGGAATTTATCTGCATTTGGCAAATTATGTAAGTATGTAGCTAAACGTAAAATGTAATGAATCTATTCTGTATAAATGCATGGATATAATATTATGTACTTTTAGAATTTTAAATTGAAAACATTTGATCGACTGAAAAATATATTGATAACTATACCATAAAACTCATATATAACAAAATAACTACCATACCATGGTTAGTTTAATACATATTTTACTTCATTGAGAGTTCCGAGTAGGTAGGTACTAAAATTAAGTTTCTTAGAAACAAAATAATAATAATCAATTGTAAATATTTTCACTATAGTAATATAATTTAATTTATTCCCATGCTGTATACTTGTATAGCATAATAAATAATTGTTAAAAAGATTTCAACCAAATATCATTCATGTAAAATGAAAGTATTAATGTCTAAAAGAACATAATGATTAATGACATAAACTATTTTGATCAACTAAAATCAATGTACATTCATCTAAATTATATACTATATTATGATTAAAATCCTTAAAAGTTATACGTATACTTTAACCACATGTTTTAGAGATTAAGAAAACAATAAGTTGTCTAATTTTGTTGCTTTACGACAAGCTTATGTTTAAAATGAAAGAAAACAGCGATGTTGTAATTGTATTATTGTAATAAACTTACATAAGCGAGCAAGTTGAAAATAATGGTTGGCAGTTGTTATAGAATAAAAACGTGTAACTAGCAACTACTAATACAACAATTTAACTATGCAGTTGGTATAACAAGTAAGTACCTACCTAGTTGGTGATAGTTTTTCAGATCTCTTAAGGTTTAATATTTTCAAGAATTTAAATGTAAAAATCGTTTACCCACAATCAATTTCTGTTGAAACACTCAATCATTTAATGTTTTCTATAAACTGTACAAACATTTAAATAACATTAGTAACAATATCTTCTATTATTAATATCGAATATTTATGGTTGCAATATAACAGTTGTAATTTAATTTAGTCATTTACTTTGAATTTATCCTTACCATTAGTTATAAACTATAATACTAGTTTTCATAATATAAATAGAAGGTAATAACATACAAATTAAAAATACATTTTAGATTTTTTTGGATTTTCAGTAGTTACTTTATCTTGTTTGACATAGGGTCATCATTTCAGTTACGAACCACGATGAACTATGGCATTTAGGGACGGTCTAAATTTACCGTTTTAGATTATATACTGTCACAACGAATGAAAATTGAATTCTACTGAACGCTGCAGGATTATTGTCCAATGTCATTTGTCAAGTACAGCGATGGAATATAATATGAGAAAGACTGGTTTCAACTTCATTATGACCAAGTACAACAATGTTAAACCGCAATGGTTGTCCGGGAAGCACACTGCTATACATTATATCATACCCTGCAGTTGAGTGCAGTAAATACAATTTTAATCAACACTGCTCCACGTGACGATAATCAATATAGTATTAAATAGTATTAGTGTATAATAGCACTATAGCAGTTTCAGTATAATAAAGATAAACTATAAAGTGTAATACACACGGGATCTATTAATTTTCACAGAAAAATAACAATTTTCGTTTCCACCAAAATCAACATTTTACCTGGGGTTTAAACTTATTTTATATCGATGGGTTTAAAATTAATCAACTTGGAATAACTACCAATAATATTAAATAACACATACGTTAGATCGTAAGGCCAACTGCCAAGACGATTTGTGTTTATGACGATATCAATAATAATCAAGTCATAAAGATTACAGATACTTTACGGTCGTAATACAGACGATGTTAAAAGAGAAAAAATTATTGCTACTGCACTATTGTTAACACTATTGTCAATATAATAATTATAATTTATAAACTAATAAAACTGTTTAAAACTTAAAAATAATAAGAAAAACACTATTTATCTTGTAAAATATAAAGTTTTATATCTTAAAATAGTCATGTTTTTTACCGTAATATGACTTCCTTATTTTCAATTGTATTTTAATACTATAAATATGTGCATGAAGTATTTGGATGGTTTCATTTAAAATGTATAAAAATAAGAATATAAATATATAAATGGTGATGATTTATGAATATTGTTAAAGTGTGCTCATTGCCCAGTGACCACAACTATTTGTAGTAGTTTTGTCTAAGCTTTTTAATGCTTTCTACGTGGCCACATTTTGGTGGATACTTACATTTCTCCGAAGTATAGTTCAATTAAATAACTAGCATATTGGTTTAAAATAATTTTTCCCTTCAGACAGTTTGACATAAAGTCTTCTATAGTTCTATAAAACGATCAGAAATATCTTCTTGGTATAATATCTTGTACTGGTGATACATGCATGACAGTCAAATGTATATTGCTATTTGATTGTACTTTTGAATTGTCCTTAGTCAATCACAAATGTCATTAATCGCATTCCCTTTACAGGCACTAGCAATTTTTTACCTATCGATAATTATTGTTGAACACATGGCCAAGGTCATTAATTGTGATCTAATTAATTACAGTTTAAAAAAAATAGAGAGTACAAGATAGGAGCTTTAAGTAATAAAATAAATTAAAATAAAAAATCTTTTTACCACCAGCTACTTCTTTTATTTAAATGAAAGAGGGACACGTTTTCATAAAGATACATTAGTAATAGGTAGGTATACAACAAATTTATATGCGAAATAAAGTTTATTTAAGACTCGTCCGACATTTTCATAAATACATCATCTTCACCACATTAACTGGTTACAGTTTCCGTATTTATTTGATTAGAGATTTTTAAAACAAGAACTCGAATTACACTTAATTATACAGTTCATACGTACTTATATCATATGCTCATAGTTGATACTTGATGCAATATATATAAAAAATTATCCATTATTTATAACTTATATAAAATCTGTCACGATGTCTACATGATCGGCAGTTATTCAAATCTGAATAATTTTCAGCCAATCGTTTTAAATAAGGTTAAACCCGGTAAAATATTAATTTTTGCATAAATGAAAATTGAAACTTTTTTTAAATTCAGAGGAATCGAATAAACAATAAATGCTTGTTTACGCACCATAATATTATTGCAACCAAATCACAAGTATTATTCGTATAACGCATAATATGAGTACATAGAGTATAAAATGCACGCGCAAATCTAAGACCACAAACCGTTTTTAAATCACGACCTTCGTGACAAAAACAGCAAAAAATACTACATGATAGGTAATATTGTGTGTACAATCAAGAAAAAAACGAAATTCGACTACCACCAAAAACATAACAGCGGCAAATAATAAGGTGGAGTGTGTTTTGTGTAATTTTTTTTTTAATCAATAGTCCATTCGGATTTTCTATCCACAGGAATTTATTGTCAGACCAGTTCTGAAATCGATACGATCTTAACGTTGTGGCGGAATAAACTCTACACACACACACACACACACACACACACACACACACACACACACACAAACCACTCTATTGTTTGTAGGTAGGTATAGAGCGTAATAATTATAACCGATAAACCGATAGGCGTCGTGTGGTACGCGAATTACCTGCACACTCGCGACTCACCTTGGCCGTTCATGACGCAACCCAATAATACGGCGAAGGCGGCGGCGTTTAAATACAATTTGTAATAACTAATAACATATAGAAATTATCCAAACAAAGGACGTGACTTTCATGGGTCTCGGTCGTACACGCAAATTCGTAAACTAGCTGATACTCACCACGGTCGCCCCATTTCCTCCGTCAAATGATCCATAAACCTCGTCGTATCTCTGCTGACACGGATGCCGCAAACTATTTTTTTAGCGCACTTATCGGATTGAACACACACACAGCGAAAATGGAAATAGAGTAAGCTATATGCATAAAGATATCAAATACATGTAATATTATAATAATGCATTGTATATACTCTGTTTACACGTGAAATTGTGAGAATGTCATATTCTACTGTAGGTACCTACCTAATGCTGATAATAATACGAGTTTCTACAGTTCACTCCGTAGACCCTATAATCTATATACTAGTACAAGGACTATAACAAGCTCATTCCCTTATTCCTTTTGATATTACATAAATGCATACAACAAATACTTTTTTGTTTTATTATTAATGCTTGTTTTAACAACAAACGTTAAAACCAAGGTAATTAGTTGATTCATATTTAACACCCTCATGTGTCGTCTCCTCTTACAATAGTGAACAACATACCACACATTTTATGTTTTTTATTACTCAGTTATTTTTAGTGAATTCACCTTTATGAAATATTTCGATTTAAAGATAAGATTATTATATAGATTGACGATTGTATCACAGGCTTTTATTGTTATTTTAATGTTGACGAAAGTTTATGATCGTATACAAATGTTTAGTTTTAAAACAATCATAACTTGCTTTGTAATTTAAATATCAATGAGATCCCCTAGATAATAATTTTATCTTTACATTTTATGATAGGTAAATTCATTCTAATTTTAAAAATACAAAGTAAAATGGATTATTTTGAACGTAAAATTTGCTTTGTTGTCCCCTTTAACACGGAGACAACTCACAATACACATGCGAGACGTCCTCTAACAATATTATTTTATTATATTACCTAGTTGTTAAAGTACAAATCACTAAGTGGAATTGTGCACGTCGTAAACCTCAGCACTCGACAGTCATAAAAGTATAACAGCAAGTGATAGCTATTTTGTAATTATAAAATTTTTTATCAAAAATCGCACAACTAATATTTCGTCTCAGTAGATCACCATTCCGGAGACATCACCTCTTACGCGATTAGTATGATATGTACCATATTATCTTATCCATTTATATTATACAATACAATATATTATCTATTTATGCTCATTCCACGGGAATACGGGATTATAATTTGGCCTTATCACTGATCGTCTGGCAACCATATTATTACTATCTTAAATCGAGGCGGATGTTATCTATACCCGTGTAGCATCAACTAAGATAGTTCAATAACTCTAACTTCATGATACATTATACGACTTGGAATAATATAGCCATAGTAGTTAGTACAGTAGTACAACAGTATAATATGCGATATATGCCATCCTGCAATACCAACGATGATAATGAACAAAAATATACTAAAGAAAATTATAAATGGAAAAAAAATAAGAAAGGTAACTGAAAACAACAAAACGTTCTTCGTGATTGCGGTGGATGCGAGAATGCGGGAGGCGATCGGCGGCTGTCCGCCGCAGCAAGTTGTATTCCGGTCACGAATGAGTGAGGAGGAGAATCGGGTCGGCGCGACTTGCACAATATAATATCCTAGAGTCAATACTCTATTACTAATACTTTATAGACTATAGCCTGAAACTACTACTTCACAATACTGAATACGCGATAGTATAATAATATTACAGGGGAAACATATTATTATACCAAAACGATACAAAATTCGCAAAAAGACGAGATATTGCGTACCTTAAATGACACATACATTTTGTGTTACTATTATTATAATAAATAACAATAATGATTGTAATAGTCATTGTAAATGTCAAGTGCATTATAAAACAACGAAACGATGCGAAACAAACGAACTTCATTGACGTTGGAGCCTCGGTGACATCATCCGCCGCGCGTTTGGTTAGTCGTACACACACGGTTGGATATTGAGATATTCAACCACCTTCCACCCTTATCTTACTCACAATATAAAAACGTAAACATGTTTTTATAAAACATAATATATTTATACTTATTTTTTTTTTAATATAGCCCGCCTTTGGAAATATCTGTGTACAACACAGGTACACGGTTCTATATGTTATTATGCTCATATCTATATATTATTTATTGTATTATACAATAATAGGATATTTGTAACTGGCCGTTTCATATCAATGAATTTTTAGATCCTCAGTATTTGTTTTAAATTATGTTTTTTCCCCTTGAAAAAGCTTTAGGAGTAGTAAAAATGCTTAAATTTTGAGGGTAATATCTAGAAACAATTTGGACCTATAGTTGGTACCTACTTTAGTGCATTTTTATTTGGAGTACTTAAAAATAATAATAAATATTATACAAATGATTTTGTTTAATTCTGAAGCGTATAATAAATTTAGAGACAAATAAAAAACAAGAGTGCGCACTTGTTGAGTGACTAATTATTGTGAGTTTTAAATTATGTATGTCTGTTACTGTTTTAGAAGACGACGAAAAAAAATATAAACAATAAACTCTGTTCATAATGTTAAATTCTACGTATGTAGCAATATTAGATGATGACTACGATTTTCATCACAAATGTTTGTTGTAACGTTTTTTAAGTACACTAATACAAACGTCTCTTATTTTATCGTTGTATTAATAATATTATATTATATTTCGTTTATTATACAATATACTAGCTGAAACAAGGGAAACATTAAAAAAACATTATTATTAAAACTAGTAAGTACTAATATTTTTCTCAGAATATTTAATTATTTCGGTTACGTGGGTATAAATGTCATTTAATAATTACAATTGGTTGAAATTGCATATTTAAATAATTGAATATTATGATTATGATTTCCTACAGTGATTTATGATTTTAATATATATTTTGTGACTACTGACTTGTGTAGGTGTAATAGAAATACATATTTAATGACATTTAGTTTATGATGTATTGGGCTCATAGTAAACAACAACACTAGGAGGTAACTTTAAATTTGAAATAATTGATTTTCGGTTATAACTACTATGTGAGGTTAACATTTATACTGATATGTTTTTGTACCAAAATAAAATATAGAATATTTTTTATATCCATTTGTATATATGTTATACTAAAAGAATTTCCACATCAAGATGACTATATTATACATATATTATATAAACTAAATAACATATGAATGATTAATATACCTATATAATATCCACATTATATTTTTTATTAATTAAATTACTTAAGTATATATTATAAAAGAAAACGAATTTCTAAAATATATATTCATTGAATAGTCTGAAGCAATAACTCCGCATTATTCCTTGAAGATGAGAATAAAAAAATGATTATTTAAATTAAAGTTATTTTTAATTTCAAAACATATTTTCTAATAATATTGATATCCCCCTTTTTATATATTATTGTAAATAAAAAGGAGTCCGGGGTTTGTTAACATCTAATGAATTGAAAATAAAATTTACCAGTAATTTAAAACTCAATTGTGTAGGATAGAATTTTTTTTTCATTTAAAATTAAAATAATTTATCAGGAAATAAAAATGTATACTATAATACCTACCAATTACGCCAATTAATTAGTGAATCATTACAAAAAATTGTTTTAATAATAAAGGTTTAAATGTTTAATGCCTGAATAGGTTTCATTCTGAGTTTCATATAGCTGTAGTTCTAATAATTAAGAAATTAAATGTGAAAAAAGCTAGTTAGACAATATGTCGTTTATAGGTTGATTTCAATCGAAGTATTTACAATATTATTGAGCAGTAGTGCGCATTATTTTTTGATCCATGACCCCCAAATATTTATAATTTGAAGAGGCAACCTCCTACTAAAATGTAATACATAAATATTATATATTATACTTATAAGTATTCAATATAAAATAGTTAATATTATGCAATTTGAAATATTTTTAATTTAATACAAAATATAATTATAGACATGTTAATTACATTTGTTTTTAATAATTATAAAATTACATTATTCGTCACGTTAGTCAGTGTTCCGATTGTACAAGACCACTTTCTTAATTGTTATTAAATTTTTGCGAATCTATAAAAATGTAGAGATTACCAGGTTGTGCACTACTGATATAAAGAGGTATTAACATTTGATTACCCAATAAATTCAACTATATTATATTAAACAGTAATTATATAACTATATAAATTTCAAAATTTGCAACCTATAATTTCGAAAAATTAATCCTAACATTACAATATTTATATAGGTACTCAGTTTTAAATGTGATTAATGTGAATGACCCAATAGCTGAGATTATGTACGAATACAATGATGATATTAGGGTTGAAGGCAGAATAGATGTGAATAGGTTGTAGATTATATGAAAAAACTGTCACAGCAGTATACATTATTTTTAATATTATACATAAATGCGTCATAATAGCTGATAGTTTAATTATGCAAGTTATATTTAGAAACTTTAAGTATGGATGGATTAAGTAATTTTTGTACGATTTCACATAATTTAATATTTTGGATATAAGTAAAATGGAACAATTAGATAAAAATGTAAAGAAGTAGGTATTATAACATATTATAAGTTAACGGAAGAGTTAGAGCTTAAAAATCTTAAAACTTTGAATTACATCAAGACATTTTATAGAATTACTTAAATAATATGAATCTAAAAGTGGATCAATTGTTAGAATAAAATAGAAAGAAAAAATTGAATATAAAATGTATATATTAAAAAAATTATGGTTATATCTAACTTCATTATAAATTTAATAACTTTAACTTCATTAAAATATTAATATTCAGTATTCACAATACCAATTTTTAATAAGGTTTTAGAATTGCGTGCAAATATATGATACAATTATTATAACTTGATTAAACATAGGTATTATCGATGGCATAATTTTGTACAAAAGTAAGCAAAACTATATAGTTAATAGGTACATTGACATGTATTCATAAACAATAATTTTGTGTTATACTTGAGTCATTCAAGCTATATAATACCTAATTTTATGATGGTTAATAGGTTTACTGCTGCTTGTTCATTTTCCCACGAATCTATATTATTTCAATGGCCATATAATATATACCTACTATGATATTAAAATTTATATGGTTTCCGCTTTATTTATGATAGCGATGCTATTATTTTTGTACGATATTGTATACAGTATAGTATTGAAATAGGTGCCGTATTTAAAATCGACTGTTATACATAAAAATTGGAAAAGTTGAGAGGATGTGTCAGCGCACTATTTGTTTTCTTATATTGTCACATGGAACATTTTCACTCAGGAGAACCAACCTTAGGTTAACTTTAATATTAGAGTGAATTTGCCTACTATAAAACTTAAAATTAAGAGCACTATCAATCATCTGCAGTGTTTGTGCAATGGCTCTTCTCTACGATATTTAAAGCGTTATGCAATATACTTAGGTATATGGTCATTTCTGAATTGTAATATTTTACAAACCCATTTAACTTGTTACTAGATATTGTTATTTGTTACTAACTTGAAGTTTAATAATTGACCGATTTATTCTTATATTAAAGTTGACAATATAAGGTTGGTTCTCCTGAAAGTAAATTTTCCATGTCAAAGAGAGAAAACTAGTGCTCTGATTTCCTCTAAAATAAATTTTTCTAAAAATCAATAAAGTATACATAGTACTATATAGGTACTGATGAAAATAAATATTAAAATATTAAATTATGTATGAGCAGTAAGATGTCATGAAACAATGTCAAGTTTTTGAAATATACTGCATCATTATACATAGGTATAAATATTAACAAGAAAATCATTATATATCCCATATGCATATACTAATGCGTTTTAAAAGTCTTGGATAGATCGTATAGCATGTTTTCCCAGTTGACTAATTGCTTTTGTAGTGCATTTGTCTAGTCATTTGAGTAAAATAAAAACATATGCATGATAGAAAACCGATGACGATGTTAAGAAACGTTAATTTATGTTTAGACGGGAAGTGTTATCAATAATTATTATTACCTACAATTTAGATGTACCAATCCTTATACATAATCATTCCTGAGGAATACGTTATTTAGATTCTCATATATTAAAGAGATAATCATATTTTCTATCGTATATGCATGCAGTAGTGTATTATATATGTTATTATTACTATTAGGCAGATTTTTATTTGAGAATATTTTGTCCAGTCAATGATAAAGTAGTTAATGAATCAACAAAAAAAACTCTGAGAACACTCAAAATATATTAACGAAATACTCAGTTTTAAGTGAACTATCTCACTTCATACTATACATATTATTATATCATTGTTTTCATTTAAAAATGTGTTTTCATAAAATAAACATTAACAAGTATATACCTATATAATAGGTCATATAAGGTCGTTTTTTGGATTGTGAACAATTGTAAATATAAAAAATGATCGAATTTATTTCGAAAAGTCATTCAGTAAAAACGTGAAATACCTACATGCAGAATGTTCTACGGCATTGCAGTTATTATCATTGGTAATGTTGCTTACACTAAATTGCATTAGTAATCCTATTTTAAGCTGATAAAACCGTAACAAGATAACCAAATGTCAATCCATTTAAGCCTTATAAATCTACTGTGTCTGATACGGTATACGCTTCAAATCGTATGTAGGTTGGCGTATAATGCAATTTTTAAAACATTTAGAGGCAAAATCCGTTATTTTTTCCCTTTATCTTCCCCGATCACAGCATATTATGTTTAAAATTATATTGTATAATATAAATAGTAAATACGTATATAAAAAAATAAATATAACTTATAAGTAAGTAAATAAAATACCACGAACCACCCAATTCTTGAACCATGAATTTATGGTACAAAAGTATTTTCACAAACAATATTATTCCAAAAAGAAACCCAATATTTATAATCATATTATTTATTCAGTCATTCAAATCTTATAAAATTAGTCGAAATTATATTCTAAATAATTGTTTTAACGTCTTTTAAACTCCAATTTTAGTTTTAATGATTTAATATTCAATTTGTGTTACCCAAAAACTGACATGGACACATAGTTCTCGAACTAAATAGTTAATAATCATTCAGGCATAATATACTCATCATATGAATCTTATGGACATGCAAAAATTATATCCTCAAATTGCTTTTTAATGTCTCCAATAAGTAATAACTCGATTAATGTTTGAATGATTTCATATTCGATTTGTGTTACTCGAAAACGGACATGGACACTATACTTTCACGTGGCTTGATTACCCAAATTAAAAAAAAAAACTCCCACAAGCTAATAAAATATTTTGTATTAGATATTTTAGAAAAAATCGTGACGAAAACAATTTTATAACAGCTGTTATTAAACAATACCCACTGAATTTACTAAATGTGTTTCGTAACATTTATTATAATAATTTAGAATACAATCTTCTGTACAATAATATATTCATATTAATACCTTAATAAAGATAACTATTTACAGTGGTTATCTTCGTATTAAGCAATAGGTACCAGTGTACCACATAAAATAAAAATAATACATAGTGTTTGAACCGCTTATGCAATTAATTAATTGTTTTTAATGTTAAAAACTTCAAATGTAAAATGTATTAATAAATTAATTCAATGTCATAAAAATGCACAGATTAATCATTACAGACGGTGGCACAAACGCCCTACGGGACACTACTCGAAATCAAACATCAATAGTCAATACATAAGTGATTGAAAATAAAATAAACCTGTCTATAATGAGTAATGACGTATCACGAATGAAATCACTACTTAGGTATTTGATTGATTTTAGGATATGGGGTTTTGTCCACTCTACATTTTGAACATGACGAGAAGATGTGATACATGTATAAAGAAATAAAGAACTGGATGGTATCACGATCTACACAACTAAATCTATAGTAATGCACGGTGACTCTATCAGTTCTCGTACAATTTTATAACCGAGTATGGTTTCATCAAATTATCGCTGCATAAATATATAGATAATATACTTACAACCTACTGCATTAACCCGTGGTCCCTGGTTGATTGGATTTGGCGGTCGATTGTTTGGTTTCAATATTTGTGTTTGCCAAGGCACTTAATTTTAAATTTCACTCGACTCACCGCAAAAAAAAAGCGATAAAGTAGATAGGTACTCGCACACAACACCCACGGGTTGTGGTCTCCAGGGGCTTAAGCGTTCGGGTCGACGGACTATTATCCACGGTCATTGTGATGCACTTGGGAATCGATCATTGACAATTGAAAACTATACAAAAGCGGATGTATCGTCTAAGAAATGATTTCGAAATTAAATAGTTAATTTAGACTTGCACCCCTGCCTTGAAATTGAAGAAATATATCAAATAATTTGATCCATTGGATATTTGTGTATACGTTATTATATTATATTTAATACTAAATTCATATGATTCATAAATAGTATAATATTTAGTATAATATAAGCCACACAAAAAAAGATTTGTTTAAGTTTAGAGAGCATCTTTAAAATGTTTATAGAACACATAGAAAAATTACTCACATAACAATATGCATAACCATCATCATTCCAGAATCCGGATGACAATGAAATTATAAAAAGAATGAAAAATACTAAATCTACCAGAAGTCTATATCCAATACAGTTGAAATCATTGTAGAAAATATGCAGAATTCGTTATCAAGGAGTTCGAGAACTCATTTGGTATATTTTTCTTGCGGCCTTTGTTTTTTCTTGAGCTTCACGTCTCCACCCTCCCCGTTTGCATCCGTCACAAAAACATCATCCACCCACCGAAACTGCATTTTAAGCGAGTCGAGTTAACCTAACCAACGACTGTATTGGCGTGGGCGAAATTCGTCTTAGTGTAGCTACATACAAAATTTAAATAGCTAAGTATAGTAAGTATACGCCGAGAGTGCAATGTGTACAATGCATACAGTAAACATAATATTATAGGTACATCTACTTACTGTTTATCGTAAGCAATATTGCGTATTGTCATTCGCTATATATTGACACGCCACCGCAAAACTTTTTTAAAATAAATAAATTCTACTATCAACAACCGTCGATAACTCATGTATAACATAAAGTATCGTTCAATACTTCAATATGACATTGAATGAAAACGTTTTAAATTAATCTACCGTTATAATTCACATAATAATAATAATAATATACACCTAACCTATACTTATATAAGTAACTAGTACCAATATTATAATGTTATTTTATATTAAATGTTAATAAAATTGTTTGATTGCAAAGTGTATTTCGCATTTCTTCAAATATAAATGCAATTACCCGGTTAGGTTAAGGTCTTCGGAATAGGGTGGTTGCCGTAAAAAAACGAACAAAATTGATTTTTATCTTTCTGAGAAAACGTTAACACTGTTTTATACTTACAATGTTCGTCGTTTGAATTTGAATAGGATTTGGTTGTACAGTATCCAGAACAGAGCCTGGGGTCACGTCGAATTGGATAAATTACCCACTACACTCGTGACTTGTGCCGTCCGAACGATACGATTTGCTTGCGGAGAGAACGTTCGGCGTCCAACGGTATAATACGAATTTTTTATTGTAGGTATTATAAAACTTCAAATATCAAACATAATAATTAACAGTATTGGTTCTGTTATAAATGTTTTCACGAGTGGTTTGCGCATACAGCCAGTAGATATTATGTTAATGTGAACAACATGCATATAATAATATAATAGAATTTGTTTTTACATTTGCAGATTGTAATTCTCATATTTATTTATTTATTTTTAATATAAAAATATATTATAATATTATGCTTCAAATGTAAATACTAAATTGTATAATAAGAGAGGAAATATTTAGCTAAATTTCCGAAATTGAAATATTCCCCGTCTCGGGGTTCGTATACTACCTATATGCGTTTTGTTATACTCGTGCGCTATAAAATATACAGGTAATATAGGTAGGTACCTAATAAAGACATAAATTATTAAGTGTAAATATACATATTAATATATTGTGTAACTTTTGTCATTTTACGTTGTAAATTAAATATATTATCTTGGTTTTTGAAATATATAAGTGATTCGTTAATACTTTAAGTACATACATGCGATATTTCTCGCCAAAGACATATTATCCCCAACGTGATGACATCCATGTTTCAATGTTCGTAATGTAATCAAACATTTAATTACCATTTTTAATAATTTTTCAAAGTTCGTTATCTACCGCTAACACTTTCTAAGGTATTTTGGTCACAACAGGTGGTTTAAAAATAACTACCAATACCCTTACCTATGCGTTTGGGTATTTCAATATTTGTGATGGACGATAATATTTAAAATTTTAACATCGGACAGTTTTTGATTTCGCCTAAAATCTCGGTATTGTTATCTCTGTTATAGGTACTACGGGTTGATTTCCTGGGCATAAAAGCATTCATAAGTAGTACAGATACCAAACCTCAGCCTACATAGGTTAAACATTTTAAAGCTCACTATTAACACTCAGAATACGTCCGAAATCGCAGCAATTGAACTTTTACACAATACATTTTATTCATACACATAATGCAATTATAATATGTAGGCACGTCTCCGGGTTTTGCAATATTTCAAGGTCATAAATCACAATAATATGTATAAGTATATAATAATATGGTACAATAATATTATCAGGTATTAACTACACAGACATCGCACGTACCTACCTCCTATTTCGCGTGTCTTCAAGACTCGACTTGGAACTCAATCGTTCTCGGGGAAAACCAAACCATCACGCTGCCGCTGACGGATTTTGCAGTCATCGTCCGTACCCGGGGGGTCTCGAAGCGAAGTTAGAACCGTCTCCGATCGGATTGTTCAACACGATTTCGGTGGGAAAAATGCCGGCCGAGGACGAACGCGATGACGGGAAACGTTGACATCGACTGCACTTGACGGTAAATAAATAATAACAAATACACCCGATACGTGTCGGTAAGTACCGAAATGCACCTGACAGTCTAAATACACGTTTCAGTACCGACAACGCGCTCACAACGGTGTGGGATCTTTGTAGCGACCAGAAGTGGTTTCGACCAGAAGAGGTTACGACGCCGCGGTGCCGACAATTTTGTCAACAATTTATTATTTCGCTTCGTACTCGTCGCACTGTCGCCCGTCGTGTTTTCAGTAAACTCGTCGGAAATCGTGGAAAACGTCAAGTCGTCGACACTCGGTGGAAAATAAATAATAATAAATCGTACCTGTAGCTGCGTGTCGGGGTAAGTACCGAAGTGTAACCTAAACGCAAGTCTTAGTACCTAGGTATAATACGGGCTAGACGGGATCTTTGGACTTTTCGGCGTGCCGTAGGAAAACGTTTCGACCAGAATAGGACGTCGCGGTCCCGAGAATATTATTTTGTCAACAATAAATTTATTTCGTTTCGTAGCTAGTCGTCGCGCTTCGTGTTTTTATAGTAAACTCGTGTCGGGTGCGACAAAATCGTGGGAAACGTCAAGTCGTCGACACTCGGTGGTAAATCACACCTGATACATGTAGGTAAGTACCGAAGTTTGGGTTACTCAAACGCACGCTTTAGTACCAAGGTATAATACGGGCAAGACGGTATCTTTGGAGTTTTCGGCGTGCCGGAGGAAACGGGCAGTCGCTCGTCGTGTTTTTAGTAAACTCGTCTCGGTAGCCGTTTTTTTTCTTACCTTTGCTGTGCGGATTTCTCCGGTCCCGCTCGACCCGTCTTCCGATTCAAATGCGGTCGTTGGCCGACCGCTGCGACTGAGCTGCTCCCATAGACGAGGAGAAGAATTCTCAGTGGCCGAAGGATGTCCGGACAACCTTTTTTTCTTCACACGGTCACGCGATCACCGAAATCGGAAAACGGTAAGCAATGAACGATTTATTCAGCGACAGCCGGGCATTTCGGCGCCGATTGCTTACGTTGTGCGATGGCAACACGCGTCGTTAAAAGGAACTACGAAAACTACAAAACCGGACCGTCGAACCGATTGTAAAACGTTCGTCAACCTGCTGCCGCCGTCGCCGCGCGTTTACCTCCAGTCTCCACCAGTCCGCCACGGGAACCGCGACTGACCGGCCCGACCACCCCCCCACCAGTCCCCGCCATCACCCCCCACCGCCTAAATCACGGTATTCACCTTGGCCGTAACCGCAGTTACCGCCGCCGCCGCCGCCGAGTCCCCACTACCGCGACCAGCGTTCTCAGTATTTTCCGTGTGTGCGCACGCAATCGAGTGCGTGCGTGTTTCTTGCGAAGTGTTTTTGAATTATTGTGCGCGAGCTCGTCGCGCGCGTATTCGCCGTACCCACGTGTGCTGCTTGACGTCGCGCTCGGTGCCATCATTAGGCACCGATCGTTACACACCTGTATTATTACAGATCTTAGATCATCTTGGATCACATAGAGCCATATAAGCGAAAGGTTAGGTACACCCATATACAGTGAAACCTCTCCAAACGGTTAGGTACACCTCCGAATAGCGGACGTTTTCTTAGGAACCAACTAAAAACTGTCTACAAACTAAACCCTCTGACGAGCGGACAAAATTTCGTCGACCCAGAGTGTCCGGTACTTGGAGGTTTCACTATTATGATCTAATGTTCCGAAGGCTGGTTTCCACTATACACACGTTTGCCATAATCCTTTGCTGCGACGGTAATAACTAATAAGGATAGGTTACTACACGATTTACCACGATACCAGGTCGTTGGATACTGCTGAACATTTTATGTGTTCACGACACACGACGTGCATATAGTGGAAGCCCGCTTGAGAGGAAGTACATTATGTCGATTCTGTCGCTAACGTCTTATGCGTATAGATCGCGCGCCCGGCGCTCTTCTCTCTCTCTCACACACACATAATTTGCTTTCTCTCACTCGGCCGTCTACAACAAGTGTTTACCGGAAACCGGTCCACTCGGATACCCGGTACGTGGTAGGCTAGTACATGCGCGGCTGCCGAGGTTATAATATCGTGTTGATGGCCGTGTGTGTGTGTGTGTGTGTGTGTGTGTGTGTAATAATAGTAAAAATCTTTAACCCACACTACCTCTATACCGTCAGTCGGACCGACCCCACACGACCACCGGTGTGCCAAATCACTACCACGCGCACAAGTGAGGCAGTGAAATGCCATATTTTCAGGTTTCTGCAATGGCGAAAGGCCAAGGACGCGTGTTTTGCAAGTTGCAACCGCGGTATCGTGCGTGCAGGACATTTATTTACTTTTTGTTATCGCACCACCCCCGCGCACACACCTTAACACCGATCAGGATAATAATTACGACGACGGGCAACATTGCCCCGCCGGCCACGTCCACGTTAAATGGTCTATTTCATTTAATTTTTTTTTCTTAATGCCTATGCCTATCCCAAGGTGGACGCATTCGAAAAACGATTTATCACAGCTTGTTCTTTTCTCGTGGGATGCTGATGCTGTACACGATATTGCATTTACCTAATGCACGATCATTACGATCCTGCGCGTGTACGACGATAATGCCTATCCGATGGTTGACATCGGTTTTGTGCAAAAAATAAAACAGAAAATAAGGAGCCCCCTCCCTGGGAGTCAGATAGATAATAGTATTATTATTGTCATGATAAGCGAGTGAGATTGAAAAACGAAAATCGTGACGTGAAAATTACGATTATCCTCTGCCACGGGGTCGTCTGACGACACACGCCGCCGCAGTGTTGGTAAACGGAATCGCGGCGAGGGAAGTGAGTGCGATGACTAAGTGCGAAAAGGGTGCATTGCAAATCGCTGTTTACCAAAAACGTTATTATATATTGTATTAAATGACGTCATATTATGATGTTGCCAGATCCGGATGATAAATATAATATGTTCGAAAAATATATTATACATCAAAACAGAACTATTAAATCCGCAGAGTGCAGGTGGGTTGCATCGAATACCTATGAGATCGTATTTCACGACGGGTATATCACGATAATATTATATTCGAACCTATTACGGTAATTCGAATTATCATTTAATATGTTTCCTGTTGTATACGCGCGTAACGTTTCGAATATTTTAATTTGTACCTATGTAGTAACACGTACTTTAAAAAATTCAGTTATTATGAGCTGTGACCTTTTTTGTGTTTTAATTGTATTCATATTACGACATCGGAATCAAATAATATTATTGTAATTTTTTTGATGAACAAGTTTTTATTTTTACATAAACTAGCTAGTACCTTTCTACTTTATGCTGTTCGGAGTGTAGTAGACAATAACATTTCGATTCAAAATGGTTATTTTTATTTTTTATTTTCGCACATGTTGTTTTCACCGATAAAATTCGGCGTAGACGAAAACATAACAAAATGAGTCGACGGCTGATTTTATAGCCGCTATGTCATTGTTATTGTTATTACGATCCGATCGATTTTAGGATTTATCAGAGTAATATATCAGCCGTGTAACAACAGCAATAATATTTTGCCGTCATCGAAATCGGTCAATATAATAATAATATTATTATACACTCGTCGGGTAAATAATAATAATAATAATAATAATAAGCTACACTACGCGCATTCGATGATGATAATAATAATATCATAATATTATAGTACCTAGCTTATTATTATTGTATAAAAAGAGCGATAGTGTGCAGCGATATGGGTTGGACAGAACGGCGTCGTCGTCGTCGTCGTGTGTGATAGGCATGTGTCGATATGTACGGTACACGTCGTCGGCGGCGGCGAACGCGGGAGATTGATACGGCGAAAGAGGGTGGATAAAAATTGGTCATATATAGGTACGGGCGCATCGCGTCTCGCGGGAGCTCTTTAGTAGTAACCGTAGAAGTACTCGTGCCGGGCGTAGTACGTGCTGCGTCGTTCCGTAGGCGCGCGAGCCGATCGTTTCGTGTCCGTAACAATATTTTTCTGACGGTGTTCGAATAATAATATTATTAATACCGTGTGTGTGTTACTACTAATAATAATAATAATAATAAAAATCTAGTAAACCGTTTCGACACATATTTTTTATCCGTCGTAAATCCATTGCGGTGCGCTGCGTTTACCGCGAATATATTCGATCGAATAATTATTTTTTATTCGTCCGGTAACCGTCGACACGTACCTACAACCAAAAACAGCCGTAAGTGTCCAAAGACTACTTTATAATAATGGTATTGGGTATATAGTTGGTATTCGTAATATTTGCGTGTTTTTTGTTTTAACTTCGTCAGTCGTCGTTTTTCGATTACAAACCCGAGTACTGTACAGCATACATTAGCACTAGCAAATAACCTAGGCAAACGAAATTAAAATATTCTTGTTTTTAAACTAACCGTTTTTTACCAACTATATAACGTATAGATGAAATTATTAAAAATAATAAATGATGGCTTATATTATTGTCACTGTTGTTTGTATATTGGATCAAATCAGTAACGCAACCTTTCGAAATTATTTACGTTTCAATTTTTTTCTTTAATCAGTACCTAACCGATTGGTTATTTCTATCGTCTAAGTCCTAAGACAAGACACATTAATATGTTCTTACACATTTTTACGGACGATTATGGAAAATTAAACAGACAAAAATAATGAAAAATGAACTTTGTGGTGTTATTGTATTTTGTATTTGAATAAGAATCGCACCGGCATTGCTGTAAATCAACTCTAACCGCCGTTTTTCTCGTGTCCAAAACGTCCGTGGACTTTGTGATATAGGTCCACATGAGGAAGAGAAACGAGGCCACGCAATATTTTCTGAATCATAAAATATAATATATAACACACTACACTCATGATAAGAGGCAATATATATTATTATGACGATTGTACGTTTAACGCTCGCCTGTAGAAAATAGGACGTTATTGATATTATTACAATAAAATATGTATTAGGTAACTGTTATATTAAAAAGTAAATACTATTATAAATGGCGAAATTATATTATAATATTTCCTCCAACAGGATAACATGCAGATAACGATCGTCGTCAAACGGTGTTGAGCACTAGCCAGTAGGGACGACACTCGTGAGTCGCTATGAAGGCGGCCGGAGGGTTCGTCTTGTTGATCCGCGTCTTGGCGGGATTATGGCTTACAGCCGATTGTTCCAAGTTCACCGCCGATGAACTGCTTTGCTCGATTTACCCGAAAAAAATGTCTAATGATGTCGATTTAGACCCTTGCAAAGCCGGTAAGTACTAAGTAACGATGTTAAAAAAAAAAAAGAATAAGAGAAAAGAAATAACTTATATTAGCTTGTGTATATATGTATATATAAAGTCCCGAGGGGTCCTTGTAGATTTAGTGTACACTGTTTGGGGTGCCGTTTGACACTCTTTTCTTATAAACGCGCCCGCGGGGCGGTGGATATTTCTTCGTCGTTTGCAGTTTTATAGTAGCTATATTCTATATATAGATACGGAGAGTTTTTCACGGAGCCTTAAAAAAAGGTAAGAATAACTCCGTTAAGGTGAACTTTCGGATAAAGTAAAAAACAATTT
Organism: Nasonovia ribisnigri; assembly: GCA_027563435.1. Lineage (NCBI taxonomy): Eukaryota > Metazoa > Arthropoda > Insecta > Hemiptera > Aphididae > Nasonovia > Nasonovia ribisnigri. The sequence goes on along the minus strand of JANEHU010005085.1, from coordinate 284,772 downwards.
GGTGAGTGACATTCTTCTTTCAACTGGATAATTGGTACCTATATAGAACTCGTATTTGCCGCTGGACTTTGGGTCGTTAAAATACACAATGTCGATGAACTCTATATTATTATAGTAGGGCTTGTGCATTCAATATTATTTCGATTGTTATAGTGATGTTATTATTAATTTTATTTTTGAGTACAAAAATACGCGGTATCTTGCATCTAGTGTACAAAAATGTCATATGATGCAATCATCATTTATAAATAAAAATTTCAGATTGGAATATTCAAAGAGTGTCTAGAAAAAGTGAAATATTGATCTTAATATATTATATGTTTGACCATGTTTATGAATCATAACTCATAATATTTTTTACGTTAATATCATAATTCTATATCGGCTTTTCTCATGCATATGTCATTATTGTTATAAATATATGTAATTAGGCTCGTTTGATTCTAAAGTATATAAATAAACAACTCACATTTTTGATAAAAAATATTAAAATAATCTTTGGAATTTGTATTTCTTTCAAACGTTAAAAACAGATTTTCAAGTAAAGGTTATTAACAGTTTAAAAAAGAACCTAACAGCAATCAAAAATTCTTCAATGTATATAATAATATAGTCGTTAAAATTAGTTTTTCTCATATATTTTGTGTACAATTCTTTTTTTTTATTAATTCTTTAGACATTTTAAACATTTGCAGGTAGGTACCTACTTCCATTTAAATTATAATATTCTTAGTGTTCAACATAGCAATAAAGTATTCATTAGAATAATGTGGATTAGGTAACAGCCAATAGCTATACATAATATATTGTACGAATCGAGATGCCAACTTGTCATATATGCAGATATAGATACATTTTAGTTATTGTGTTATTTATATTGATCTTACATAAAAAATTATATTTTCGAAGTGTATCATGTTCTAAATCCTATTCTAATATTTTTACATTAACACGTGCAGGCTTATAATACAGCCGTACCTATGACTTAGTCTTTATCTAAAATACATACAATAAACTATAAAGTATAATTTTGGCAAGACGACCTTCGTTAACGTAAAATCCTTCGATATTATATTATATTTTTTCTTTGTCACTTATTACCATTGATGGATTACATTTTCTATTTAGTTGATAAAGGTATATCGGAAAAACTTAATTTAAACTTGGTGAAAAGTCATAATATGTATGAATAGAAAATATATTTTTTTAAATTTGGTTCTTAATTAAGATTATAGGTAGTATGACATTCACATAAAATAAAGATTAGTTTAATTTGTTTTAATCCTAAACAAATCTAACTTGAACCTTGTAATGTGCGTATGTAGTTTGTACGCATATAATAATACTAATTTATTGCAAAAATATAATATGTGCCAATTAAAGAGGTACATAATTATTATTAATATTTATTCTGCGATTTAGCAAATTTTGTAAGCAGTTATAGTGAACATCCTTATACTAAAAATAGCATTGTTCAGAGATATCATTACACGAAATCCTAAATTAAAATGAGTACGTATAGGTATATAGTATATACTTACTTTATTGTATTAAAGTATTAATAACTTTCTACAAATTCAGTACATTAATTTATAAAAACATTAAACTATCACTTAAGAATATGATATTTATTATTAAAAAAAAATTAATAACCTTAAAAATGTTGTATGTGACTCAAAAATATAAAAATTTTTACTTTTTACTTTGTTTATATCTTTTTTTTTTTAATAAAATTACCCTCGGCAACATAGGCCATTGGGATACAAATACACAATTTTTATACCTTTTATGAACTAAGAAACAGCGGTAACTGGTTAAACTTTTTATTCTGAAGTGAAAAATAGTCACGATACACTACTTTTCTATAGAAACATAACATCATTATATCATAAATCATATAAATAATAAAATGTATGAAAAAATAAGCTAAATTGAAAATAAAATAGGCATAATATATTAACTCTTATATTATATATTCTATAAAGTATATAATTAGAATTTAGCAGAATAAACAGTAATTAAAAAGAGTTTTACGCATGTACCAATACAATATCGAGGTCAGTTTATATTCATAGTAAATATAATATTAATTACTATATTATGAAGTCATGACCTCTTCTTCGCAAAATGCAGTGAAGATTGTTTTTAGTCTGACCTTTGCTTTGGACTTGCAATAGAAACATTTTATTGGTACAATATTGTACCTAGTTCTGTTTAATATTTATCATTAGATAAGTGATAGTTATGAAATATGTCTCCGAATTTGTCTTTCTGCGACCAGTTACAACTGCAGTCTGTATAAGCTCATAAGAATATTCTTTATACTGCAATAAAACATTTAAATAAGTATCTAGGTTAAAATGTGTATTATATTGAACTGTGTAAACAATAATCTGTCTTTGGATTACTGAATATTGTATTGATCTATATTCTACAGGTAATTTAATATAGTGGCAAGTCATATTTAGATTTTAGACATTTTAAATTGTAATTTTTTACATATTGATAAATAACTTAAAATTTAAAATATCGTAAGGAACTCACGAAAAACATATAATATAATGATGTCCTTACCTTTCAATTAGGTAAATTGATTCTATTTTTAAAGGTTACTACACATAATTAGAATTGCTGAACACAAATCTGCTATGTGTTACGTTTGATAAGGAGACATCACATCCGGGTGTGGTATCCTTTTAAAATGTAATAATTACAACACGTGTATCTACATATTGAAACTTCTAACTAATTTCAAATATTGTATCATGTACTATAAATCAAAATATTATATAAATATTATAAATAATAATTAATATCCATTTACATTAAACAATTTGTATATTGCATTATTATTGTTAAGATTTAATAATTATTACGGTAACAAATAATAAATACTGAACAATATTTTTAAATCTAATACACACATAATAATATTTTGTCACATCCGTTTTTCAATGTATATCAATATTAAATTTAATCAGATTTTGGTACAACATTTATTTTGAGACAGTAACGAATTTTACCAGCAATAAGCAAGTGGTTTTATTTTATTTCCACTTTAAGTTCAAAATGTACCAAATAATTCGAATACGCACGTGGGAACCGGTTGTTGTGGTGTAAAGCATATTTTGCATAAAGAACTCATAAGTCATAGCATACATACTGCGTTACACTTAGATGTGCATATAAATAAAACACTTAGTGTAATTGTGTGGTACTTGGGTTCAGCTAAATATAATTTTGGTAATATCGGCAAAATTTGAATAATTAATAAACATTCTTTCGTGATTAAATTCACATAGGTGCCTGCAGTATACATGCACATTATTACTTATTACTTATTAGTCATTACTCATTATAATATACACGTAGGTACAATCTATAATTATATTTTCGACTTGTGCACTCCGGTATGTTATACCCTTAGCGGCTTAGCGCAGACTTAGGCAGGACTGTCAAAGTATAGCTCAAAGGGAAATCGACTTGGATTTAAATTCGTATACACGTTGTGTATTACATGTGCACGATTCTGGCATTTTTACTCGCCGTTTACAATCATGAGGCATTATGCAGCTATAGAGGTATATAATATATTATACCATACCAATATACCATATCACGATTACGGTTATTACTTATGAGTTATTACCATTATTGCAATAAATAAATAAATAATTCGAACATCCTCATGAGTCAATAATTATATCTACCAGTTAATGGTACACACAGAGTTTCACTCGTACCCCATTCCGTCGAAGCCCATGGCCGTAGGCTTAGTTCTTTTAGGGGTTGAACTTCCTCGAATTTAATGCAAATGAAACGAACTTATTATAATTCCGCCCACCGCCTCGAGGCATCTCTGCTGTTAATCACTGTTAACGTGTCATCTATAATACGGCGAACGAACATATATATATCGCGAGTATATATAATACGATTTCGGTCACATTAATAGGTTTCGTTAAACTATTGACGAAAGTTATAAGATATTTCAATTAAAATACTACGAACACCGACCGCGGATGAGCGAGAAAATTAGGCTTGTCTCGTGCAAATTTTCTCGAATCAACGATAAGTTATTATACTATTTTCTCGACCCAAATATCATCGCGCATTATTAATTTCATTTTTATTTCCTTCGCTTCCGAATAGCCACTTATACGTCATATGTGTATATGTTACCAGCTACCTAACTAGCAACTATACCTACCTATTCGTTTATACGATGCACAGTGCACACGTACGCTACTGGAGAATCGCTGTACCGTATAATTATAACACTATAACCGCACGCATTTTCGAATTTTTTTTTTTGTTGACCATACGCGTTTTTAAAAGAGTTGTACCACGCGAAGTATAACCATAATAATGTGTATATATAATTTATACGTATTGTTTATATTGAGGTTATTATATTACATGTAGGTATTTTTAGCAGGTAAATACGCGGTGTACGCACTGTATTGAAAATATATCTCATTAATATTATATTATTTTTTTTATACGCTGGTTAACAGAAAAAAATATTATCAAACACCGCGTCATTTAAAATATGGATTCCAATGTCTTGCAAGCGAAAGTTCTATTTTAATAGTATATTCTTAAACGGAGCTTATTTGTCAAATTTGATTTCGTCGCATCCCACGAACGTTTTTTTTTTTTTTTTTTAAGAATTCGAGGATTGAGTAATATTATAGTTATTGCTTTGACGGTAAATATTGTCTTTAACGTGTTTTAACAAGGAAAAAAGTTTTAGTAATCATTATACCACCCGAAATAATGAATTATTAATAATGATATGTTTTACACCTTATTATATGAGTAAACTAAATAGTTAATTATTTTATAGTTTTTAGTACCTACCTTGCTATATTGTATATCGTATTCTGTGATGGCAAAAATAATCGAGTTTTATCCATCCAATATAATATTAGAAACTAGTTAAGAATTAGTAGTAAAATGTTACCAAAAAATAGCATCTGAACTCATTTTTCGTTGGTTTGGTTTTTTCGAAATTTAGAATATAATATATCAAATAACGGAAGCTGAAACGTGTTTATAAACTTGTTTAAAACGCGCACACTAAAAACTCCTAATCCGTATTATACTTAACGCTCACCGTACGGCTAGATTGTGTAATGTACAAACTATAAAGTATACATAATATTATAATGTATTAATGTGTAGGGCCAATCGAGTCAACACTGGACACATTGTTTGTAGTTGTTAGTTGTTACGCAAATCCGTATTTCGTTCTTAACTGATATGTACCTAATACCTATACCACCTATAGGTAAAACGCGCGTAAGTTCAATAAAATAGGTACAAACGATTTCTATTCAAGAATACCATATAATATTATAATACTCGTGTAGCGGTTAAGGGACGCGTTCATCACGTAAATTAATGACATTATTACCTATTCTTAATCCAGGCATTAGGAAAAAGGGCACGTTCCGCCTACGAGGTACGTACTCTGCACTAGAAATCAGTAAAACGGTTTCACTTGCGCTGTAGACTGCAGCATGCGCAGTAGATACATTATTCAGATACTCGGTATAAATAAGTTACATACTATTATCACTCCGACTGAGCGAAGGTATCATAATATTATGTAATAAAGGTACCAATTGCAGCGAAATAAAAAATAAAACTAGTCATGTGATTTTCATACAGAGAATAAAATCGCACGTGTAGGACGTAGGTATTATATTGGATACATCAGCAGTATATAATGTATTATAATATATAACTGAATTTTTGTATTATATAGAGACATAATGATTAAGTTCCTGGAGGCGTTATATTAATTTTAATAACATTTAAAATAAGCGCATATCAAACTATTAAGACTAGATTAAAAAACTATTTTATTAACATATATTTAATATTTATTGGGTTGGGTTTATGTGTATGTTAAAAATATTTTACCGGAATTTCTAGTCCGCATTATAGAAGTATTAAACAAATTCCACATCATAATCTGGAATTTGCTTTAAACACTTTGTGTACACTGAATTATGCTAAAAATCTGAAGACTTAAAATTAATATTTTTTAAGTGGTCATTATTATAATATTTCAAAATAATATAAATAATATAAAATTATATTATATTATGTTCAGAAAAAGTAAATTATGATCGCGTTTTTAATAATTATTAAAAAAAAAGGTATAAATTTACCATCACAAATAATTGGTTTCATAATTAAATAGGTAATCCATTGGATTAAATATAAAAACTATAAATAAATAAATATAATAGATGTAATAAGTGTAGATAACCACATTAATACATTTTTTTAAGCATTTTTTTTATTTGTGTAACTATTAGTTAGTTTTCCAACGAATTGCTGTTGTTCATTTTATTGTGAAATTAAAACTATTTATTTAAAACAACCACCTAACAATGTATTATGGCAGTATATGAACTTATATATTATACAGTTAGCAAAACACATTGTGAATATCTGATGATCTCGCGTTGAATCGTTTTAAAATTAATGGCAATCACCTAGGTATATAATCCCTGTAGAATAGCAAAATTCGTATTCTTGTTATAGAATCAACAAAAATTTTTTTTTAGTGTGCTCCTTCTACTGTTATTTTTTATCAGAAAGTACCTACTGTTTTTTTGGATCAAATTATTTTATTAAGAGTTTCTAATTCGTTTTAATGTCTAATTAACTAATAAATTTAGTGTTGAAAATACTTATTAAAATAGAATCCTTATTGAGTATACAAATTGTAATTTATAAATAGTCTAGATAAAATGAAATATTAAAACTATATTAATTAGAATATAATAAATCATTTTTATTTTAGGTAATTTTATGGGTGATATAGCAGTGCCGGATGTAGAGTACACTAACAAAAAAGAAAAAGACAGACGAGCATATGCAGAGAAAGTTGAAAAATATAAAAAAGAAATCAACGAAGGGCTGCAAATCGAAGAGGAGGGCATCGTACCGGGGACGAGTAAGTCAACTGATGTAGCGCAGATCAAGATAAGACACAGGCACAACAACAGGACAAGGAAAAACCACTTGAACAAGAGAAAAAACGATGATCATCGGGATAAAACTGCAGTTCTTGATAACACTCTAACCAGGTATCTATTTCAATGGGCTTATACAATTAAAGTATATAATATACATTACCTATGGATTATAATTTTATATATAAAAAAAAAATAGAATATCAGACAACACGCCAAATTAGCCTTATATTAAAACTTTGAACTTAAAAAAATGATAAATAACACGTTTGTCACATTTTCCTATTTTAAATCTGTATTGCAGTGTACAAATATTGAATGCAAGCTATTGGCTAAAATGTTTAAATCAAATGTGCTCATTGCTTATATTTCACTGTCGTTTTCTCCCACGGAAACTACTGAACAATTCCATTTATTATATTTACCATCTGTCTCTAGTTTATAATCTAGATCGATGCCATATGAACATTTCAGAGCGCTACATTATATTATCAACCACAAAAATATAATAATTTTAATAAATTATCATATATAGCAGTTGAAGTTGATGATTTTTTTAAAATGTTTGGGTGTACATAAGGAGTTAGTTTGAAAAATATTGAAATGCGTATGTTTGAAATGTCTGATATTTTTATAGGTATAGCTTTTAATATTTGTAAATATTTTAGTACAAATTTAATTTTTAATGTATATAATATGATGTACTAACCTACATAATGTAGTTATGTAATTTTATCGAAACAGCAAAACTATTCCTATTAAATTTAGTTATTTTCATATATATATATATATTTATTTTAAACGACGTGTTCATAACTGATAAGTGCGAAAATTCTGGATATAAATGAATAATAATACAGATTTTTTTTTTTATTCATAATTTGTTCTCACTTTTATTAGCACATAATAATAGGTAATGCAGTGTGAAAAATAACGAACTCGTTCTATTATATCAATACAATGAATGCGTTTATCGTGTTAAACTATACATAGAAACGTAGAATACAAATTGAGTTAAATGTTGATAATTTTTAAGTGCTTACTAGTTCTTTTAGAATATTTTTAGTTTGATATGATTACTGGTTATTATATGAAGATCGGATGTAGCTGTATTTAGTTTATAATAACTCCGAGAATTGATTATGTGATAGTAAATGAATAAAAAAATAAAAAATCACTGTGTATAAATATAATTGGTTACAAATACGTAAGAAATCTAAAGACATGACAGTATGACACACCACATTATATGTAAGTGTTGCTAACCTGTATACGAGTCGATCCCTTATATTAAAGGAAAATGAAAACTCTTCATAATTTATATTTTCTTCACATAAATACAAATTTAACATCTTCACATAATGGTTTCCAAGATACGTGTCGTTTCTACCTCTATCATCGTACATTTTATGAAATAAATAAGAATTTTTGAAATCTCTCGTGAACCGTGGTCCGTAGGTTTTCATCGTGAATTATAGTCAATATTCGACGGGTTCGAATAAACAACTTAAATCATATTGAATTGTAGTGAACGTGAGAAATTTTCATCGACATATTTTTATCGGGGCAACGAAAATAAAACATTTATCCTCTACCGCTGAGTGAAAAATCCGTGCGGATAGTTTCGAAAAACGAAATCATTATATTGTTACCCAACCGTCGAAACCGTGGTACGCACATGATAGCTGATAGGACAACTCTATTATAGTTAAGGTATTATATTTATTATATGAGACACGTTGTAGTTGTGCAAATACTGCAAGACATACGTATTGCAGAGTTTGATTTTCGGTTGTCAGGTCCTCACGTTATTAGTTGCTATATGTATATGTCCATTGTATAATACTATCTGTAGTCTGTACATATGTGCACACATATTATACAATAATAATTGGTCTGCATAAATGTCGCCATCGTTGTCACTTGGTACACAATGTCATAACGTTTTATTTCTATATTAATGTTTTATTATAAGTTATAGGTAGTTAAATTCTCGGAGTTAAATTATATGTTAGACCATACCGGGTTACGTATCGCGTACCTACGTTATATCATATTATCACATAGACACATAGATAATTATATTCTTTCGATTGCACGAGAAACTGGTGCATAACCATTTATACCTATATAATATATATAATAACGAAGGTTTAGGACAAGTAGCACTGAAAATAAATGCTCTTATGTATGCCCTTGAAAATGTAATTATCTTTACTTAAAACGTAGAAATGAACAAACAGTTTTTTAAAACAAATTTATTTTAATTTATTTTTTTAAGCATTTCACGAGTAAAATATAAAGAATACATTATAGCTGTATATAGTCAAGTTTTTGTGGTTAGCTTAAGCCTTACAGTGAAAACAAATTGTAAATATTTGGATATGAGTTAATAGAAAAGATTATTCCTTTTTCTTATAGTAACTATACTTGTCATATAATTTTCTAAAAAAAATTACAAATTAATTTATAAAAACGAATTGAAAATCGTTAAATATACCTACCTTAAACATTTTAGTATCGCAGTTACACATTTTAATGTTGTACCTACTTAAATACTCTATACTAAATGTATTCGTTTATTACTCTGCGTATGATGTTTTACTATGTACAATATGAATAAATCGTAGCTAAGTCCCTAATTGTGATAACGAATCAAGTGGTTCATAAATCATAAGAACATTGTAAAAAATCAAAAAATCTCTTTCGTTATTACGGGATAAGTGGATAACGGAAAATAAAAAGTTATCGCATAGGAAACGCTTATTTTCCGTACGTGATAACATTATGTGCTTACTGTTTTAATAACGACGATAACAAATAAAATAGTATATTATATCAAGTCGAGTATGCGGTCGAATTGGTTTAAAAAGAGGTTAAAAAGCCACCCCTCTCAGTTTGCGGAAATTATATCAATTTTTTTGACACATAAATATGTTGAACCTAATTCAAAATATGTTAAAATTAACTATGGAAGATTAAAATTGAAGTGAATTACAATAAGAATAGTAAACATGACAATAATAAATCAAATAAGGAATGATGGGTCCTCGTTGACGAGTTTTATTAGTCTATACAGAGAATTATTTTTTAAATAACTTGTGTGACAAACAGAAATAGGCGAGGATTGACAACGGTGAATGTTTTGAGGAGATGTATTTTAATTAATAATTGTTGACAGTTATAATATAATATAAAATATCTTTCATATACCTATCAACACTTTTTTCAAACATTTTAAGTCGATGGCAAAAACCAAAGGGGCATTCAATTTTTAAAATAAATGCATATAAATTTAAGAATTTCCACTGGAAAAATTCTAGCCAACATTTATTATTAATAGTGATGATAGGATCGCAGAAAATTAAATTGTTTTGTACTTAAGACAAGACTAACAATAGATCAGTATAGGGATTAGAGAAAGATAATTTAAAATCAACACAAATTCACGCTTGACAAAACTCAACAATTTTAAAACTTTATAGGACAAAGTGTTTTAAATGTGTGGTAATGGAAACACAATTTCTTATCAAAAATAAAACCTAGATCCACCATCTCATTCTTAGACTGTGTTATGTTAACCACGTCAATCGGGTACCATTTATGATTATTATAAGATTATGATTTCTTGAATAAATCAAAGTGTGACATTTTGAGGTATTCAAAGAAAGACGACTCAACTCGTCTGCATCCTATTAGTTTCGACGTGGATATAATAATAGTAATAGTAATATTTCGAGTGTTTCCATCCCATCCGACGACACTGCTGATTTACTTGCTGGCGAAAATTGGAGGTGTGGGTTTGATGTTTACCACTATTATTTATGTTCCCCCGTGGTTCCAATGATATTTTATTAATTATATAGCTACAGGAACGTTTGAAGATGCCATGTGTATGTTCGTGTGTTAATGTGAATTATTAACCCAAAAAATATTTTTATACTCCATATTAGGAATAGAGGATACTATAATTTCAAGTTTTATAATATTATTGCCTTTTCCCCTTTTCTCACTAAGAGGTTACAGCAATTTTTTTAAGCAAGATTATGTACTAACGGCACATTAGTACTGAGAAATCAAAATATGCTTTAACAATAATAACCAAATACGATGGCATGCGTCTTTAAATGAATATATTATAAACAATGTGATTATTTTTGGTGAACCCGATAAAATTTAAGAAAATATTAGAATAAAAATATATGTTCCTGTATTTCATATTTTTATAGATATTAGGTAGTTCATAGTAAATTGACTGATTAATTATTCTGTACTGAGTGTACCAAAGTAATGTAATATACTTATATACCTATATGAATATAAATCGCATTAAACGAATCCAATTGTTTTTCGATTGATTTAAAACTTAATATTACTCTATAGTGTAAGTATAGGTACATATTCCTGCATGTAACACGAATTAATCTATCCCAGAACAAGTGTGATATGTTTTTTAGTACATTTTATTACATTTTCTCCAAACTAACCCTCAGAATATAAATAAGAAAACCACTGTGCTCACTGTATGTTATGTGAACATAGTATTTATAAGTATTTATTAGTTATTACTTATATTATATTTATGATGTTTATAAGTTTTACAGTTTTAAAAATTCATCTTAAACATGCTTTTTATTTACTTATAGTAAACTGCAAGGATATTACTATAAAATTACATTAAACACAAATGTTATATTATGTTGTGTTTTGTTTTTTTTACGAGGACTATATTTTGAATTTTTAGTATTGAAGACTTATTCTCTTATGATTATTTTATATATACTTACGGTATTTATCGAATATTCTGAGATTTAGTTATCTCCTCGTACATGGCATTCCTCGGCATTATTATAGCGGTATGCCGGTATCCATACTAGTTTTGTGTACTAATATAACTGTTCATATTATAATATTGTAATATCATGTTATAATATTATATTATAGTATACATATACCTTATACCTACTCTTGGTTCTTGATAAATTACGAATTTTAATTCCGTGAAGCGGAAGTGGACAAATTAGAATTCGCACGTACCGCAAAACGATGATACACCTAATTTATTATACCTATACTGGCTATTGTTTCAAATGCTTCAATAATTCAATTTGATATAACGTCTAAATAATTTGCTCGGTTTCAGGAACATTGTCCACTCGAGGAGACGCAGAGCGGCCACTGCAAGAAAAGAAAGAGTTTGGGATTTTGGTGTAATACCTTACGAGATCGACAGCAGCTTCGGCGGTCCGCACAAAGCACTGTTCAAACAAGCCATGCGACATTGGGAAAATTTCACGTGCATTAAATTCGTCGAACGTAATCCAGACGAGCACCCTAATTACATTGTGTTCACCGAAAGACCTTGTGGGTAAGACGTTTCGTACGCATCCGTAAAATACGGTCCATATCTAAATATCATGTAATCATATCCCGTTCTTGTACAATAATATTATTGTAGTAGTGCAGTTACTTTTTCAAAGCCGAGAAACGTTATCGTATTATTACAGTCCCCGAGATATCCAAATTTCTGTACTATATTAGGTATATAATATTATATATATATACTTATAGTCTCAGAACATTACATATAGGAAGCAAATAGGGTCGGGAGCTTAGTCCCCAGAAATATCTTGGTAATATTTTATTAAGGATTTTATCACTTTTGGCATGCACAACTGTGATAAATATAGCTATACTTATACCCAAATACATAACTCTGTTTCCACCCATGAGCCCTCTAAAATCATTAGCATGACGATTACTTCATATTGAAAATACTTATTTAAATATTTAACAATTTTTTTGATATATTTTATTATACAATAGTGTAAAATTAATTATCATACATCACTACCTATATATTATATAATAATTAATAACAATATGTACAACACACGTGTCTTGTGATGTTAGTATATATTTATTTATTCTTCAAGAAGATAACGGGTCCATTAGTTCACGATATGCAATAAAATATTTAAAATATAGTATAATCAGTATGAATTAAATTAAGAAAGTTATTTGAAATAAAATCAAACTTTATTATAAAAATTGATTCGATAATATATGTATATTCATTTTTTAAAAAATAATTAAACTAAAATAATTAATATTTATTAAAACAATTAAACCTTTATCTTAATAATACAAGCAACGGATGACTACTATATAGATATGATTGGTACATTGATATTAGATAAATAACCAGTGTTCTATTTTAAAAGTTAGAATATTTGTGTGCAGTGCATACTTCCTACTTCCTACTCTAAAATTATAACTAGTACGTCCAAATAAATAACGTTCAGAAAGTCTTACGTCCTAACGTGCCTTTTTTTAAGCTGATAGATGGAACCTTAATTATCTACAAATAGGTATGTATTACTATATATTATTACATTATTTTAACCGACACAGTGGTATTAATGTTAATTTGGATTTCCCATTTCCTCCTATATAATTTCACAATAAGCACTATTGCACACACAAAATAATAATCATAGTAACTATAACAAAATAATTTGTTTGGCAAAATATTATATTTAAATTTTTAATACAATCATAATACCTACACCTACACAATTTTTATTTTTTTTTTTGATAGAGATTTCAAGTTCAAATTTATACGGACTCAGATAATTAAACAAAAATAACAATTTTAATAATTTTCTTGAGTTTTATTTGTTAATGACATATATATGACGTATATACAAAGTACCTAAGTGCTTACTATAACAGCTATTATTTAGTACCTATTATAATAAATTAAAAAACAGTATAATAATAATTATATATAATATTATATATGATTTTATTGTATTTGGAAAAAATTAGTTCGACTTACCGTAAAACTTATAGCAAAATAAATTACTCATAATGCAATTTAAATTCTTAGAAATATAGGCTGATAGACGGTCCCCGCTTAGAATCGATTTTCGTATGAAATAATTTATCAATGGATTCAAATTGAGTACATCCATTACATAGTGACCTACTTAATAACGAGATACTGTCGGTAACTACTATACAGCAGACTGCAGAAAGCCTTCCTCGGTTTTTCTCTTATAATTATGTTTTTCACACATCGCCCAGAATTGACTGAATTCTTTCTTCCACATACTAGTGAAAATATTATTTATAGGAAATTGAAACTATTCCCCATTACGTATAGGTATTATTAACATTTTATAACTCTCCTATTTACCGTATAACATTCTGCTGCATCCGAATTGGTTTCCGATATTCTAGGCGGTACACATCCGAATCGGTTCACAAGAAAAACTTTTAAATTGAAACATATACTGAATTGCGAAGTACGGTTAAACAACAGAACCTTAAGATTAAAAGTAAAGAAATATATCCACATAAAAACAAAATTTAAATAAATAGATTGCAATGTATGACATATTTGTTTTAAATATTTACCTTAGTAAAATGTTCAAAAAAAACAAACAAATACATTAAGTATGTTCATTATTATAATTACAATTTATTTAGAAAAAATTATGACCTACCTACTTTAAAACAAAAACACAATTTTAAACTAGGTATATATGCATAATATGTGCAGAACTAATTCTGTATAAAACGGGAAGGGAAATTGAAAATGCTTTTAAAATAATTTGGAAACAATTCGGATATACCCTTCGTAACAACTCGGCAACCAATTAGGACGTTTCTAAACCAATCCGGATACAACATAGTATAATAGGTACCCAATGAAATATTTAAAAAATTTGAATTTATTTTAAGCTATTTGTATCACTAACTTATCCTCACCGTTTCAAAGTATATTGATCGCGGTATATGTGAGATGTTGGGTCGTTATTCTTAATGTTAGGCTTTTAATTTTTTTGTGCATTGGGAATATTTCTGACATTTTAAAGCCCTCACGTACATGTAGAAGTTGCAGTAGATAAATGAAAAATATGTGAAAATGGCCTAGTAAATAAATAATTATTTCATTTGAGCAATTTTCTCTAATTTTATCAAATACAGGATAAGTATCATATTTTATGGGTTTTATTACTTTTATGATTACTTCATTGCTAATTAAATTAAATGTATCAACGAACATGTCTGCAGAATTTGAATTTGGTTGTTTAGTATCAGTACCGTCTATATTATGTATCACTGTTTTTGAATTGCTTTTATACGGTTTTACAATATACATGTTTACTAATTAGTTCTACGTTTGTAAAGTAATATTAGATGTTGATTTTGAGTTATCAGAAGTATGTAGTTTTTCACGAAATTGGTAACATATCTTCGAGTCGCTATTACCGTTTGATTGGAGTACTTCCTCTTCTGTTTTGTTTCTGTTTTTTGGTACATCACTCTTCACTATACAGACACCCTTGATTTCATAAAATCGAAGTTTTCCGTATGTTTTAGAACATTTCATGCATAATACATGTTTACTCGTCTCAATACTGTCTTAATTTTGCGAAGCCTATACTTTGCTTTTGGATACTATGTCTCACTTACTGTTTTACAAATAATTAACAAACACAACTTACGTATTTAATTATAATATTATTAACAATGATGAATCATATAAAAGTGTTTTTTAAAATACCAATTCAAATTTCAAACTAAACAATACACAAACTGTTTTAATATTTAGACTCATTGTGCAGAAACTGAACAGTAGATAAAATAAATGAAGACAATGCGATTATGTGACAATGGTGTAGGCACTCGTATGTCACATACTCACATTGTCGTGAATTATTACCGACTAATGGATATTTTAGAAATTATATGTTTCTAATCAATATTTTTTTAATATAATTTATTAGAACTAAATATTTAATAATTTCAAGCGGGAATAAAATTCAGTCACGATTAGATATTTTACACGGTCTATGGAAATGATAAATATAATATTATGTGTAGGGATGGCCATTATAAAATAGCAATATATTACCATACATATATTATAATCATGTCGTGTAGGAATCCCGGCGGACGTTTCGCCGGTGTCTTATACGAACATTCCAAATAACTATGAGTATTTAAATAATTCCTGTTTGTGGTTCGCATTATATATCGATGATTTATGTACGTATTCATTTTTTCCCCTCATCTTTCAGATGCTGTTCTTTCGTGGGCAAACGCGGCAACGGTCCGCAGGCGATATCCATAGGCAAAAACTGCGACAAGTTTGGCATTGTCGTGCACGAGCTTGGACATGTGGTCGGCTTCTGGCACGAACACACCAGGCCGGATCGTGACAATCACGTGCAGATCGTGAGAGATCACATCATAGTCGGTAAGGCGATGTGAACATATTTCAAAACATCGTATTATAATACATTATGATATTGTATTTTATATTATTTTGTATTTTTTCAAACATAATAATATTATTTGGTGAATGACAAATAGATCCAATTTGATTCGTATTATATAAGCATACTATTACTCACACATTTGCCGAGTTTGAAATAATAATAAAAATAATAAATTCCTTTAGGCGTTCTCCAGACGTCTCTGTAAATTATGGATATCTACGAGTCCTTACCCAACCTCTCCATTTCGTGTATTGTATTATACTATAGGTAGGTAGTGGTTTTAAAATATCGTTTGGTATCCCGTGGCCATCCCTGCAATTCAATCAAAAATATTCAAAATAAATATCTTAGGTTTCTTATAATATTCTATTTTTAAAATAACTGCTTACAACAGACTCGATGTATTTGATTAAAATATCAGATATTTATACTGTTTTATAGTGAAAAGAAAATTATTATTATTTTAATACCTAATTGAAAAAATATTATGCGCAGATTGATTTTATTGTGGAATCCATTTATTGTTGTTTTGAGAAAATATTCCTAAACAAACACATAATATTATTATACAAACAGTTAAAGTTTCACAGAGTAAAAAAAAATTAAGATAACCACATAATTTGTGCTGTTTTCAATAATATTTTGTATATTGTATATTAGGTATAACATTATAATAAAGTTAATATCCATCATACATATTATTATAATGAACATAGGTAATGGACTATATTGTACAACGTTTACCACGAAATCGTTTTGCAATGATCGGAAACTGTTTACGGTACTATTATGCTACTATAATTATAATGTACAATAATATAATAAAAACTAATAATCTAATTGCATAATATCATGTGCAGTGTGCCAGTGTGCATTATTTATTTGTTTTATTGTTGTAATCGGTGACGATCTGTAGTTTGCGCGTGTTTAAATTGCTGCAGGAGTCAATGGTCTATGGGTATTAAATATTAATGTGTTTATATATTATTATGTGTATACTCACTTATATACCTATTCACACGTGCAGTGATAATACAAATTACGAATGCGAAATTTGCGCCCCAGAGCTGATAAATCATCCGCCGGCACTGCCGGTGGTCGGTTGATGAATTAGATCTTCACTGAGCTACATAATGCTTATTCATCCATTAATCATCGATATCGTGAACTAAAATGTTGCTGGCAACGGTCAAACGTGATTTATATAAGTGTTTCCGTGTTTTTGTAGACGACCCTCATCGTAATCCGTAGTGCGATGTTCAAATTTATACTATTTTTATCTATTTATACAGGGTGATTCTCCAAGCACGCTCACCCCTTTTTTGTTCTTCAATAATGCAGTTATTCAAAATCTGATTTTTAGAATTTTTATATACAATTTAAGACCATATTTTAAAATTCTTGAGATTTTTTTACTACTTAAGGACTGTCCTGTGGAAATACAAACTTCTGTTTTTTCAAATGAGAACACCCTTTTTCAACTGTAAATTATACAGTGGATAATTTTTCTGAAATGTTAGACGTATCAGAGTCAAAAATGGTACGGGTAGTTTTTGAGTTATTCAACTTTGTTTTCTAAGGATAAAATAAATCCATGGTAATGGTGTTATAAGATATAGGGGGCTATGGTGAGTTTAAAATATAATTTTAGTCATTAGTGTTAATTTATCAATAACAAAAATTTGCGAAAATAGGCCAAATACAATATATACAGTTCTACGTCTTATTTAATATTTTGTTTTCAATGGTTTAAAAACGTCTAATGGTTTTTAATATAATGATTTTTTGTAAGATCTAAGTTAAGATCTACCTAAGTTTTTTTCATTAAACACACCGACAGTTTAGATTGTATTAAGTATAAAATCATGCAGATGCATGCATATTTGCATATTGCATACATAACAAAATTAAATACATGAAATAACATTAATATTATAACAATATTTTATATTATTATACTATTATAAGCCTGTAAATATTAATATTTATTATTTTTCGTTGGTTATTTTTAATATGAATCTTAAATTGTTTTCTTTGTGCCAATTAGAGCTAATATAGAGTCATTTTTTGTTATTACTTTTCGTAATTAATAAACAATTTTTTTTTGCTTAATAAAAGAGATTTATACGTGAACCGATTAAACAGAATTCATTCGGATTTTTTATTTTGAGAAAACAACGTATTTTCAAATCCTCATTTATATGTTTATTAGGACAAGAATACAATTTCAATAAATTAACCGAAGAAGAAGTAAATTCATTGGGCCTTCCATATGATTATGATTCCATCATGCACTACGCTAAGAACACGTTTTCAAAGGTAAGCCTTATTATGAATTTTATTTTGTACTATATTATAATACTACTGGAAAGCTCGTAGAAACAAATGTTTTTTTATTTATTTGTTTGGTATGTACAATTATAATAAAATTATAGATAACAAGTAGATAATAAGTTATTTTTAAAATAACGAATGATAATATACTAAAAATTTGTTCGATATAACAATAATAATAAGCAAATAAATTAAGCATCAATAATGTTATTCATTTACAATTCAATGTCAAAGCTTCCAATTCAGTCGATTGCTTCAGTGATCGCACTGAATTAATTCTCGAGCTGACCACAGAATTTTCTCTTTGGGCAGTCTTGTACATATAATAATTAAATATTGAGTATAAAATTAATTTAAAAAGTAATAACTCCGCTTTTCATTCAATAAAATAAAAATGATTTTAAAATACCTTTTACTTTATAGTTGGTAGTTACCAACCACCAAGGAAATATAAAACCGTAGTAGTTGTACGGTCTTAAAATTACAAATGCTACAAAGGATTATAACTCAGAGTAAATTTAGAATATTATTTCAAAAATATATTATATTAAATAAGTTTTTTATTCACTGAAGTATGTAAAACATACCTACTAAACAATTGTGAATTAACCTAGATATATGATTAAAACAATGTTTTTAATAAAATATTAATTTGGTGACTGATTCCATGACAGAAGTTTTTACATTTTAAAACACGTTCACCACATGGATAGATTTTTAGTTCTATTATAATCATAAATCATTCAGCCATCACATTATATCCCAACGTGTAAATATTATTGTTGTAGTTTTTCACTGTCCAAAATGTATATAATAAATTAAAATCCAATGTTAAAACATATTTTTGAGGAAACGCGTATACCTAAATATATTATATAATATGGATTGAAACAAATCTCAAAACCATTACATTTTTATTTCACCTACGACTCTTAAACAAATATAGGTAGGTAGTATAGATGTAATGCAGTCGGGTAGGTAGGATTAAATGTCGTAATTTCAAGGGAACAAAACATCAGATTCCTATCCAACTAGAACTATATGTAAGAGTATACTAGCTGTTGAAAATAATAAATTATGGAGTCTGTCAAAAAATATATTCATCTTATATTTTTATCTAAATTTTATCCATATTTTAATAATTTTTAATTTCGTTTTTAAAAAAAGTGGTTGTACATAAACCATCGCTACTTCCTTCTCAGAAAACCATCGAGTGTTTTATTCCAATTAAAAGGCTGATTAAAATGGTTGGATAGTATACCTATATGTATATGAGAATATAATATTATATATAAAATTTAAGGTAATAGCTTAACCATGCATTTTATACAATACCTATTTTATGATTATAATAATTATAATAATCATCTATATTTTACGGAATAAAATTCAAATTCCAATTTTAACATGACAGTGTAATACAGTTTAATATACAGAGCCATAATATTTAACACATATATTTATAACAAATAATTTCAAACAAAACACATTAAAAAGTATAATATAATAGAAGAAGGTATATGTAACACGTGATAATGGATAATGACAAACAATTAGTTAAGTATAAGAATATAATATTAAACTGTAATAGTAAATACAATTATAATGAACAACCGGTAGGTACCATAATAATAGTTTTAAGTAGTTATAATTATTGTAATGAGACTTTATTGAGAGATAAATTGAAAAATTGAGATTTTTTTTACTGTTACCTAGGAACATTAAGACATTGCATGGATAATTTAAGATGACGTTATACCCGCATACAATATGTTGTCTCTGTCTCACTAACGCATAATATACCAAAATGTACATCCAGCAGTTCCTATGTTGTGTTGTTAGCCTAAATATTAGAGTGAATTGACCTATTATCAAACTCAAATATAAGAACATTATATCTGTGTTCTCTCGTTGCTTTTTTATGGTATTTTAATTTTTAAGTGAGTTATGAGAATGTAAAAATAAATATTAATTTTGATATATATGGCATTACTAAGACGGTGAAAATATATGAGGTCATGACGTCCTCTTAATATAGGTAATTTTTTGTAATGTTTTTTCAGATAGAACAAAGATTTATCGCGTGACCCTTATTCAAAAATTAACACGTTCTAATAATTTCAGGGTGGTTGACTATGTCATTCAATAATTTAAATAGTAATTGTAATTTATTTTTATTAAATACAACTTTAAGTTTCGGTGGGTAGAGTAAAAATCCCTTTGACACTTGTAGGTATACCTTGAGTGTGGAATTCTTTCGACATGGAATTTAAATGAAATAAACCTAATGAAATTATTTTGAATTTTATATAGGAAATGTACCTACATGTAATCGACTCGGAAGATTTTGAGTACCATATGAGTAGGAATTAATTACGTAGTATGCACCTATGAGACGATTTTGCTGTGTTATCTGCAGCTGAATGCTTCTGTAATACTCGGCCTGTCGTTGCTATTATTATTATATATATACACCAGATACCTACTATATTATGACGTAGGTATGTATAATTATTATATAATATATACGATATAACAATAGTAATAATATCGTATTATCGTGTATATTGTGCGTATACTGCTGAATATATAACGCAATCATATTATTATTATTAGTATATTATCATGACCGACCGTTACGCGGTTATAATAGATTATCGTCGGAGGAGTAGAACATTATAATAATAATAATAATAATATTATGTATGTATTATCTTGTACCCATAATACACGCCGTACGCGTGAGTTGTGCACCGTGTACACTGTATACATAATATTAATATATAATAATGTACAAGCTATACGGCCGATGCGATGGCTTTTTAATTGGTCATACTTAAAACCGTGTCAATTATGGACGTCAAATGTGTATATTATAATATACATGTTATGTACATATATTTTGCATAAATATAGGTAGGTATAGGTGTCTGTCTTCCTTGTAACACGTACCTACGCGCGGCATCCCGCTATTATACATGTATTATGTAATATAATATATAGCTGCTACCTGCCATGTGCACAATGCATTAAACGAAACGGTTTTCGACAATATTGTAATATTAATATTTTCTGTATATTTCAAACAGGGTAACCAAGTATTTTTTCCTTTAATAATGAAATTATTCAAATTCCGATTTTTGAAATTTTGAAATATAATCAAATATCATTTATTTTTAATTTTTTAATTTTTCTGTAGTGCTTACGTAAGAAGTGTCCTCTAACTTCTGTTTTTCAAATGAGTACCCTCATTTTCGAATTTATTTTATTTATTAGATAATTTATCTGAAAATGTTGACGTAACTGAATAAAAATTCAAACAAGTAGTTTTTGAGTTACTTAACTATGTGTACTAAGGATAATAGGTTAATGATCATGTGATTGGAAGATTAGGGGGCTTAGTGATTTAAAAACTGTGGCGATTAGTATTAATTTATTAACATTAACAATTTGTAAAAATGGTCCAAGTATAATAAATACTAAATCCAATACTACATCTGTTTTGTATTTTTGTATATCCTCTTTTAAGGAGTATTATCCTTATATAGAATAAACATTTTGATAACTGAGAAATTAGTCATCCGAATTTTGAATTGGGTACATTATGAAATGAGCATGCTTGGTGAATCATCCTCTATATAAATATTATTTTTGTAATACATAGATACGTTTTGTAACGATAGGTTTCATGTGAATGAAAATCGACATTATCATTTACTATAGTAAAATATTCTTACTTATTTTTGGCAACTCTAAAAAACGTGATGCAGTTCGATTTTTCATCATAAATGGAACATCCTTTTCCTTGACCATCAAAAGACAAAACAGTGTAACCTTTCACCTTTGTAGGTACCTGTCGACTTACAGTTTTAAAGTTGTGATTATTATTATTTTTAACTATCGGAGAGCATATTTTTTTGATTATTTTGTTACACCTATACAATTAATATTTAATTTGTATTTAATATTAACTGATTTATTAAACTATTTTATCGTTATAAAAGTGGAAATTGATGTAGTATAGGGTTGAGAAGGGCAAAGGTTGCCTGATTTAAGAATTGGGTACAGCTCAAAATATCTATGCATTAATTTCTTTCACTTCTCCAATGTGGCGATGTAGAATATTATATCGATTTGTATGAAAACGTTTCCATTATAATTCCCCATGAAATAGAATATTACCTACTTAACCATTTGATTCCGTTTGACAATATTGTATGTTGTTTTCATAAAAAAATAAGTGTTAAGACGTTGTATAAATAAATTAAATAATATTATAATTGTAGTCTGAAATAAATTTAATAGTGTTTCAAATATAATTACGAAAAATAATGATTTCGTAGCACTGCGACAATACAGAAAGTTGTAAATATACCACAGAACGTATTTCGAATATTTCCCGAGATATAGTTTGATATTTCAGGTTTGGTTACGGATCTTTATCGGAAATCGGAATATACCTAATAAACTAAGGTGGTATAATTCTTAGAGATTATACAGAGTGATTCTTCAAGTGTGCTCGCTCCAGTCTTTTAACATTTAATGAATTTAAATGCTCAAATACTGACTTCGGGAACTTTTAAATATGCCTAATTAAGGACAGTATTTTAAAAAACTTATATATTTTTTAACAATTTAAGTAGTGTGTGGTTCCACTCATATTTTTCAAATAAGAATCGCTCTTTTTTCCTATAAATTGTGAATCAGATGACTTTTTAGGAAATGTTGTGATCGGAATTCAAATAAGTGTTTTTTTTTTAGTAATTTAACTTTGTGTCTTAAGTAGGATAAATCCCCATGATAATTTGTTTATTGGAAGATATGTGGATATAAAAATTTTAAAATGTTTGCGTGATACCTATTAGTATTATCCAAATTTACAAAGCAGATCTATTGTATTAAATTCAAACAATATAAAATTAAATAAATATTAAATACCTAATATATTTTACACTTTTGAAAATACCATGTTTAAAGATTATTATCATTGGTGTATCCATTTTAATTACACAGAGAATACTTTTTCGAATAAGTTTATTTTTTAAATTGATTTAATTGCATCAGCATTAATTATGTGCTAGTTTATAGTAAAAAAGATCGTTTCTCATTTTCAAAAAAAAGAATTTATCGCCACAGGGCACTATATACACTAATGGTAACCTATAGGCTATAAGAAATCTAAATATCTAAAATATAGTCCTTAAGACATTTGTGCTATAAAATTCCAAAATCACAATTTGAAAATATTCATTATTAAAGAAATAAAAACGAGATTGAAAATGCTTAGTGGATCAACCTGTATATACACACACTCTTTGCAATAGTAGTACTAATAATATACGGATATACTAATATGGAGATAGTATATTTGATAGTATAATAATATGAATAGCTTCTCTGATTGTAGTAATTGCGGCGGTGCAACGATTATGATTAATCCGACGCCGACTTACTCAATCGTCACAGCACCACCTTATGGAACAAATCTGTGGCCGGCAGACCATCGTCATAATATGGTCGAGCAATTTTAATTAAGCGTATTAATATAGGTATTATACTTATTATCCTATCCGTAATCACGCTGAACATTCGAGCGGGTGATTTTACGTTACCTACGCAATATATGTGATTAAATTATAAAATATGTACCTCCGAATTCGCCGTTCAAATTAGACTACAAAAGTATGTTTCAGCACCCGGCGAATCCTCATTACCCAATAATAGTATCACACAACTGCATATTCGTATTATTATGGGCCTTTGGTACAACATTTCTATAACGTTGTGTTTGGTAAAATCTAGAGATGAAAGCTTGAAAATGTTCACATTTTTTTTAATTGAATAATTTTCAACATCCTTTAAAGGCTCGATTTTTCATGTATTTCTCTTCACATAATTAATGTTTGAGGTGTACGGTTAGTATATGTGAGTTGAATGTTTATTATTTAATGAGAAATTAAATTATTGTGATAATGATTTAAAATTAAAATATGTAGATGATATAATACGTACATGGTAATAAAACATATTTATCAATTATAAATTGTTCAGACTTATGGTTTTGCGT
This sequence comes from Nasonovia ribisnigri, assembly GCA_027563435.1. Taxonomy (NCBI): domain Eukaryota; kingdom Metazoa; phylum Arthropoda; class Insecta; order Hemiptera; family Aphididae; genus Nasonovia; species Nasonovia ribisnigri. Next base: position 260,083 of record JANEHU010005085.1, on the reverse strand, counting down.
AAAAACTTGGTAAAATGTAATTTTCAATAACTTATAACTTATAATTACTTATAAAAAGCAGTTAGTGTTACATTTTTTTAATAATAAATACAAATGTACATTTATAACCGAGATCAATTTATTTGTATTTTGGATTTCCTATATTAATATGTTTAATAGAATAATATTAAAATGGGTAAATGGTAATACAAGTAAATGGTATTAAATATAATTATATAGCTATATCTTTATAATACCAAGGGATTTATTTGATAAGAAATTAATTATTTTCAACTGTGGACATTGACTTTTTGAAAATATACATAACTTTAGTCCAACCGTTCACAGTTGTTTGCGATTGTTTTCCGTTTACTATTGTTTTTATTACTGTCAAGCATAAAACATCAAAAAACCATATCGTTTTATCACGATCACCGCGTACAATAAACAAAATGCATTTTGTATATTGTTAAATTACGTTGACACCTATTTAGGTATACCCGTCTATACTATCTTTTTTCTTCATATGATTTCAATTTTTAGTCATGAACACGTCATGATTCTAAAGTATTGACTTTATTATAATTACATGAAATGTATAAAATGACACGCACAATATTATTATACATTTCAAGCGTTACAGACGTGACATTTATTCACTGATATAATTTAATTAGCTTTCATAAATTTATAGCTTCAACTTCACGCGTATTTATCGATGTTTGAAAAACGCCAACCATATTTAATTTCAATAGATATAAATGAAAACATCATGTTTGATGATAAAAAAAAATAGTAACGATCGAAAATAATGTGGGTAAATCGTAAATTATTTTGTGGATTGAAACTAGGTACATATACATATCATAGTGAAACTTTCACTAACCTTACCTGTAAATAGCTTTTGGATAAAACTACTGCAAACTGAACACTCTAAATAGCGGACACAATTTCAGCAACCTGAGTCGTTCGGTATTTAGAGGTTTCAGTGTTTCCACAGTATTTTTATTGCATTTTAATTATCTATAATTATTGTAATTCAAATTTTATCATCACAAAAAACTCTTTGACCGTTACATCGATAACTCTAAATAAGTTACCGTATCCAAATGAATAAAACCTTTTATAATGCTACTAACCATATTGCGACTCGATTTAAATGGTATTAATTATCGTTGCAATACATTTCAAATTATAATCACTACACTACCTATACCTATACAAAATTGTTTCTAATTACATATTTACTTCACATTAATTAGAAACGGTTTATCACTTGAATTATACACCCTGGTGCGATGACTACGAAATCGGAATTCTGCTTTTCACGAAAACCGATCCCAAAACAAAAAGTCCAAAATGTTTGAGCGCTCTAAGAGGACAAAAGTTCACTGCAGTTATTTCGGATATATCAAACATCCAAAATGATATAACATTTATAAGATAGCGGGCATTCTAAGTATGATAATATAAGTTATACCATAATGTTTACTATAATGGTTACTATAATGGTTATTATAACGCACAACAATGCGTAAACCACATTATAATATTGATCAAAATTATTAATCACGTAAATTGAAATAATGTGTGTATACGAGACAATCACAATAATCGAACGCGCTGTTTTACGCAGCGTGCGGTATAATCCGTATACAATACATACTGCGCACAAGTTCATAATTATTTTAATGTTATAATAATGTAGGTAATGTATCGAATCTCAAAACTTTTGGAAACCTACGAAAATAACTAATCACTCCATAAAGCTGGTTCAACGAGTATAGGAGCGTCACGTACCTGTAGTTTACCACCAAGTGTACACATCCACTCACACACCACACACACACTCACACACACACACAGCAGTGCGCAGTGATGTTTTTTTAGGGGTATACGGAGCCAAGTGGCTATACTACGTTGGCCTGTGGAAATCGTACAAAATATGTTAAATACGCGCAAGTATCCGCTCTCATACCTCAAAATTTAAACAAATTTAACGAAAATTTACTATTTAATAAGCAATCCGTATTTATATTATTATTTGTTTTTATATAACATTATCAATTATCCATAAGTAAGAACCATGAAATAAATTTATTCGGTTTGGTTATTATTACCACATATACATGTAGTACTTATTGCTGTATCGTGATAGTTAATTATCATTCGTGACCGTGATTATTGCAGTTTTTTTAGATAAAATGTTGTCGTCACAGATTAATAGGTAGTGCCAATAGGACATAGGTAGAACTATCAAGTTAAATTTTGTGAAATTTTAAATCTGACTTATGAAAAATAAAAATGTATATAGTTTCCAAACTAAGTAACAGAAATTAATGTATCTTTGTAAAGTTCGGGAATTTGTATAGTATATTGTGTGGCAAGGGCGGGAAGTGAGCTATTTCAGTTGCCGGCGATGTGTTCAGCACGAGCGCCAGGCGAGGGTTGCAATTTGCCCAAGACAGAAATTGCCTTCCTGCACGATCCACACATACTATTTTTTGTCACGCCTCTGTGCTCATTAATCACGGCAAAGGTAATGCAGGGATATATGTAACAACCAGACTATAATTCTACAAAAACAATATTTCATGAAAGAGACGATTTGGTAATATTTATTTTAGCGTCATGCACGGAGGTTATTATGAATATGAATATAATTATGAATATAAGATACAACCAAAAGTTTATGTTTTGTAAGGACCGTAGTATAGATTTCAGTGTCTGGTTTTGCGCCAAGCACTTTTGGGTATTTCCATTTTACCGCCCGGCACTTTTTGGGATTTCCACTTTACCGCCCGGCACTATGGGAATTTTCACTTTACCTCTCGACACTATGGGGATTCCCACTTTACTGCCCACTGGACGGAAAAATGACGATTTCTAAAGCTTTAACCGTCATCGAAAGCCAAACTTTCAGTGCAAACGTGACAAAAAATGTATTTTGTAAGAGCCTTGCAAAATAGTTTTTCACGAGCGTATAATGAGTGACTTTTCGAGAAGTTGAATCTAATTAGTTTTGCAGCTTTTATGATATCGCAATATTAATTGCATATTTGTATCATTCTATTAAGTTCATAAACAAGCGTATTCCCTGTAGTTTTTTTTACGAAATCACCACTACACACACGTTCAAAATGCCAGGTCATCTCGTGTTAACGGTTTTTTATATTATTATATGCGACTATATATTGTGTACGACTAATCGCTATTGCAGCCTAAGTTGCGCAGGCCCGCCACCCTATATATTGTCGTGCCGATCAAATAATATATTATGGCACTGTAGTCTAAAATTCCAAAATAAAACAAATAACGAGCAGTCAGCCGAAATCCGCTCAAGTCGTCTAAACGTAAACTGTGGTGTGACGTGTCACACGCTCGAAATCCCTTGCAAATACATGTATATTATACATCCAATATAATTGTTACACGGAGACTACCGACGTCTGTTTCTCACGATGCGAAATAATACTCTGATAGGAACAACGCGATGAGCTTTTAATATAGGTACTTGGAGAGGCCGCAAAACACTCGAGAAACTTCTTCGATACTTAACGTATTTACGACGCATCCCACATATATATAGACTAACAGATAGGTACCTTGTACTGTATATTCGTTTGTTTTGTTTATTATTTTTAATATCATCTGCTGAAATACAATATATACGATATACCTAATAAATCAGAACCTCGCGGTCAATAACCCGTTATCTCGTTATTTTTACAGTCGTAAATCTTGACAGACAATATTATTATTATTATGATTATTAAATGAAAAATATCGGTATTCGTTTATCGTTTAGTATGTGACCTATCAAGACGATTATCTATATTATGTATGGACAACGTACGTGTGCCGATCTATTAACAGGCAAGATACATTTTTTAAAACTTTTAAAGTTATATAAAAAAAGTGTAGGTATTGCTACAGATTTTTTGATTAATTTTGGTATAATTTATTGCTGTAATAGATTTATTCATACATTTTTTTTACTGATATTTTGTTTGACTGATTTTGACATTATTAAATGTGATCTAGTTATATTTTATAATTGAATTCCTAATACATTAATAATTATAAAATAACTTAATTTTATGATTATTAATTTGATTATTTTTAAATTAATTATCGGTTCAGTAGAAGTCATATACTAAACGAATACCAAAATATCCAGTTATTATTCACGCATGTCACAGTGGTAAATAGGTAATTGCATTTTACTCTTTCAGCACACTGACTGTTTAAGGGGGTTTGAATAGGCAATTTCATCAAAAATCTAAGAAAAATTGGAGTCAAGCAATATTTTAAACTTATACGATTTCTGAACGATTTTAAAGTAGTAGGTACCAGGTAGATATAACGTGATGTATATGAGCCATTATTTTATTTTGAATAAATAATCGACTAAAAATTGCTTTACGATTACCAATCGGTACTTATTACACGTATTTCATGAAAATTGTTATCAGCCATAATAATAGGGTGGAAAACCGTATCTGCGGTGATTTTTTATTTATATTTTTTGTAATCTAAACTCAATTATTTTGTATTATACAATTGTATGTAGGTACGTAAAAGCGTAAAATAGTTTATAAATCAATTTATTATTCTATACGCAAATATTATTGAAATATGCATACCTACCTTCCACTGTACATTTTTTAATACGGGGTGTTGCAGGCAATGGAGGTATTTCTGGTATTTTTTGCACTCGCAGTCAATCGAAATACCATTGATTAAATATTGTTCATTTAAAATCAATACGATTATAATACGGCTTGGACGCGAGCGTTTATAATAATATTTTACTCAACCGATTCGTTTAGAACTGAACGACTGCAACACGTCATATCGCCATCGTTATTCATGGTTTGTGATTTTATTTTGTTTTATAACACGTGTGTGCGACGCAACCGGAGGCTCATCGTGAACGCTAAATCTAACGCATAATATAATGTATTTTTATATTGTTTTAGTATCCGTACATCTGTCACTTTTTATGGGCGTCCGCATGTGCGTTTTGAAAAGGGACGATACGGAAGGTATAAATCGTGCGACGTGGGAGTATGGGTCCGGTGTACCAAAAAAAAAAAAACAAATATTAATAATAATATTTTCATATAAAATAACATTATCCGCGGGAGCTGCAAAGTGTAAAAATCAGCGTTTTCGTGTTTAATGTCTGTGCACACTGCACACGTTCGGAACGATATTCGTCGCCGTCGCATTTACACGGTATAATACGGTTATCTATCTATTTAATGACGGTCGATCGCTAAAATTAATAAATTAAATTAACAAGCGCACGGAAATAAATTGCAATCGACACAAACTCACGTTTGTACGTATTATTATAATATATACATACAGATGAGTGATTCATCAAATCGTCATTTTAATAACAGAAAATTGCATCGTTACAGGACACTCATAAGTAGTACAAAAAAATTCAAGAATTTTAGATAATTGTCATTAAGCATATTTAAAAATTCCAAAATTCAGAATTTGAATAAATTCATTATTCAAGAACAATTGGGGAGATTATGCGTGGTGAATCACCCTGGATATATGTTAGAAAACATCTGTAGATGTAGGTACAAGATATGTCGTCACGTGTTTGTCCTCGCCTACTATATATTATAATAATATTAATATCACACAATACACTTTATGTGTACTCAACTACTCGGCAAATATTTTGTCTTTGTCGTGGTTCCCGAGCGCTTTTGAGTTGTACACACGAACAGCCACCAAATGTTAATTAAAACGAAATAAGTCGCCGGTGGTGATGATGGCAAATGTTTGACTGTTAAATAGGGGGATTGGCAGGTTGTGATATTAGTAAATATACAAAATAGCGTTTGAAACGAATGTTGCACGTACCTTCTCAAGTACCTTGGGTTATAGGTCTTATCCGTCTGTTGTGGCATTCGTATCGATATTATTGTGATATATTTTCCAAAAATAAATTCTTGTGCCATTTACGATGATTTTAATTACCTATTTACAACTGACTTACTTTTTAAAAAGATGATATATTTTGAATTATTTTATTGAAACGGACTTGTGGATTTTTATCTTAGGTATCGTTAATAAAAGGTTTTGAATTTTGTTGTATGTATTAAGAAATGAAAGTTTTTTTTATAAAATATTAATAAAACATTTAAAAATATCCATAAAATTTCAATATAACCTAACCTTATATACCTAAAAGGAAAATTATACTCGTCGAAAATGACACTACATATAGATCATATTCTAATAAAATCGTTGAAAACAGCACTGTACCAAAATATTATACAATTATATAATATAAATATGTTTATACCTATAATAATAGGTTAGGTTATGTTGTTTACACAAAATAAAAAGTTTTAGTCAACACGCCTTTATGACTGAGAGGTATCTACGCATCAATACCGTTCTGTCGGCGTTCATTTAATAAAACCGTCCACGCGTAACTTGACTTGTACATTATACATTTATATCTATTTCATTTTTCAGCAAAGGCGCGGATTGTAAACGTATATTATCATGAATTTGAGGCCTATGTTCTCGGAAACTACTGAACCGATCGTTATGATTTTTTTTTTAAATGGAAGAGCTCATTGCTGAGAAGGTTTATGGCATTTGATCGATTGTCCAACTTATTAAACAAAGGAGTTATCAATAATATATTTATATATCTATAACTATATGTACCTATCGAATATCGTTATAAATAAAATATTATAATGTATTCATTAATAATTATTTTTTTTTATAACCTCTGATTTAAATACAATAACCTACATATATCAACATTAGCACATTTTGATTATAATTCCACTCTTTGGTCTCCTTATCAATTAGGTTTAAATAAAGAAATAGAGGCTATTCAAAATAGATTTCTACGGTTTGTTTCCATAAACTGTCAAATATATACAGAACCACATTCACTGTATACGCCATTACTTAATTGTTTTAACTTAGTTACTTTAGAAGTATAAAGAAAAACAGTGGACTTAAATTTTTTATGTAAACTATAATCAATAATTTATATTGAATTATACTGTCCATAATTAAATTTAAGGTTATGAAGAAACTAATTTAAATCTTTCTTTAATATGACGTGTAGAATTATTTTATTTGACTTTAGCAACAACCAATTTAAAGTCATATTTTCCGATTTATCGTATTGTAAAATGGGCTAATATGTACAATGTTGATTTAATTGTGAACTATTTAGTCATTAAGAGATAATATGTTACATTGATTTTACGTCCGTATGAACCAAATAAACAAATAATTAAATATATTGTACAATAAATCTATATATATATAAATGGAGCCAAAAATGTATGATAATTCATCAATTGAGAACGGTTGGGTAGATTTAGCTACTTTTTTTTAAGATGTTCGTAATTACCAGAAGAAGGTTCTTACGAAAGAAAATTTAGGGAAAATCCAATTTTTTTTAACGTGAAAAATATTATTCAATATAATTGAATATTAATTGATTATATTGATTTAAATATTATTGAGTGTTTCATGATTACCATGGAAACCAAATAAATAAATAAATAATAAAAATAGAAAAAGGAGGTTACTTGAATGGTTTAGATTCACAATTGGACCCGGTAGGCTCAACCCGGGGATGTGCTTAAACCGGGATTTTGAGATTTACGATGGACACTTTGGTTTTTAAATCGTTGCTATTGCAGGTTATAGGAGAAGTAATTAGTATAAATAAGTATTTATTATTCCTATTGGTTGCCAAAGGTTAACCGGGCAGATCAGGTTCAAGCATGCATATCAAATCGAATTTTGCACATACAGCTCATCGGCGTTGACCGGGATCCGACGTAGTCGGATTGCCTATCAGAGTGGCTGAGTTGCACCTACTGCAGTGAGTTACACACAAAATGAGTTAAACTATCACAATTCTTTTAATAGTTGTCATATTTTACGGGCAACAAAGTGCGCGAGATCAGCTAGTTTTATGTATAAATACGAGTATATATTATTTCAGTATTTACCGTATAACTATAAATAATGCACATATTTTATTACTTTTTGTTAATGCTTGAATTCAATTTTATCTGCGGAAATTTATTATGAGATTAGGTACCGCTGCTGGATTAAAAGTTATCGCAAAGATGGCGATCAACAATTAAACAAATGGGTCATTAGTATGTTGCGGGTAGCCAAAATTAAACATTTTTCCAAATTGGCTCGTATACTGTTAAAAAGTTTGAAACCTCTGATCTATTACATAATATAATATTATATTATACACTTGTCGATACAAAATAAAATATTATATTCAATTTTATACGTCCGCCTCGTCGTACTACTTTATAATACAACGTATGGAAGCGGCCAATGGGGAAGTTGTTGAGCGCCGCTCCACGTCGTTTTAGAGTGCCCTTTCCCTTGTATCCGTTATGTATTTGCGACTTAAAAGTTACGATACTGTAATCATAGGCAGTCACAGGGAGGATATTTTTTTCTACCATTGTAATCTCTTTGTACTTAAAAATCCTTTACGCAGTTTAGCTCTTATATATTATTATATTTTTAACGAGTCGTGTGTACGTTATGGCCGAGCGGTGAAACGTTCGATCGAGAGGCTTATTGCTGGAGAGCATAATATTATATTGTATTATAGTTTATAATATACGATATACCTATATTTGACGATAACAATATGCACTTCGGCCGATTAACAGTCGTCCTCTATAATTTGTAGAATCTAATTAATGCATTGTGAGCATATTATATTGTTTGTTTGAATAGTATCTACATTTCAGCCTAATATCGCGTTGTCTTATTTACAGGGATCGTATTTAGAGACTATACATCCGATCGATGCTGTAAGAAATTTGAAGAAACGTCCAGAGATCGGACAACGTGTCCGTCTCAGTGAAGGAGACATAGCTCAGACGAAGCTTTTGTACAAATGTTACAGTGAGTAAAACAATATTTTATTTAATCAATGTACCGCGGCTGACCTCCGATTTGACATGCGGTATAGGCAACTGATTTTACATCGATGTCTCGTTGAAGGCGTTTAACACAACTCAAAAACTGTTACTTCACGATTGGCTATATTTGGATAGTTAATAACATATTATTATGAAAATACTTTTTACACGTTATTTAATTTTTCTGGTTGTATTGATATTAATTAACTTTATAAAGACAAATGTATCGTTAAAACGATATAAAAGTACACAATGTAAAAAAAATATTAAGAGTACGTCACATCCGCATGTGTTGTATCCGTCTTACACACGTACGACATAGACAAAACGCGTTTACGTAGTCTGAGTCTGAGAACTTATTCAATTTTGGCGTTATAATAAAAAAGGTTATTACAAAATTAAAATATGACAATATTTTGGAGGCCAGATGGTGAGTATTTAAAAAAAAAATTTAATTTTGAAAATTTAAAGGTCATTTAAAAATGTTGACATTTTTGCTATTTCTAAACAATATAATGAACTTTATATTGGGAATAATGGAAAAAACTCACCGTCTTGCTTTCAGAAATATTGTCACAATTAAACTTTTGTATAGGTTTAACTCTAAAACCAAAATTGAGTGAGTTCTACTCAGACTGCGTAAACGTGTTTTGTCTATGTCGTTTGCGCATGGTGACAACACATGCGGGTGTTACATCTTCTTAATCTTTCATTAAAACATGTACACCTATAGTCTAAACACTCTAAACCATAATATTATAATACTTATGGTTCACCGAATAAAAAGAATCATCACATTTTTTGAACGCTCATTTGAAATATGCCTAAGAAATTATGCACTGTAAAAATAAATCACTATACTTTTTAACTTTCAATTTTTTTTCTTTTTAATGATATATATTTAGGATTTAATATCCCTGTATTGGTGACTTATATGTCACCTAGGAGAAATCTTAGCAATGGTGTCTCAATGTACATTTTTCAAAAGAGGATTTTTATGATAATATTGTATAGGGAGGGTTATTACAACGCACATAATTTTTATATGATACGATGGCAGTTTCGGAGACTGTATGAAGCTGGCTGTGTGTTATGTGCAGTAGTCAAAGGTTGCAGACATCGTTAGGGACCACCAAGCAATCGTTATTATTATTTATTACAAATTACAGTATACCTATGTCCTATATATTATGCAGGGATGGATTACAATGCTGGGATTTTACGAATATAATGTAAAGGCTTAGCGAGACTTTCTTATCTGTAACAACCACGTGTCAATTCACTTAAATAATGTATATAACAAGAGTTCTGAGAAGCAATATAAAGTATGATTATGTTATAACATTTATAAAGGAATAATTTTCTACAAAGTCTTGTTATATTATTATAATTGGTATGTATTGTTCAATCGGGAATTTAAAGAAACATTATATTATAATAATATAAACCGTTGTGATCAATGTGTTTGACGATGTTGCGTTGTCAAGTTCTGTAAAATAAATAATTACAATATTAATTAATTAAAGGGTTTAAAATTAAATCCAAAATATATTTTTATGTTTCGGAGTTTAATCGCTCGTTGCAGTATTTTTGTGTAACACGTAGGATTTTGATTTTCGATTCAAACGATATTATAGGTAGTTTACCTGCGGGAGAGATAATAACTTTATCCAAAGTGGCTGAACCAGATATTTAATCATGTACCTTATATACGGCTTGTATTATTATTATTTTCAAGGATGTGGAAAGACCTTGCAGGAGAACAGCGGCATTTTCGGTTATTCTCCCGAACCTGGACAGGAGTACGGAGACAGGTGCGAATGGCGTATTACGGCCACTCACGGCGAACGTATCGTTCTAAACATCACTGAGCTCGACATACTGAAATCGGACCAATGCAACACCGATTATTTGGAGATCCGCGATGGGTACTGGCACAAATCGCCACTGCTCGGTAAGTGTTGATCTTCGTCATCATCGCCGTATAAATTTAAAGATATTATTAAAGATATTATACGAATAAATTAGGTGTGTTAAATAATAATGTGTAGGTAATGAAAAACAATATAGTAGGTATGGGGAAGTTTCTCAAAGTTGTGACCTGACCTTTGCTTCGGCTTATTCTCTGTGTGCGGTAATGAGTGTATAGCGACATATTATTTTAAAAGTCTCATTGTTTCACGGTGGAAACAGTAGAATTTTTCCACTCCAATTACGGAAGTCTCAAAGAGCGGTGTTCAAAACACTAATTAAAAAAAAAATGGAATTGACAATTATTTAAATTTCGTAGTAGCAGGTGGGTGTACAAATATAAAAAAAATAATATATAAGTGCACTACTTTATACCAGTCACTACTAACAGTAGGTACCTTTTCGGTACGCTATGCAGTTGTGTATTATAAGCTAATTACTAATCAAAGAGTTCTTTTAATGCATAATATATTACATGAAGTAAAAAGCATTTGACGCTGTGTAAATAAAACAGTTCCGTAAACAGTTCTTCTTTGATAAAGCGTTTTTGGAAAAAAAACTTTTGTAGGTAGGTACTCAAAGAACATTTTACATTACCGGTATAGTTTAAGGTATACTTTATCCGGACAATATTTAATTAAGTATACGTTTTGATTTTCAAACCGAAATGTTATAGCAGTGAAATAATTTTCTAAATATAACTAACTAGGTACCTATCGTTTATAGGATAGATATTAAAATTTAAAAAAAATTGAGATTTTATTTTTGATTCACTGCCATTAAATATAAATTTGGCTATTTTTATTACTTAGACCAGACAATCTAATAAAGTAAAATTATTATACTTTATGTAATTCTAGTTACTCTTTAGTCTTTACTAACTTGAAATGTTTTAGTAAAATAGGTTAATCAAGTGTTATTCGAATCATAATTATAAACACATTTGAGACGTAGGGTTAGGTAAGGTTTATGAGCATATTTGGTTTTTTTTAACAAGTTCCTTCAATTATTTTGTAACTATGTTTTTCGGTAGAATTTGCAGATTTATATATTCAAACTTGAGTTCCATGTTAAAGGTACCGCTACTACTTAAATTTATATTTTATGTTACCTACTATTGTTATGCATTCAATATATAAGTACATTAATAATATTTTTGTTTTTTATTTGTTCTTTTTTTTTATAAAACACAGTACCTAAATATATTTCATTTAAGTATAATCACAGGCCATAAATATAACAGCACTGAATCGTTGTCTGATCATTGTTTAATTGTATTGTAATCTTGATATTGTTTTTAGAATAATTAAAAAGTTAAGATTGGCAGAATTAAAAATAAAACGTGCTCGTATAATATGTTTAGACGTCTTATATAAAATATAAATTACATTTTGTGCTCATTAATAAACGCTACATTTGTTCGGATCTTAAGTTAAACTCTTTAAAGATGTATTAATAATTCTGAATTTTAGCAATTAATCCAGGAAAATGTAAACTATCTACATTTATCGTGTATAATAAGTAATAATCTGCAATGCTTATAGTTAAATGTTATGGTCAATAAAATAGACTCAAATTTCTATTCGATTTAGATGGACAGTATAACCTAATTATGTTTAGTATTAGCTTAGTAGTAATTACGTATAATATTAATGAATAAAAAATATTGATCGTTTGTTAATACAGGCAGGTTTTGCGGGAGTGTTCGCATCCAAGACCTTATTGTGACTGGCAACAGCAGAATGCTCATCAGTTTTATGATATCTGACAAAGGTACAAAATACAAAGGATTCACAGCGAATTATGAAGGTTAGTAAATACACATTATTTTATCCATTATTATTGTTTTTTTAATAATTTTGAGGGATTTAAAATTATTATGATTAAACAGTCGTTAATATCAGTTATAGGAATATAGCTAGGACTATAGGCCTATCCGTCTTTCCAATCAATCTGTCGTCGTCAAAATGTTTATAATAATGCACTATTCTATAAATTATAATACGTGTTTTTACCAACAGCGACCAATGTGCCTCCCACAAATAGACCTTATAGAATGACATCAGTTAATCAGTTGGTCCTATCTTATTTTTCAGTCAAAATAGAGGTTTAATCAACACCCTGCAATAATGAAACACATAATATTTTCCCTTAATCTTCGAAAAGTCACCCTTCGGTTAAAATGAGCGTAATTGATCTAACCAGCCTTGGATACTGCAAATCTTTAACTGTCAATGGGTATATAATAGGGTATATACTATTATACTATAATGATGAATGATGCTTTACAGTATTCCGTGGTCATTAATGATTTTGATTTTATTTATGTATGAAGTCATCTATTATACATTTATAGACCAGATTTATATGCATTTTAAATTGTAAAATATGAACATAAAAATAAAAAAAAATAAACAAAATATTTTTTGAATATTATAGCTATTTATTCATTGTAAAGATATGAAATCAAAAAACGTATAATGAAAAATAACAATTATTATATAATTATAATATAATATAATATTATTTTTTTTTTTTTTTTTTTTAAGTTTCGGCAACTGTGGCCATTAGCTGTTTTGTAGGTTTTATTTGTTGTGGTTGTGGTAGGGTTTGATTTTGGTAGGTTGTTTTTACACGTGTGGGATAATATTATTATATTATGAAATAATTATTATATCAACAAACTAATAGGTATATTATTGTATTTTATATTTAATATATTTTATAGTTGTGATGAAAAAAAAATACAATCTAAACGTTATTGGAAAAACAATAAGTAACGATAATATTTTCCGTATGGTCTTTGTTAAATTATTATGACGCTCGACGGTTTGTAACAATGTGTTTTTGTACGCAGAAAAACTTTGTTCACCATCAACGTGTTATGGGTGCATAATATTTAAAACTCGACAAAATTTCTGGGGAAAAATGTTGGATTGAAGAACTTTTAAACTCTACGTTCTGACCTTGGTTAGGTTAGATACACCTTGGTGTATTTTAGAAATTATTTTTAAAATTAACAAGTAACAACAATTTTTTTTTTAAAAATGATTACCCTAGCTATTTTAATTTTCAAAAAGATTATTAATAGCATTTTTAACTTGTTCAAAAATGTTTAAAGCATCTGTAAGTAGGATTCCTGAAATCTCAAGTTCTCTAATATTTTCAACAATAATCATAATACCTATTATTGTATAAAATATAATATTATGATACTCTCAATATGCGTAAAGTTCATAATGGTATTGTTAAAAAAAAATTGACTATATATCTAACTACTGTTTAGATTATGTGAATAATAAGTCAAGTCAGAAAAATGCCAAAATAATTAAAAAAAGGGGGTCAAGTGGATGTCGCTCTGCTGTACAGTAGGTTACAAGTAGATCACTGTATAATGGATGGTATTAAATTTGAATTCAATGATATAATATCATTGTATACGAAAAACGATTCTGAGCGGAGACGGTATGTCAGTCTAGGATATTTTAAATTATATTGACATTGTTATTTTACGATAACTGCTAAGTTGAATTAATATTATTCATATTATTTAATTATTAACCTAAAATTATCAGTGATGCTTGAAAAATATTATAATATATACTTTTACTCGTTAAAATTTATTTTAATAGGTAATTTCGTCCAAATTTGAACTTAAAATGTCTGTAAAAAATAACTGTGTTTATATATTTTTAAAATTGTTCGTTTACAGTATGAACTATTTATTAGAATCTTTATTTTAAATTTTCAATCCTTAGTTACAATAACTGACCATTTTATAATTATTTAATTACAATGATTGATAATTTTCGAGATTTCGATGAATTTTGTCAAAATTCGAACTTTACATACTTATAAAAAAATGTGTGCCTATGTATTTTTAATATTTTTCAATTGCTATTGTAACAATATATCAGAAGCCTTGTATTAAATTTTCATTATTTTTGGCCCAACAAATAAAAATGTAATGGTATTTATATAAGAAAAAACTAAAAAATTGAAAATTTAAATGATCCGTAAAAAGCTCAAAAACAGTCAAAACATATTCAAATTAGATGGTGTATAGAAAATGCTTATATAAACATTCAGTCAAAATTGCATGGATCTACCGTCATTTCTATTAGAGTTATACCAAAAACCAAAATCGATTTTGTCGAAAATTGGTTTTCTGTAAAAATTCCCGTTTTTTCCTTAGTTTTTAATTTGTTTTTCACGGCGCTTTTGAAAACTACTGGGAAATTTTAACTTTTGACCCCCCAAAATACCAACTAGATTCACTTTCCTAACAGAAAAGATACTGTTGAAGAAAATCGAAGCATTTTTACTGTCCTAAAGGGTGATGACAGACACAAAAATAAAAAAAAACACACATCATTGTAAAATGAATACATTCATCGCTCCGCTCAGAATCTAAAATTCTCTTGAATGGATGTCAGCGCACTATTTGTGCGACTCTCTGGTTGACGTGCAACATAGACAAAACGCATTTACGCAGAATTATTATTTTTATGTTTTTGAGTAATTTCAACGATTTTTCACGTTGAAAGTCAAATAATAATAAAATATAATATCGTTCTATCAAACCATCAAAAATATGATCTTCAGTAATTTTTGTAATATGTGGTTTTACTCTAAGATACCTACATAAAAATCATAAAAAACAATTTTGAGTGAAACCCATCAAACCATCAAAAATATGATCATCAATAACTTTTGTAATATGTGGTTTTACTCTAAGATACCTACGTAAAAATCATAAAAAACAATTTTGAGTGAAAGCATTTTATCCATGCCACGCGTGGTTCTGAGAGAGAAAAAAGAGAGCTGCGCTGATATCCTCTTAAATTTGTCTATGGTGATAGATACCTACGTATATAGTGCAAGTTGATATTAAAATAACCACTCTGTTCTTTTCTTTTTTATTCATAGCCGTTTGCGGAGGAGAAGTCATGGTGACTGACGAACAGGGGCACTTGGAATCGCCCAATTTTCCAGACGATTATTTACCGAACAAAGAGTGCGTTTGGAAACTTACAGCACCAGAGGGATACCAAGTTGGATTGAAATTTAACGTATTCGAGGTAATTTTTACTTTTTAAGTCCAGTGAAACTAATTTATTTTTATTCCAGTATAACATTACCCATACAAAAAGAATAATAATAAAAAAAAATAAGTAAATACATTTCGAAAACCTTTTGATAAAATCATTATAATAACATATAAGATAATCCATTTAACGCAAGATACTACGTAATCATTTCAAAAATGATTAATGTTTTTAAAAATATTTAGTTTACTTAATTTTATGTTGCCAAAAAAATATTGTCAAATTGTTTACTATATCTTAATGAGAACTGTATTTAAAAATTCGATTTTTTGACGATTAGTCTGTGAGTTATAAATTATAATAGAAGATTTGAGAATGTAAATTTTTAACATATATAATATATAGGACTAGGGGCACGGGTTAAGCTTAATCGATCGACATGAAACTTTGTAAATATAATTTTTATATATATTGGAACCAAATTAGGGGGTAAGACTGAAAAAAATGTTATAAAAAAAAAATCACCTATTTGACGAAGAGCCACCCTAAATTATATATAGATTAATTTGGTGATCATACTTCTGACCCAAACTTACGTTTGATCTATCAGGTAACAAGAGAAAAGTATAACTTTTTCAAAGCTTTAATATTTTCAAAACATCATATTATATTTCATTTTATAAACCACGACATTCTAAAGGCTTTATTAACAGGGCTTGAATCATTGTGTAAAGACAATGGTATATTATGGCCCAACAACATACCTAAATCCCTAAAAGAAACAAATCTCAATAGTATTGAATTATCAATCTTGTAATTGTATAATATAATAGGATTGTTTGATCGAATAAAAGTCATAATATTACACTTATTGACATTTTAACGATAGGTATATATATAGTTTTTATGACCAATAAATAACGAACATTATATACCTATTGATTGTACATTTTATTTGTTTTAGAGCGTTATAAATTTTTTTCCTTGAATTGTTTTCAAAATGTTTTGTTTTATAACGACCCTTCTCTTCTCACTTGTCGGTAAATTGAATATAATATTATGACGTGATTTATTCAAAATATTTTATATTTATATATAATACTGCTGTCATAAGCCACTAAGCAGTAACTCGATTTTTGTTGAGTTTTTAGTAGGTATCTATCTCTAGATATTTTAATTCTTCATCGATTCTACTAATAAAAAATAAAAGGTTTTCTTTAAATATGCATATACATAGAAAATAAAATAAAAAGAAGACGATATTATGTACATAAATGCGTTAAGATCAGAAGTAAATAAGCAAATATGACCAAATACTAGAACAAAAAGCAATAAGTAATCTGGAGTTACTGTTTTTCTTTCTATTACCTATTTACCTAACTATTATTGTACTTAGGTTAGGTTAAGTATTTACAGAGCAGCATCTCCAATTAAATTCTAATTGTTGGTTTATATTTAACATAAGTCCTGAAATGGAATTGATATTTACACTATAAATAGTAATAATACATTATCATAATAATGTTTAATTTAAAACGCATCGGTATAAATAACTCTTTAAAATAGTTTTAAAATAAATGTCATATCGCTTTTCATCAAAACTATATATTTTGAGTTGTGACAGTTTTGTACTAGACGAGCGATTATTGTATTATGCGTGTATGTATAATTACGTTTTAATCCGAGGCAGATCGAAAACCATGACAATTGCTTCTACGATTACGTGGAGATCAGAAACGGACACTCAGCCGACAGCCCTTTGATAAACAAGTATTGCGGCTACAAGCTACCCTTGGACGTCCATTCTAGCACGAACAAACTGTACGTCAAATTTCTGTCGGACAGCTCCGTGCAGAAGGCCGGATTTTCCGCTACATTTATGAAAGGTATGTGTACCATATGTACTGTAAAATGTAAATACTAAACTAAATACTAACACATTCGTCGGTCGAGTCATTTTTGGTTTTTTTTTTAAATTTTTTTCACCCAAACGGATTGTAAACATAATCGGGTTAAAAAAAATATAAATTGGTTCACTGTACTCCGAGTGCGTATGCTACTTTATATTATGCTTAAAAACTACGATCCTGTAAACATATAGAGTCGTACCATCTACAATTTTGAATGGATTAATGTTAAATTAAAAAAGAAATTAGGGATTACGTTAGTTGGGACGGTTATATAGCACGGTCGTCGGATTGTTTGTGTTCTTTAAAATAAATATGCGATTGCGAATCATAATAATTGTATTCCAGTTAACGATTTTGATCATTAGTCAGATTAGATTAGTCTGTTAAAACTGGCATTCGGTTACATTCGTTAGGTAGTCTTTTTTTTATAGATATCCCAGAGAAAGTTGCTGCCGAAGTATCGTCATCACTCTTTTAAAATTTATATTCTATTTCTGATACACATGTATATCAGCATGTATCTTCCATATTCTGTCTGCATATCTATGTAATATGTCTACATTCATGAGTAGTGCCTTAAACCTTTTAAGGTCTTTTTTTACTCAAAAATTCGTTTTCCAAAGAAAGCATATACGCCATCATTGAAAAACCAATAACAAAAAACAGAAATTGGGTTTCCGATGGATTATATTTTTATTTGTAAGCCGAATAGGTGAGTATATTTGTCTATTTCGGTAAAACCTTTATGGGTAACCAAATGTCACAGCTTCCCAATACTTACCTACTTTCTTACATTTCCTCCTCTTATTATTCTGAACTACAAGTATTATAATATTGTATATTTTATAAAGGAAATAAGTAGTAACTAATTATGTAATAGTATCTAATATCACATATGAATCATTATTTATTTCGTTAAGTAAAAAAATATGCCTATTTTATTTATAATATTTCAATATTTTATCATTCAAAATGTTGCATAAGCTAATTTAGAATATTTATAATATTCCCATAATCCCATTGAACTATAGTTTTTAATTAGTAAATATTTCTAGTCAGTTTTAATCATTTCTATCAAAACATTTTACTGAACAAATTTACTATAAAACATTAATTCTTTTATAAAAACAGTAATTTGTGGTTTTGATTTCAGGTTTCTCCTTCATTTAATTTAAATTAAAAACATAATTTCTTGTTTTAAAAAAGTTCCATTTTTATAAAAAAAAAAACGAGAGATTAAAAAAAATTCTTAAAATTTAGTTTTGAAGCTCTTAATCTACAATTTTATTAACTACTTTATTACATTATATTATTTAACGTTTAGTAAATACTTAATAATGGTTCCTTATAGTTATTATTTCAGACAAAGGGTAAAATAATTGTCAAAGTAGAATTTCTATTGCCATAGTGCTGTTGATATTAATTTTACTTTAATCAATAACAAAATTTAATTATTTAGCTTTTAACGATAATTTTTTAATTGTTAACGCTAATGGCCATGTCCTGTTAATAGGTCATGGGGTATTTTTTAGTATTATATATGTTTGTATAAAAAATCTTAAATATTTTTTTATTTTACTGCTTTACTCAAATAATTTCAAAAGTAATGAGTGAAACCGAAATTTGAATGTTTGTGTACTGAATCGGTCAACTAAAGATTTCCCACTACTTTTTACGTCTAATTAAACGTAAAATTAAAATAGTCTGCGTGTATTAAAATTATCTGGAAACATTATTATTTCTAAGAACGTCAAAACTTTTCACGACAATGAGTAATGAGTAATCAATTTTAAAATAATCACTTTGTATGGTCAAGTTTAAAAGGGTTTTTAGATGTTTTTTTCTTTTATGAACGTTAAAAATAATAATATAAAATTATATATATTTGACGTCCGTATTATTGCATATTAAATATTAATATAGAAAAAAGAAAAAAGAAAAAAGCAATAAAAAAAATATAATATTATATTCTTCGCGAATTGTGTGTACACACTTTATCATAATATTATGTTTAACGAATATTTCGAAACGATAATTAAAAAACAAAGTGTTTTGATTTAATTTGTAAATTAAAAAATATACCATTACAACAACAAAACACAAAAACAATAAAAACACAGCCATAAAAAGTTTTATTAAAAAATATGTAATATGATATACTTTTCGGGGGAAGAACATTCGTTTGGCTGGTTCGGCGATACCCGAGTGTTATTTTTCTTCACTGTTATCGCGAACACATAATATTCATAATATATACAAATAATGTACTGCGGTGATGTTTCACGTGCGTGTTGGATTTTTAAAAAAAAATTTTACAATTTTTTGGATCATTAACTTCAATTCTATAATATTAACTTACAAATATAGGTTTAACGTGCGAATATGCAATATATTAAAGCATATACATTTTAATTTTTTCAAGTTAGAGATTATACTGATGTGCTATCTGAAAGATCTAATATAGCTTCGTAATGATTGTCTGGAATGGTGTAATCGTTTCTAGCTTCCACGAACTATTTGTAGTGTACGAAAATACTGTGCTTAACTGAAATTTTAGTATCGCATGTTATGTTGGACACGATGAAGGTTAAGTATTTTCCATCAGCTGTTGTACCCATGTGAGATCCTCATTTTATCAATCATGAGTCTATTTATTGTGACTTCTTCCTTATAGGATTCAAACTATTGTAGTTTGGCCAAAATTCACTTAAGTATCATACAGGGTGATTTTTTAAGCATTTTCATGATTAAACTATGGATATATTCTGCAAATTCTGATTTTTAGAATTTTGAAATACACTTAAAGACCATATTTTAGGTCTTATATTTCTTGACATTTTTTTTTACCATATATGATATAAGGATAATGCTGCGACAATTAAACTTCTGTTTTCAGAGTAGACCCCTCACTTTTTTAGTTTTTAACTTTTTTTTTTTAGTATTTTAATGTATCTAAATTCAAGCGAGTAGTTTTTTATTTACCAATATCAATAATTTGTAAAAATGATTGAAGTACAATAAAGATTATATTATCTAATATTACATAATATAGTTCATATTTTTATGTAACCATTTTTAAGGATTATTATCCTAAGTATAAACATTTTAATACCTCAGAAACTTCTCATTAGAATTTTTATTTAGATTTATCAGTATTTATAAAAAACCATTCGCTAAATAATTTGCAGTAAAAATCAGAATTTTAATAAATTGACAAATGGAAGTAAACTTGCTTAAAAAATCATCTCGTATATTCCCCCAATTTGTTTTCTGTAACATCATGCCATTCAGTGTTTGAGTGTTCAATAGATAATTGCTATATTCATCAGTGTTTATTATTAATTTCTGTGTACATCTACTAGGTAATGATAAAAATAAATAGTGTTTTGCTGTGGGTGTTGTCCATAATAATTGCGTTTCGAGCTCCTATATGATAGCCTCCTCAATCATTGCTATAATAATATTATTCTTAAACTAATCCAATACGATTTTATTTGCTTACCCCATCCTGTTTACACTGCAGAGTATGACGAATGCACATCGGTGGACCATGGATGCGAGCAGTTCTGCATCAACACGCTGGGTGGATATGATTGCGCCTGTAAGGTGGGCTTTGAGCTACATTCCGACAACAAACATTGCGAAGGTACGTATTTTAGATATTATTATTATTATTAGACAGATATTTAATATTATATTGTTCCGTATTTCGTATTTCTATATAATATTTTACATTCAATATCAAACCCGTGAGTCATTCGTTTGAAATCCATGAAAGACGGAATTCCAAAAACGTTTCGACTATAATAATATTGTACATGTACCGGTCGAAGTGATGGTAAGCCGACGGGATTTCTTTTTTTCAATATCGTTTTATTTTCGTGATTATCTCTCTACGATGTGCTCGTTTACGAAAACACTTTGTTCGTCTTGTGCAATGTGTTCCTAAGTGAGCGGGAACAGGGAGTCGTTCATCGGTAAGATTTGGAATGACCAACCTTTTCGAGATTATCTCGTCGATTTGCGGCAGCCTTCATTCGCGTGATTATAACGTCGTGAACGCTATCAAATCCAAATTTATAAAATATTCACTTTCTTCTCTCAGATAAACAATTATTTACCGGGCCTTTTGAGTAGTGAACTAGTAACTTTTACGGTTATGCAGATTTTGGGTTTACCGACATCTCGACTTTTTCAAATAATCTTTTTTTTTGTCGTTTTTTATTAATAATTGTCGCTGCTAAATAATTATTTCCACCCTAGGGCCATATTCTTCCAAAGTCTAAATGCTCGGTCTCTGTAATATTATATACATATTGTATATACTATTTATAACATTTAATCTCATACAAATTCTCAGTTTATTACGACATGAAAAAAATTAGTTATTTTTTTCTGTCAGATAGATAGTGAAATGGGAAATGGAAAAAGTCTAAACAATTCTAGATGATCGAAATCAGTGCAAACATTATGGCGGTAATAATTAATTTTCACGAAGTCGACTAAATTTGTGAGAATTGTGTAAATAAAATTCACTCTGAGGCACCCGCACATGCGTCTCGATTTCAGCTAATTAAGTTAATGAACGATTGTTTTCTATAATAACACGTTAATTTCACGTTATTGTACTAACATAGTACTATCATTGATTAAAATATAATTTAGTAATTATATACTAATTTATTCTATGTAACCTAGAATCAATCAATGATAATAATATTATATCATTATTTTGTTTATGACTTTTAATAATAGTATTTAATTAATATTCATGTATTTTTTCAAAATTTTAAGAAATCAATAAAAAATATTATAGAAACACGACGTGTGTGTGCGGGGGTGGGGGGGGGGTATTAGTATCGACAGGGGGTTCAAATAGAAACTTTATATCGTATAGTATATTATTGTGAGTATTGTGACAATAATTATAAATCATCATCCATCATGAAATCGTCATCTATAGCGCGGCGTTCTGATTATGCAATATGACAGCATGTGCGCGTAGAATCACGTCCGGTCGGCCAATTTGATTTTTGTCGGGCGTTCATGATTCATACGAATTTATAATTTAAAGGCAATAATATTATTATATTTGGTTGTATTTTACAGTAATATTTTATTGATACGATTTTCGGGGTCCCGGTTTTCGTGTGCATTTAAATCCCGAATGAATAACAACTAGATCCTCAACGTTTGAGAGAATTTATCAAAAACTTTAAAAATTGATCTCGAGACGAAAATGTCAGAAGTAAGATCAGGAATTAACCGAAATGAGTGAATTAAGACATAGGTTCCTATAGGCTATATTATAATCTATTACAGTGGTTCACACTACGCGGCTCGTGGGCCGCATGTGGCACTTTAATAAATTTAGTGCTACCTAAAACTGAATTTTACACTCTAGTAAATAAAATAAAATATTAATATTAAAATAATATTTTTAACTTTTATAACTTATAATTATTATCATTCAAAATGTAACTATAGGAACTAAAAATCTTTACACTTGGGTCCTGGGAAAAAAAAAATTCACCTTTTGTCAATAATATGCACAAATTACAAATTTTAATTTTAATGTATGCAGCCCGAAATTAATTTTCAAAAATAATATTTGGCCCTTTCCAAAATCATTCTGGTTACTGCTGATTTATTCGGTATACATTCAATACTATAGGATCTCTTCAAAACGTACTGACAAAAAAAAGACACTATACCTATACTTTTTTTTTTATAGTAAAAAGTCATATATTTTAACTTTATTTGGGCATGATAAATATAATACTCATGTAGTACACTTTTTATGAAAAATTTTATCCAAAAATAATTTATTGAGGTGAAACGCTTTTTGACGGCATAAATATGACACAATATTAAGTTATACCCAAGCACAATGTCACTCATAAATAATTTTGAATTATTGCTATTTCCAGAATATTATTTGTGTGACAAAAGCCCTAAATACAACATTTTAATGATTGTTTACGTCTAAATCCACATAATAAAGTTCACCCGGGCATACATCATACTTCAAAGACCTTATCAAAGTATGATATATTATTATAAAATAGACGTAAGCATTTCTATTGAAAAATCAAAAACAAAATATACAGCAAAAAATAAAACCATTTATAATAATATTATTATAGTGATATATTATCATTCGTTAAATAAAACACTTGGGCTGTATAATATTATATCAAATGCGTTTCGAAAAATCCTGAAAATAACACGACTTATACGTCACACAATGGTGAATATTGTAAAGTATAAAAAAAATTTAATTGTAGGGCGTTTGGCTTTGACATAAGACTTTACCTATATAGTTTCATATAGTGCAGTGTTTATTGTTTTTCATATATTAGGGATATAAAATAACGTCTGTGTGTTTATATTAAACATGGTATAATAATCGTTAATTCAAGTTAAAAAATTTAATGAAAACAATCCAAAACAATATACCATTATAAGTTTTAATTTCGTGTTTTATTAAATCACCTTTAGTTTGCTCGAATTCATTTGAGACGTGAAGTTAGACCGAGTAAAATAAATGAACATAAAATGGTTTATTTATTTCATTAATTGTTAGTATGAAATTAATTTACTTTAACTTGAGTAAGATTCACAGCAGTCACTTAAAACTGATGATAATTTTTTCATAATATATACTGCAATTTTAACACTCAATTATTCCATCAAGCCATTTTGAAAATAATTTAGATCAACAGATCGCATTGGAAAAACAAATATATCAACTACTCACGTATTTATATTATCTTTGACGTATTTGCTTTTAATAATAATATCCGTTTATTGTTAAAAACATATTGTACTTTCATTCACAAGTTTTGAATATTAAATTAACAAAATATTGTTCGATTTTTATATTGTATTCTGATAAAAACCATTGGTCCTTATACCTAGATGTTTGTTTGATTTATATTTTTTTCCATACTTAATATTAACAAGTTTATTTATTTAGCAAAAGAAAAATTTTCAAAAAGTACTTTTAATTTTTTTTAAAAGAAACTAATAATTTGAATATGAAAACCATTCTTTGTATATTTTTGTTTACCAAGCTTTTGCAGTATTACAAGTTTCAATCCGTATAATGATTTTACTCTTTAAGCTACTTAAAAGAAATTCAAAAATTTAAGACTTCTCTGCTTCGGGATAACTTAAGTACTTATACGTTTTAAGACTTTTTTCAGGAATGTAAAATATATTTTTGCTAACAAAAAGTTTACCATGTACGTAACCTATTTTTTTTTTTGTTAAAATAATTTAAGTATTATGTTTTATATATAAAGTGCCAAGTATATAAAATACCGAATACGTCATCTGACAAAGTTTCAGGGAAATCAGATTAAATTTATTATCGTTAAAAAGTTTACAGACGATATATTATTTATAATCACTAAAATATTTATAAAGATGTTCTGCAATCCGTATAAAATTGGTTTTTGCACGATAAAACACATACTTGAATTTAATTCTACCAATTATCAATTGTCCAGGAACGTCACAAGTTCAACCTTCGTGGAATTTCCAATCAATGTGGAATACCTAAATAAAGAAATTTTCGAGCAATCTTCTTCGATATAGAGTGTTGATATACAAAAAAACCATGAGTAAATACAAAAATACGATTAAATAAGACCACTTAAACTCTGGTAAAACAACAAAGATGAACGAAAACTTCTAATACAAACAGAAAAGGACATTTTAATTGTTTAGAGTATTTAAACGGACAAATAAGGTTAAAATATATTTCGGTACTTCGGATGACGCGGAAGTGAGGCAAACACGCATTATGCGTGTCTAGTAAGTTGCTAACATCAATGCAGTTTCCTCACAGAGTTTTGAATATCTGGCAAAACGTTATTGCAATGTCACACAGAGTTGAACAAACTTACAGTTTCCACAAGTCGTGACTCATAAGTCGTATTGAAATTTTAGTCCACGCCATTTTGAACTCGAGTGAAAATCCAATTAGGCAATTGCCCAATAATTAGTTATTATAGAGATAGGATGTTGATGGCCTAAAAAGTATCAGCATTCCCAAATATTCGTAAACAAAATGCAGTAAACATTTAAATTTTAAACTCGATTTACAGTAAAAAAAAAATATATGAAATTATTACATTAATTTTATTACCTATATTATATTAATTATTTAAATATATGTCGATTATTAGGTACTGTATTTAGTCACAACAAAAACCTACCAATAATAATAATGACATTTTTTTTTTGAACAAATATCTTTTAAACCTAAAATTCGAGAAAAATGCCCCACATTGTACAAACATTTCTAACAATTGACTAAAATCTAAAAAAATGACGTTAAAAAACCAAAAAAAATGAAAAATAAAATGTATTTATTCTGAATCAAGAGAGCATGAAACTAATTTTTGGATAAGATAGCATTTTATAGTATCAAAAGAAAAAATGTTCAAAAGTCATCAACATGCTATCTCTAGTAATCACTAATATAATTTATTTAAATCAATATTATTTTTGTCACTAGGCTACAACTCGTTTTCAACGTTAATACTAAATTGTTTATTTTAATTTTTATATAGGTACCATATATTATAATGTAATTCGAAAAGATTGCAGGAACGTTACATTTTCTGCGCCCACGTAATTTAGTACCTATCTGCAGGTACTTAAAAATAAAACGATATATATATATAGCAGATACTATACATTTTAAAGGATTGTAAAACAGTTTTACAAACATAACCGATCGTAGTGGACTTCTTTAATCTAGAAAAACAATTATTTCAAATTTCAATACATTGTTTTTTTTAATAAGTTTAGATCATATTATATTTATTTAACTGTACACAATTAAAAGTTTTTAAAAGTAAATACAAATCTTAAAATACGAATTGAATTCAAATTTTGGATTCAAAAACTTAAAAAATGACACAAAAACCGATAATTGCTCTAAAAATGAAAAATTGCAATATATAAACTTAATATTCTGATTCAAAAGTACATGAAATGTGTATGTTAAAACACGAGCATCGCGTTATTTTAGATTCGGGAAACAGTGTAAAGTGTAATGTAGGTAATCCCAGCTTTATTTATTAAATATTTTATTAATTATAATATATTATACATCATGTGTTTTTTCGATATTTTTATATTATTATTTTTATAGACATGTTTTCTACCAAAAGTAATTTGATTTTTTCTGAAATTGGCCAAATGCTGTCATCAGTGCCATCCCTTTACAGTATACACATATGAGTATGCAGGTCGTTTATAATCTCTATTGGATATTATATTTTATTACAAATGCCATTAATGAATTTTTAATCCATTATTTTTTCACCGATTCGTTTTATATTTCAAGCTTTACGTCACATAGTATTATATATACGTACAGCAAATATTATATTAATATCGTCGTCGTTATTAATTGAATTTATTAATTGGTCGAATAATTAAATTCATAATTACTATAATATAGTGTTATAGCAGTTGTACATTTATATTTCGTGTGATGTGCCGGTGACATATTTTCATATAAACCGTTATTATAACCATTGAGTGCCATTATACAATGCTGATAAGTGATAATAATATGTTTGTCGGTAATTTTTCGTTCCATGTGATATTAAAATCAATTTATCAAACACGTTATATAATATTTTTATTATTGTTCTCGTGAGATAAATAACCATATTGTTTTATTTTTATTGTCGCTATTAACCTATGCCCCTCATGCCATTAAAATAATAGGCATGCAATTTTATAGGTAGTGTTATAACAATAATTATTATTGTAAAAAAAAATTATTATTAATTATTGTCGATTTCTCAATATAATTATTAAAATTTTTTTTATTTCAATAAACAACTAACAATAAAATGTATTTATTAATTCTAACGCACAATATGTATACTGTTACATTATTATTTTATCCGTAAAATGTATTCTTTGTACAGTTTTAATAAATTATACTATTTTAATATAATAATACAATAGTATACACTAATTATGTCTAATTTTCGTGATCATGACAAATTGGCCATGAATTCTTATATATGGATATTAAACCGTATCGTCATACTATTATAATAATATATTGTCGTATACGCCGATCACTTCAGACGCACACGAATAAACGAAAAATAATACTATAAGCACTTTTATTAAACATTGACGTCCAGTGGCAACATATGAACAAATAATTATAACAAACATATTTGTAATAAAAATATAATGCATTTTGCATTATACATTCGCTGTTTCCAGACGCTTGCGGTGGTATAATCGAAGCGACCAATGGAACAATTACAAGTCCTTCATTTCCTGACCTGTATCCCGGAAATAAAAGTTGCATATGGGAAATCATAGCGCCAATTCAGTTCAAAATCACACTGAATTTTACTCACTTTGACCTGGAAGGGAATAACGTGAGTCAATAATTGTAACGGAGTCGATCGCGGTTTCGTGTTCCACTTGGACTACGTATTTATCTGTCTGTTTTTTTTTTGATTTTCTATTTTCCAGTTACACCAGGTGAGCGGTAAAGCATAGGAAATAATATAACTTGTCCGACGAACGGATTTGAAAAAATAAACCACTTTTCTAAATTGTTCGATCGTATATACGTGGTGCGCTGTCATCAACACCTAACCACGTGTTGAGTATTATACAGCTGTTGCGTACCCTCACGTTGTTCTTTCTGGCTGATCGCCGTCTTATTTTATTCAGTACGTGACGCAACGTTTACCTTGTTTTTCTTTTCTTCGTAGGCCGAATGCGAATACGATCGAGTGGAGGTGTACAGCAAAATCGGTTCAGACAAACTCCGGAAGCACGGAGTGTACTGCGGTCAGGAAGCGCCATCCATGATCACTTCGGAGGCGAATGCATTGCGCGTGGAATTTGAGTCAGACAGCTCCGTGCACAAGACTGGATTCGCTGCCGTCTTCTTTACCGGTAAGACACCATGCGCTATACTATCAGTGGTACCCAAACTTTTTTTCTGGAGGTGCTTTATTTTGGATCAAATCCCGACACGGTGCCTTGCTGTGAATACCAAGAGAAACATAAATAAAACAAACGAACACTAATTCTCATTGATAATCGATTTTTATTATTTTTTGAGCATAATACAATATAAGCTCTTTAACAGCCAACCTAAAACTAAAAATTTTAAAATTATTTTAAACGTTAATATTGTCACATTGTAACTTGTAAGTTGTAACTAATGAGATGTATGTAGCTACTAATGTTTGCAAAGTTATATGTTTTATTTTTTATTTTTGACAACTGGATTTGACAGTCAGTTTCTGCATTGGGGTGGTTACTTTATTTGGTTTTAGTTGCAGTTTAGGTAAGCCGAAAATCCTGACTAGCATTTTTATAATATTTAATTTAAAATTAACAAAAAACAAAAAATAATTTCTTGTGAGCCGTGGTGACCCTGAAGAGTACTATCGAAGGGTACTGCTGAGCACAGTTTGGGAACTACATACTACTTTATATATAACTATGAAAAATCGGCTGTGCCGTTATGACTTATGACGTATTGAATATGTAATACGTATTGAGCAAGTACCTAACTAAAAATGAGCATAATGTGTGTCTCGAAAAGGGTCACCATCCGCGGAATTGGTGGTAATAAAGTAGGAACGACAACGTTAAACACAATAGTTTAAAAAAAATTTGGTTTAATAAGCGTTTAAAAATATCAAAATTTTGATCATCTGTTTCGCGTTTCATAAGAAATTTAAATTTAAATATAGGATATATTTTTTTAAATATTATGCACTTTTACCTGCACTTAAACAACGATTTATTCTCATATTATATTAATTTAATACGTTAATACATATTTATTGATGGTATATGCACTGACTATAGTCACTACAACTATATAATATGACTTTTGACATAGGTAATAAATTACGTATTACATCCACTCATATGTTTTGTACCTATCATTAAAAAACTGAATTAACTGTGTACATTTATTCAGAATTAATCCCCTGTCTCTTTTTATATAATTTACTGTATTAACTATTTATACTTGGATATTTATAAGTACCTATATAGGTAAATAAACATTATATTATATTTTGATTTACGATTTACGATTTTATTTTTATATGAATTTTGTATGTCTCAAATAGGTACTTTTAAAAAAACAACCCTATTATTATCAATTTATATTTTTTTAAGCACCTTTATCATAATAATTGTTTTAGAGCCACTCCCTAGTACAAATTTAAATATATCGTGATGAACCACGCGTGTTGTGCTATCTTGTTCACAGATATGGATGAGTGCGCTGTCAACAACGGTGGATGCCAACACGAGTGCAAAAACACACCCGGATCATATGAGTGCACGTGCAACAACGGGTTTACATTGCACGAAAACAAGCACGACTGTAAGGAGGGTGGTTGCAAGCACGAGATTTCGGCCCCACGTGACGTTATCAGCAGCCCTAACTACCCGGACTCTTATCCGGGCCGGAAGGATTGCGTCTGGCATTTCACCACCACCCCGGGTCACAGGATCAAAGTGGTAACAATGAGTTAACTGAAATAATAATTATACCAATAACTGTTTCAATATTGTTGTGTACAAAATTGTTTATGAAATCGTATGCATTCGTGATTCGACTCGTTTGCCTATCGTTCGATCGACAGAAACCGTTGAGTAATATTTAACTACCTACTGGTTTCCAAAAAAATCTTATGCTAAAGCAACCAAAAACTACCCCTCTTCTAGTCAGGCTAGATCTTCCTACTGATACTCTAATTGAACTCTGACACCCTAGCCTACCAAATGGAGTCCTTTCTTAATAGTTTCCAAGCAACTATCGATCTTTTAATCTCCTTGCTCACTTCTCTCATACAAAAACTCATCCATTCTGACACTGGTAAATAGACAAAATAATATCCATCACCCGATCTAAATTTTTTCACGGAATGCCAACGAATACTCCACCAAAAAAAACGAACTCTCTGCATTCCTTCTAATAGTATGGTCATGTGATTTTGTCATTAATATAAATTAAATTAAGTTTATATTGAAAGTATTGTCAAGTATTGTCAATGGACGTCCCCTTCCCTCAAACCGAGCAGCATAGTTAAAAAAATTCCTTTTTGTATTGTCTGTGTACAAGTTGTATATTTTTCTATATTTTCTAATGAAAAAAAACTAGGTACCAACTGGTTATCGAGAATTAAAAAGATAAAAAACTTCGTTTTGAAAATTGCTATACGGGTTGTGCCTCTTAAACTGCTGGTCGGCGGTCGGGGCAGACATTTATATATTATAATAATGCCATGTTATCGATATTATATTATATTATAGCCGTTCATTAATAATTATCATCTGACATATTGAAGGTATTTTATTTGTAACGGCCATATCATATTATATAAGTATATGCATATAAACACACTTTTCGCAAATGCTTATTTTAAACAGCTTAAACAAACCTACCCTGTATACTGTATAGTGTATACATATAGGTACTGTTACAGACGTCAGACAATATTGTGTTCGAATAGAACAGGTAGACTTCAGCTGAAGTGCGCACGAAGAATAAATACACTCGACGTTTCACAATATTTTTCATTTTTAATGGCACACTCATTGTTACGATTTAGTTGTACTTAAGGTCATCAGTAAACGCGTGCGGCTTTTAAATCGCGTACATTTCCGGGCTCCACTGATCATTATCATCGTAATATACATAAAACGGTCGTTATATTATTTTATTTTATACAATCGCGCAGCGTCGTGGTATATTTATAACAACAATAATAATAATAATAATAATAATAATAATAGCATACGTTTTCGTCAAACCGAATAACATAATGTAGTTCTATATACCTATTTATATACAGGGCGCAGGGTCGTCCCGATTTCCGTGATCTTTCGGAGTTAACCATGTAATATATGTCTGTGTTTGTGGTGGTGATGATGATGATGATGTTGATGATGATGATGACGATGATGATGATGATGATGACGATGATTTTGATGTGTAATTATAATATAGCTCTTCGATACATTCGAAATGGAACCGCACCAGGAGTGTGCGTACGACCACATAACGTTCTACGACGGGCCCACGCCGGATTCGCAGACGCTCGGGCGGTTTTGCGGCTCCAAGATTCCCCACCCCATAGTATCCTCGTCCAATCAACTGTACTTGGCCTTCAAAAGCGACGCTTCGGTGCAGCGTAAAGGATTTTTGGCCACCCACAGCACGGGTACGACCATAGACGACACGAGCAAACGCCGTATTATTATGGCTGGTTATAGGTGTAATATATTGTGTATAATAATTAATAATCGCTAATCGTTTTCGCAGTTTGTGGTGGTAGGCTGATAGCCACGAACAACGTGAAACATTTTTACTCTCATTCCAACTACGGTGATTTGAACTACGACAGCGACGCCACGTGCGAATGGACCATTGAAGCCAAAGCCAACATGAACGTGCACCTGACGTTCTTGACTTTTGAACTGGAAGACGAAAAAGATTGCATGTATGACTACGTGGAGGTGTGGAGCAGCTTGGATACGAGTGGACCGTTTTTCGGAAAATTCTGCGGACCAACCGTTAGTATGATAATATTAAAACAACGTTCGGCTGTAAAATAATATTATTACTATTATTATATCATTTACGGTCACGAAAGATTAGTAGAATTTTATGAATAACACATAAACCGTATAAGCACGGTCGTTGTTTGTTATTTTCCTTTTAAAATGTTAACGAAGAACTGTTATAATGGCATTCACTTCAGCACGTCATATTTTGAGAGAGAAAAAAATGTAGTTGATTGTATATTATGTCAATAACGTAGTTAAGTTACACGTCCTATAAAGTTAGTTAATTTTGACCCATCCCACTTCAAACCAGACCTAACCAGCGTTTTGTCATTTTCAGAACCCGACGGATGTGATTTCCACGAACGACGCTCTGTTGCTCCGGTTCAAGACAGACAGCACTATCGTGAGCAAAGGATTTTCCGCATCGTACATAGCCGTGGAGTCGATGAACCCCAGCGTCGAGTATTCGTCGCTGACCGACGAAGACGACGTCGACTTGACTTATCACAAGGCCAAAAAGAACAAGAAGAAAAAGAACAAACCATCACCATCGTCGTCGAACCAGACGAACGGTGATGGAGACGATGACGACGACGACGACGGCGGTGGTGGTGACGAAGACGACGATGATGACGATGACGAGGACGATGGCATGCTCGCCGTCAAGGGTCCGTGATGCAGATATAATATTATATGATAATATTATAGAATATTATAAACATAGTAACCCGGCGACGACGGACGGTTAAGAAATAAAAAAAAATACTTAAAATGAAGCAAAACATTAGTTTACTATAATATTATTCAATATATAGCGATTTCTAGAATATTACCTCTACGAGACCCCTATTTATAATAACTATTATTATCGTGCGTGTAACTGGTGGCGGTCGTATATTATTATATTGTTCTTCGGATCATCAAAAAAAGGCACTGCAGTCCGCGAGCCATGTAACGTTATATAATTATGTGCCAAATATAAAACGACCGACCGACTCGCCTTGTCGCACACGTCATAATATTATAATATAATAAAATAATAGAAACGTATCGATTTTGTATAAGATTTTAGTAAGTCGTTTTCGTGATCTCATATAATAATATGATATACGCGCTCTTCGAACTTTACGATGAATGTCAAGTGTTAGACACTGTACCCGTCGAAATCGTCACCTGCAGCTTAATAATAATATATTGTTAATATTGAATTTGATATAATACTATCGTATCGTATATCGTAGGACTCCCCCCCCCCACTCCTCGCGGTACACGGACCGATCGATCACGACGTGGTTTCAAATATTTTTTATTTTTTATTTTTATTTTTACCTATTATATTTTACTCGTTTTACTTTTGTATACGTTTCGATATTTTTTTATTGAAAGTACCAGTATTTTTATTTTTTTAAATTCGTTTTTCTCGATACGTATATATTATATAAGTAATGTGCGATACCTATACCAGAGTGCGCGCATATACCGCCCGCGGTATTAGCCGGTGTGTCGATATAGTATTACCACGTTCGGACAATATTCCTATAACTAACCTATACCTATCATGCGACGACGACGTTATGATATAATAATTATTACACCTGTGTGTGAAACAAAACGATTCGCGATCGTCGAATGCAAATTATACACCTTCCGCGATGACGATGACGATTCCTCGTGATCGCCGATAATGGAATTAATAACTAATATTATTATTATTATTATTATTATGAAAGCGCGTCGAGATCGTTGGTGTATATATAGTGACGCGGATAGCCATATTATGTAGCAGGACCCACCCCGCAAATCGTACGCGTTATATTACATAATTTTTTTTTTTATTTAATCGTAACGTTTAAAAACCCCGCGTGTGTTTTTTCAATGTGACTTAAAAATAATATCATTGTACCTATATAATATTATTATAATTCTACTATTATTATTATTATTACTATCATTATCGAACGAAAATGTTGATCATCGTTTATAACCAATAAAAAAAAAATAAAAATAATAAGCAATATAATTCTCGTGTGTTTTGAACTTCGTTATACACTTACGGCAATAATTATATTGTCTTCGATTATGTTTCCCACAAAGATCAGAAATCTTTTTTAAATCGTATTCCTCATAATGATTAATGAATGATATATCTATTTACTGCTTTGTTGGCATATATTATATATTATGTGTACAGTGTTAACTCGTTATGTATGTTTTGTTTTCGGTGAAGATCAGCAGCAGCTGTTGTTCATATAAGAGAAAGAAAAACACAAGTATACAGCAGGTGTACATAATATTAGAGCGTACAATCGGTAAAAATACCTAACGACAGATTTTCATTGTTACCGTGGCTCAACATAGACAACGCACTTACATCATTACATATTATTACAATAAAAATTGTTGATGTGCATCGCCCATTTGCGCTAAATTAAAAAAGATATGTTTTTCCGACAGCCTATTCGTGTTGAATTTACTTGCGCAATATTTTACAAAAACGACTTGGTTTAGTTTATATGTTTTAAAGATACGACATACGTTAAAATTTGAATAAAATAAAATAAACCTATGTATTTTTATTTTTACTTTTACTTATATTACGACGTAGTTACACATTTTTTTTAAATCATCTCCAATATCTAATCATACGATTTTTTTAAAAATAGTTATAAATTATACACCTTTTTGACATACATATTATATTATGTTTTTGGGCTGAGTATAGATATTTTATTTTTCTGACAGATTTTGCAAAATGAACGTTCTTGTTTTCATGGTTACTTATTAACAAAACAATATTTTCATAATTCATAGATTTCCCTCTTAGAGGGAAAATATTGGGTTGCGTGCTCTCACGCGTGCTATGGTTTTTTCAAACAATAATCAAAAATAATTAATATATACGCTTTTTTTAAAATTATAGACTATAATTTATAATAGTTGATATAGGTATTACACATTTTTTATAAATTAAAATAAACTTGTATATTTTTTTCTCAAATGTAGCCAATTAACAGTTGAACATTTTTTTTCAAATCATAGTCAATAATGAGGATTTGTTAAAAATATTTATCTATAATAGTGTAATAAGTACACGTTTTTTGCAATCTATATATCAACCTAGAAAACTTTAAAATCTTCAGATTTGTGGAAAAAGCTTCATTATTAGTTATACCTAACGTATGCCATGCCTTTAAATATGTATTACTCTAAATTGTTACTTATCATCGTAAAATGTTAGCGCAAATATACTGTACTCAAAAATAAATCATTTTTTTTTTTGCAATTGGGTAATTGCCCTTATAATATCACGCGGCTACTGTGATAGTGAAAAATAAATAATGGCAATCATAAGCGAAATTACAGGTTAGGCCAGTCAGGCCATGGCCTGTCCTAATATATACTGATTGGATAACACACTGACTTAATAAAATTTAAAATTTAAATAATAAACTTATTTGTAATTGTTATTTTTTTTCATATTTATCATTTGGCCTATCCTAATAAACATTTCTAGTAACGTTTATGATGGCAATGATTATATTATAAATATTTAATCAATGATAAAGGTAAGGTCCGGTCATTTGGGTATGTTATGCATGGTAGTTTTTTAAGCCCCCCCCCTTCTGAGCTCTTTTTACTGCAAATTATTTAGCTGCTGTTTTTATTGAGAATGTTGATGTATCAAAATCAAAATTATAATACGTTATTTCTGAAAAAAATGTTTATATTAAGAAGGGTAATGATCCTAAATATGTGGTTTTATAAAAATATAAATTATATTATGTAGTATTCATTAAACTTAGAACAATTTTACAAAATATTTATATTGATAGATCAATTGTAATTATCTACGTTTTCAAATAATCTAAGCCCCCGATTTAATTAACTCATTACCATAGACAATATTAGACATATTATCATTAGCACACAACGCGTTATACACCTTACTTGAAAACAACTCGTTCGAATTTTGATTTAGATACCATCAAACTTCTCAAAAAATAAACATTTACTGACGATTTAAAAGTGAAAAGACCCCCTTTTCTTATTTAAAAAATAAAAGTTTGTACTATCACATCATCATCTCTGACGGTTTGTTTTTATAAAACAGGGTAGTGAGCATGCTTAAAAAATTACCCTGTATATAATTTTACACAATGAATGTGATAATTATGTTATACACTTTGAACTTTGTCTGCACTAGTAAATATTGAAAAATCGTCACGCTACAGAGTTTACACTATGAAAATTAATATTATATTACAATATAAATCATGTGCACATTGTCGACACGCTCCTTTAGTTATCCACGTTTCTGTTTATTTCAGCAAGTTTATAGCGACTCGTCCGTGAATATCAAGGAGTGTATGTCAAAAGGACCAGGGAAAATGAAGGCGTTTATATTTTAACCTTTTAAAATATTATGGATATAACAAAAAAAAAAACGTTGAAACCATTTACGATCCAAAATAGGTAAATCATTTTGATAAAAACACATTTACTTTTTTGAAAATCCATTTGATTTTCAGTTGTTTGTTTATATTACATACAAATCTGTCTATCCGTCTATCTGTCTAAGATTATGATTTAAAATTCACTTTTATTCTAACTGTTTATCTCATATTATTATACCATAATTTATTGAGTACAAATAGTGGTCATACTGTACCGAAAACTCTGAGCACGCCATTTGATATTTTCATAACACAAAATACTTACAAAAATTCAAAAACGTATTTATGTTTAAATTTGAAAAATAATTCTATCGTTGATATAGGGGTATAGTATGTTAGGCATTA
This sequence comes from Nasonovia ribisnigri, assembly GCA_027563435.1. Taxonomy (NCBI): domain Eukaryota; kingdom Metazoa; phylum Arthropoda; class Insecta; order Hemiptera; family Aphididae; genus Nasonovia; species Nasonovia ribisnigri. The sequence continues at coordinate 222,800 of JANEHU010005085.1, read as the reverse complement.
TTTTTCGGTAAAGTTGTTGTTCGTACCTATTAGGTTTTAATTTATTGAATCGCTAATTTTATCGTAATTTGCATGTGGAGTTTTCAATCTAATTTCTTGAAATTTTAAACGTTTTATTTTCTTCGTCATTCATACATATTATTATATAATAATAGTACCGTTGCTCGGTGTAGCATTCAGTCATAAAACATATTCTGAGTACAAGTACCGGCTGGTGTCACTAGTTCCCTGATGGATGACCGGCCGAATTTTTAATGACAAATCCTTGATACACATACATACACGTGTTCCAATCCGATTGTTCCCCCCACAATCTAATGGCCGTTGTTGGCAGGCTTAGAATCAATGAAAAAAATTTAAAAAAAATTTAATATATATATAGTATATTATGTGTTGTGTTTGCACGTCATCGACTGAAGTTAGGTATATCGTCAACCTGCAGTTGCTATATGCTTGCCTATAGTAGGTGACCTACCAAAGTTCATACCTCCCCTCACCCGAAATTTTTAAAGTAGGTATAAATTTATATAATATGTATTTTTAGTTTTGCATAGTTACTGAAAAAAAAACTAAAATATTGGGAACTGAATATGTCCGTAAACAGTTCAAAACAAATCAAAATATTTTGAAAATTTATCATGTTAAGAAAATGCTAAACATGATATTTATTAAATCCTAATCAAATAGAACAACGCATGGTGCGCACGCCGTAGCTCACTGTGGTGGTGATGTCGTTTGGTGTACGACGTTAGATCCTAAACGACCATCTATCTATTAATAAAATTAATTATAGCAAATTATATTATTGGCTTATCGGCAATCTTTAAACGCTTCTAGGCAAAACGTGTACCCGTGGACAGTCAATAATATTATACGACAAAAATTTTAAAAAATGTCAGTGTGGAAAAATTGATTTGATTTAAATAAGTTTCAAAAAGTATAAAATTGAGTATAAAAATGTAAACATATGCCATAATAACAAAAAGGAATCAAAATATACATTTATATGCAAAATTAAATTTTAAAACTAGCTTTGTGAAAGCATGAAACGTATTAATGGTTTCGTACTCTGCCCTATGAGTCATAATATTATATAACTAAACATCATATCGGTTCAACATATTATACCGCTAGATGGCGCCAGCCAGTAGGTCCAGAGCTGTTAAATTTTGCTTGACAGTTTGACGGTCGCCTTATCAGAATTCTTTGTGTAGTCAGTATATATACTATATATAGATCGTGGCTCGAACTACAACTACTGTCGAAGCATACAATTGCCATAGATAACGTCATAAAATACGCATAGATATTAAGAGACACATGCACGGACTAAAGGCGCCTTCACAGCTCACCGTGAAACGTGAAATATTCTAGAACTGTGATTGGTTGAACCATGTGGTTATCTTGTGGTCAATCATTATTTATATTTTACCTATACTGTTTATACCGTATAGTTGAGTTCAGTCTTACTCAGAGCGTGTGTTCACCATAGGTTAATGATAGTGGTTCAAATTTAATTTAGTTCTTATAGAAAAAAAATACGTGAACGAATTATAAATTATCACGTTTCACGGTTAGCTGTGAAGGCGCCTTAAGATATAAACATAATATAATAAGATATAACTTGGTGCCGGGCCACACTATCCGTTTTCAACGGACCGGTAAAATGCCTGAGATTACCGGACCGTTTTTATCGGGTAGCCACATGATCCGTTTTTTCAGTCTGTTTTATTGGGTTGGGTCAGATAAAAACGGATGGTATGGCCACTATAATTAAAAACAACGTGATTTGAAGTACAAAACGTTACCCGGTATCCGTTATCAACGCAGCATGTTGCGTTGCGATCCGTTTGACGGACCACCTATATTCGTATAAATGTGTTTCGGTTTTATCAGCAGTTAACATAATATACGTTTTCACCAGTCACCGACGGTCGGTTGAAAACGGATAGTGTGGCCCAAGATCTATAAACATCTTCTTCATAGATCTTGGGTGTGGCCCGGCACAGTCCGTGGTCCGTGGATATATTATGATAGGTTAGGTTATATAATCTTATAATATCTATGAATAAATATACGCATGCTATATTGATGCTATACAGTGCGCCGTTCGTACTTTCGTAGTCGCTGTCACGTCTGTTGGAGTGCAGTTCTACAGTCTGAAAGTCCTTTTCTGTTGTCACTCACCGTATACGGTATAATTATGTACCTACCATCGACGCCACACTGAGAATTGCAGCTCTTTCGCCAACATAGCTGCGTCGCCGTATTCTACCACGTACCACCCGGTGGCACCCCCGGACACGTGGCGAAGTAAGAATCTCGACAAAGTCACGAACATTTGCAAATCGTTTCGAGTCAGAAATATACGCGTCGTACCTCTATGCTGTCTACGCAAAAAATGTACCTCCAAAGTGTCTTTTATATCTCTTGAAAAACTTTCAGACGTCGGTCTGATTGACTGAACGCATCCGTTGTTGCCGTAATGAATTGCCTTTCGGGTATGTTTTTGCTCCACTTGACCTTATTATAATGGCTTATACTACTTACATTTTACTTTTACGTGTCTCCATAAACATTCATTTGTTTGCGTTTAGGGCAGATATATAGAGAGAAAACAAACGCACCGCTGACATCCTTTTAATTTGTTCAATTCAGACTACAATTAAAATAAGTGTTTACTCTTTAATTTCTAAATAATATTATGTTACTTTATATTCGGTCCTGTATACGTTGCTTTTAATAAAATGAATAATAGATAAACAATATTACTATAATAATATATTGAGCACGTTGTTGTAGGCGCCCGTCCATCGTATCGTTTGTTGGTCGTTGGACAAAAATATAATAAGTCACTAAGTGACGTACCTATTAAAATATCGTGTCATCTCTGCTTAGGTTTTTATTATTCGGGTAAATTGTTGCGATTTTCGAGCGTCGTAAAATCCGTCGACGCCAAATCTCCGTTACGTTATAATATTATAGGTGCAATCCCGTCCACTTGTTTTATTATTATTATAATAATACGTACGGGTGACGACTCGGAAGACTTGTATTGCATCAGATCGCAACAGTCAAAACATGTAGGCATACTGCGTACATAGTAACATATTATGGCATAATAATATTGTGATAATATTGCGCTATTATGACCGGTCGAAAACCTGCAAACTATTATCGGCGGTCCGCGGGCCAATACAGCTGCGGGAAAGTGGCATGGCCACCTGTTGCAACTGTACCTACAAAATAAAAAATCGTGTAAAAAAACAAACAGACGCACGTCCGCAGAATAATAATAATATTATAATATTTTGTTTCTATATCGACGGCCGCACAATGTACGGAGGCGGTGCAGTATTATTAGCAGCCGATTATTAGTATGCGTCGACTATCATAATATTATATATAGTTTTTCTATCAAACGACCGGCGTACAATAATAAAACTTATGTTATATTATTATTATTATTATTATTTGTATACAAACACACACACGTGCGTGTATTATAAATGATGATTATGATGTTCGAGAAACCTGGCGAATTGAGTAGGAGTTTTCGATGTTGGATAATCACTACGATAATATTATTATAATATAATATATAATATTAATGTCATAATCACGTTCAATTATTAATATTATCAGCAGTGTTCTGGTGGGGGGGGGGGAGGAGGGGAGTGTTTACTATTTGGTGAATCAGCGTATACCCTGTAAAAAACAGTACAAATAAGCGCATAATAATACATTCGGCCTAGTACTTTAATTTTTTTTTTTTAAATTAAGCAATCCGTATTCTATATTGTTATTTATAAATATTTCGGTCATATGACATATTTTGTCAACCATCGTTATAAGTTGGACCCGCGAGTAACAAATAGTTAAGGGGATTACAAACCCCGTACATTTTTCATCAAGACGGCCCGCGTAGGTCTGACAAAAACTAACTAAGGTAGAAGTTTGATTTTGGATTTTCGAGATTGGAAATATGTTCGAATTAATAGCAAGTTTATTTTGCATCATAGACCTAATAGACGGCGCATTCCGCTCCGCTCATCTATGCTAGGCGATCATAATATACAACCATATAACAGAGAGAGAAAGGACATAAAGTAGTGAAGGAATGCGAATAAGGAACTTTATACATTTTACTAATTTGTTTCTTTTCTCGCTAACTCTATATCGTACCCCAGACTTATTCTCTCCCTATGAGCGCTGTCCGTTGGTTTATAGGTCTATGCCTTAAATCGGCCGATTGGTTTTTACCTGCACGTGTACTTATATTGGTAATTGGTATAGGTAGTCATCGATCATGACCGAAGACCGTGATTATTGCAGTTTTTTCGATAGCAATATATGTTGTTCAAATTGCCGCCATCACAGGACACAGAGTATATCTAATAAGAACAGCCAAGAGTATTATCAAGTTAAACATGTTATAGAATGTTAAATCTGACCTGTGAAATAGTTGATAACACTTAGGTAAATAAATGAAAATGTAAAATAACTGGGTAACAAAAAATTTAATTTTGTTTAGTTTCCGAATTTGCTAATATATTTCCGTAAGAGTTTTGAAAAATAATTGTTCACAAACAAAGCTAGAGGCTTTTTGAAGAATAGAATCTCATTAGTAAGTTGTGCGCTTATAAAATTACAACATCCATTGCTTACCTATTTCAATATTTGCCTTAAGTTCATAAACGAGCATTTATACCCTATAGTGTTTTTTTTTTACAAAAACACCACTGATTATTATAATTAGGTATGTCCTAGTTTTCACTAATCCACGCCACGTAACGTTTCTCTACGAATTTATCATTTTAAAGTCGAATACGTTTACAATTTTTCGCGTTATAATTCTATAACCAGTGACGCGTTTTTCAAGTTTCTGAAAAACTACGACTTTGTTTGATTTAAGCTATTTATTTATTATTATACTAGTTGTCGATTTGTGTATTTTAAGTTTAACAAGACCAATGGATATTGCGGTACATGATATATAGGTAACTGGAGAGTTATTAATATTCATAAAATCCTTGGAATTGGTAAATTTTCGAAAAGTATTAAAGTATTCGAAAGCATAAAGTATTATTAATATTATAATTTTCTGTTGTAGGGACTGCAAGCACGCGTGAATAGAGATATTTTGAACTTATTCTTATCCACAACATTCCCGTACGATTTTATGGATTTTATTATTTATTATTATTTAAACATCAGTTTAGACTTCTATTGTTATATACAGAGAATAATGTACCCATTGATGGAGAATTACAATAAAATTCAAAATAGTATTTTGGAACTAATTGGAACCTAAAGCCAGAAAGTGTCATCTATAGCTAGCTATCATAGTTTAGGCTATTATCGACCATTGTTGAACAGTCATCAGCCAGGACACGTTCGATTTTACGGGGAGTTTTAAAAAGAATGCGCTTGTTAACCCTTTGAAGCATGGTGGTATTTATTTTATACCACTTTTAGAAAAAATGATCCTACTCCATACAAATTTACTACCACTACGGCACTACCATACAGTATTGTATTCTCTTTGTTGTTATAATTGACTGTTAAATGGAGTAATCGTCAACAAAATTATTTTTTATCAATTAGACAGAAAAAACATATCGATAAATGTTATCACACCTCAATTAACAAAATACATTCACTATTTAATTATTATCAAAATACTTGGCGATTTGTTGGTTCTATTTGGTTTATAAAATAGTAAAAAACCTATACAAACACAAATAATAAAATAATAAAGAAAAGTATACATTTTACAACAAAAATTGACATATTCTGGTGGTATATTATGTATACCACTGTGCATCTATAACCATTCTTAGACTGTGTCATTTCTAGCATTGTTTGACTTTTTTTAGTTTTTACTTTAAAGCGTACCTGCGCGTATTCAGCGGAATAAAGACTCTAGCTTTCAAATAGCTCCCTCAGAAAGAACAGTCACATGATGCGAGGTCTGGCGATCCTGGGATCCAGGAATCGAGATGCTGGTCCTGCACGACCTATCCAGGGTTGTGCGTGGATATAGTGGCGATTTAGGAAGCTACAAACTTCACGGTGCCAACGCGGAGGAGTTCAAACACAGCCTCTGTATTGTTCGTGTTACGGGTAGCGGCCACGTTTCACCTCGGGGGGGGGGGGGAGAGTAGTAGCAATTGCTATTTTTCGCTACTCCGTATAGTGGTGATGCCCATGTAGGAATGTGAGAATTAGTGAAATATAACAGTAGTAATTAAAAACCGGTGAATTATTTTTGAAATGCACTGTGCAATATATATAGAGAGAGAGAATATAACATAATATAGTCGTAGCGTTGTGCGGTCCCTCAGCTATGCGAACGATTTTTCAAAACAGCGATTGAAAACAAGTTGAACGTCATATTTTATGGAAAACGTTGTCGGTTATTAGAACGCGACGACCTTGGCCAGGCCATGGGACACCCGGTATGTTTAGGTATATCGTGAACTCGGCAAAACTTGCTTGGAAAGTTTCGCGCATGTACCCGAGTGTAGGTATATACCTATGCGATGATCGATCGGAAACCGGATGTACGACGCCGCGGCCGCGGAGCGGATATTATATTATATCGGTTGTATAGGTTCACTTTTGGGCGTGTTAGCGGAATTCTTCTTTTTGTTTGTTTCGAGAAAGTCGTAAAACGTATATACTACACGAATAAGCGACAAACTCTAACTAAAAAAAAAAAAAATTTAAAAAATACCGCGGAATTCCGTTCGCGCCTCCGACACGCGAACCGGACCCATTCCTCACCACTTCCTTCCGGACACAGACCGACCCGCCAACGTCCAATTAACAACAATTAATATTATTATTAATATGCGATACCTATCGAAACGCGACGATTAATGACGATGGTAATAATCGTCCTTGTCGGCATTTAATAGTAACGTTACATTATTATTATTATAGTAATATAACGCGACGGCTGAAGTTCGACATATTATATATATGCGTGTATATTATTAGTTATTAGTTATTACTATCGAATGTACGATAATGTTATGCCTACTAACTGAACACACCCGCCCCTGGTGACACACCCGCGATCGAAATCGGTTTATATATTATATGTGTAATATTTAAATTATAATGTACACGATAATGTACGGCCCGCGGTCAGAACCGCGAAATTTAACTCTGGTACATAATATATATACCTATAATAAATAATACACGTGTATCATAATTCGTATAATATGGGTGTGCGCTTCAAAACACATGACTACCGATGAAATCATAATTACTGTTATTATTATAGTATTATTATATCCATTATACTCATTCCGAAAATATTGTCCGCGCGATGGTGTGATGATTAAATTCAAATTTAAAAGATACACACACACACACGCACCCACACATTTAGTTTTTATTACTAATATTGTGATGTGTATAATTTTAATATTTTAAAACTACACTGTATATATACACATTATGATAAAAATTCAATAAAATAGTTAATTATAATTTATGAAATTAAAATAACGCAGTTATAGGTACCTATAATCTATATACACTTCATGTGATCCACAAACTGATAATTAAAAAAGGTAAATTAACTTTTCTAAACTGAGTCAAGTTAATATTTTTTAACTTATCGAGTTAAATTTGTGATTTATAAGCTGTTAACTTCTTACTTTCAAATTTTGTGTTCGCTTGACTTGACGTAACTTAATTATTTTCATTAACTTGGCCGCCTTTTTGCACATCGGGAGTTGTCATCACGATTTTCTGATAATTTACCCTTCTGCCCCTGATGAACGGTGCAATATTGCGTGGTGTAGTTAATATTATGAACAGTTTCGTAAAATGTAGACATAACCTACTGTGCAGCAGAGAGACATCCAATCACCTGATTTTTTAATTTGATTATGGTTGTCATGTATAAAAAATTGATTTTTTAGAAACTAATTTATTAAAAATTTATTAATGCACTTATTTTTTAAGGAAATTGTATTGTCTTTTATTTTATAGTGCATACAAAAAATTTATTTATGCATAGGCGATTGCAGTTAAAACATAGATTGTAATGGACACAAACTTTTCATCCTCGCCACAAGCATTATTCTTACAGGGGAATTTGCATCTTTTTAACTCTAATTTATTATATCATATATTATAACATGTTTATTGGCTGCTTTTGCAAGAAATAAAGATTATAATTATTATTAATATTATATGTTATAGGCACAACGGGAAATGAGGATATTATAGAGGTTATGACTTGTAACCATAATTATATTATTACTCATATATACTAGGTACCTCCTATATAGGCACATCTGATATTTAATTAAAATATTGTACAGCTGGTGCATTATATATGGGTTCTGCGGCATCGTAAAAGTGTCCCTGTAACATAATACAGTGCCCAGTGTAACATATCGGATCAAAACCGATTTCTCGTTGTAATAATTATATAGTGCGCACAATATAATACAATTAGATATGTCAATAATAATAATAAAAATAATTATAACAATATCATAAACAGATGTTGAAAAACACCGAATGAACTCTAATAATATATATTGTAACGTAATATTGGAAAAAAATAAAACTTTCTCGTGTCATTTAATATATCTGCATGGTGCGTGTGTCCGTATATAATAATAATATCAAACTCGACGGGGAAACTAATTACAAATAAATCTTATGTAAATGAAATGTTCATATTTTTAAGATCAACCGGACTGGATTCGTGTGTATATTATAATCGTATGAAACTTATACTAATATTATTATAGCTATAATAAAATTATAGCAACTCTCTCCACATAAACAAGATGTATGTCTCTCTGGTAATTCGTGTGTGCTGAATCATAATATTAAAAAAAAAAATCTCAATTATTCTCGCGTTAATGAAACAATTTTGAAAATGAAATATCTTGTAAAAATTAGTTGAGCGTAAATTTAAACTAATTAATTAATTATGAGAAATTACCCGAACGGTTAAGATGCGTTTGATAATTTTTACGTTTTTTTTTTCAGCAAAATCTCTCGTATTGTGCGGTTGCTTCGGAACAATTTAATTATAAATCTAGTCAAGACCGTTCAAAAAATTATTAAAAATCAAAATTGTACGTACCCGATTTAAACATAAATAACATATAACTAAAGACTAATAAGTACATAATATTATTATCGTTATTATTGGACTTTGGTAGTATGAAAATACCATTTTAGTTTTTATGAAAAACGTGAATAATTATGGGTATATCAGACGTAGTGTTTTAAGTATGAAATATTTCACAAAAACGTGAAACATTGAAATTTTTTTTAGTACCTATAAATATTAATGATGGTTATTTCATTATTAATCAATTATTAATTATACTGTCCAAGATTACTGGCCATAATCGTCAGTATCTATAAAGATTTTGAATACCATTTTATATGTATAATACCAAAGGTTAGGTATATTTTATTCTTCATTTAGCTTCCAATACTTGAATTATTATAGCTTAACAGTTGGGTGTTATAGAGAAAAACATAAGTGAACAAAAGGTAAGGTATAACTAATATACCATAAAATAATGAAGGTGATTTATGACATTTATAATTTTTGTAAATATAAAACTTATTAAAAAAAAAAAACAAGATTCATTAAAATACTGAAATAATAAAATTATAATAATTTATTAATATTGAATAAAATGTTTCATATAATATTTCACAATTTTAAATTTCATGAATTTTTAAACACTGATCGGACTTTTCTAACAATCTGTGTGCTTATTAGTTATTATTCGTCGAAAAAATACTCTTCTGTTGCTACTAATCACAATTTTTTGGCCAACTGTTACTATTGCATCATACCTAATACCATCGATCATGGATAATATTATTCATAATCAATGCTAATACGTTTAATGTCCACGTAAACGGAACGTTCCGTTTTTCACCGAAAATCCGTTGGGCTTAGTCTTAATAGGGTTAGCTGGGTTGAGAGTGAAACGCTTCCGTAGATAATACTATAAACATGGATGGGACATGCCATTACATATTCAAAAATATTGTGTGTAATAGGTAAGGTTATCACCGTGATAAGTGAAACCCCATTGCAAACATTTATACATTATTTTAGTTTGTACCCTAAAACAATGACAAATTTATAGATAGTTACGATGGTCGATAATAATAATCAAACAACCATATTTAAACGAGTTATTTAACTAAAAATTTTAAGACTATGGGTTGATAAAAAATTGCGTTTATCGTACAACCAATCGATTACCAAAAGTAACCACTATGGTAACTATAGAGTAGACTCTTCGCTCACAGTATACCGTGTATGTTTAGGGATGTCATACTCTTGTACCTATTTTTTATCTATGCCGACGCTCCACCCTCATAGTCATATTATATACGCGAATAGTTTAATTTATGTCACAATGAAGTGAAATCTCCATCTATATTGTATGTATAATAATCCAATACGACGCGTGTCCTCGTAAGAATGAATTCGTAAAAAATTAAAAAAAAAATATGTCTAAAACTAAATAGTAATTCTTAGAAGAGCCTATTATATTCGAAAACACCGAGTCAGTACATTATTGTATAATACTGGTGCAGTTTTTCACGATCGATCCGATTATTATCTAAATATGTATAATTCACAAAATTTCATATCTGAACCTGGTTACCGGTAATAAATAGCCGCAGTGTTGGATAAGCTACTTTTGAAAAGTAGGTAATAAAATTACGTTACTCGTTACATTAAAATACATACTTTTTATTTTAACTACATTCCCGAACACTATTTTTTTTTTATCGCGTTACGTTATTTTTACGTCCAAAAGGTAGCCGGTTTAATCGTCCATAAATCAAATTTTTTTTTTTTTCGAATATCCTAGCCCCTAGATCTCGTCAAACATCTTACGTTCGCAACTTATTTTTATAACGTGGAAAATAACGAGTTACGTCCGTACTTAGGTATTTAAAAAGTCATCTGGTTACTATTGCTCGTTTACCCAAAACAGAACACTTTTGGGCATAAATCCTTTTTGTCTAATTTCCCATTTTCAATATTACGTTTGGCTAGGTATTTATATTGTTCTAATTCCCGCCTATAATGGCAATAATTATAAAAATCCTCACGCGTAGGTTAAATTAATAGTTTTTCAAAAATATTCATAGATTTATTAATTTTTTTTTAAAACTTCGTCATTTTATTTTTGTATAAGTATAGGTATGTATTTTTTTTAAATTTCTGATCTATTCTATTTATTTTTGTGTAATTAATTAATTTTTTTGCCGCAAAACACGTATTCCTAATTTTCGTATGTAATATTCAATGTGTTTGTTTCAATTAGATAAGTTTCTCAACATTGTTGTACACATTTTGATTTTTCTTAATTTATTTGTTATTTTTCTTTCCTAACATGCACAGAGTACATTTGTAGACCAAAATGTCGATGCTTATGAAAATGTAACATCCGCAAACGTAATTTAATTAGATTAATTTAGTAATTTTATATTAGAAATACAAGTAAAAAACGGAATGCTATCGCACTTCTGCTACTCACGGTTTGTGACCAAACGTGTTATCAGTTCTGAGGTAGGTATATTTTTCATGCTGTGACCAAACGTGTTAGCCGGTGGTATAAGAAATGTTTAAAATCATCTATTTATGTTGTATAGGTATAATATCGCACGTGTCGGACTAATTTTTAATACAAAATTCTAAGTGATCATGAGATTTTGAAAAATTGATGACTCGCATAATATGCAGTGAAAATATTAATAATATTTCCGTGCAGTGCAGTGACAGTCGGTCAGTATGCTACCTATTAATTAAATAAAATAGTTATATTATCAAAGTCACACGTCATTATAATATCAATTTCGCCACAATTTACGGTAATATAATTATGATAAATATTTGTATCAAATAAGAAATAAATTGGCTTACTCGATTAAATTTGAAATAATAATCATAATCATATAATATTAGGTATATGTGATAAAAACAGAATAATAAACATAATATCATGTGATAAAAATCTACAGGTATTAGTCTCGGTTATGACTTATGATGAGTCACTTGCGGTAGAATTCAGTTATTTGATCTCGTAATATTATATTTTTAATAGAAAAACGTACTAAATATTTGAAAATTTAATAGTAGAAAATCGTCAAATTTTAAGCTGAAAGTTAGTAATTAACTTTTGCTTTTGCAGGTACCTATAATATGTACTCCTAATCTCTTCCAGTTCTAAGGATAAAATATAAGCTGATAACTATATAGGGCAAGGATGTTTTAGTAGTAAAAAATAGTAAATATAATGCAGTAGTGCACTTAAAAAATACCAAAAATTCCACTTAAGAATTTAAAAATTTCACTAAAAATGTTTTATTTATTTAATTAATAATTTTATAGCGTTTCAGCACGTTTGGTGCTATTACAAATATAATTACAATTTAATATTTACATTTATACTTGTGATAATAATGATAAATACTAAAAAATTACAATGTTTCATTATAAACGTTAAATTGGTTCATTATTTAATTTTTTTTTTAAATTACAATCCATATGATTTGTAGTCAATAAGTAATATTTATGTTTAGAGACAAATAACAGGTTTATATACACATGTGAGGAGGAAATCACACATTTGTGACACCTCTTGATCAGTAACTCAAACTTAAGTTTTCAAGTCACGCCACCTGGGGTGATTCCTTTTGAGGCATCTGGTGGGGTTACCGGGAAGAGTGAGAGATGCTTATTCGTTGATTAATAGATTTGGATTGTCTTGGGGTTTGGTGTGGTCGCGTGGAAGCATATTTTGTAATAGAGAGTAGAAGTTTATACGTTTATTGCTAGTAATTTAAGGTCGGAGTTTAATGACTCGTTTGAAACAAATCAGGGAGTGCCATTGCGGTTCATTGTTATTGTATTATTATTATTATAATTTTTTTAAATTTTTTTTTTAACAGTATACTTCAAATAAGTATTTAATAAAAAATAATTGTATATCTTTTTATTTTAACAATCTAAAAACTACCTTCTTAAACATAATGAATTAGATTTTTAGTATTTGTTTTACATTTTCAGATTCAAGCGTTCTTCGATTTGGAGCCAGTTAGTTAAAATCTAACAAAATTGAAAAACAGTTACCTATTATTATATATTGTTTTATAAATGAGTAAATTCAACGAAATCACAATTAAGTTGACAAAATTCTAAATATTCCAAAGAATTGTAATTACAAATTATAGATTTCAACTCGTACTTATACGAAACGCAATTAACATTTTCTCAGAAATTAATAAGAACAGTAGAAGAAAAGTTTGAAATGCAACCACATCTGTTCCCTGCTGATTCTGACCTAAATTAAAAGGTCGATGCTCAAACGTTGCATAACGCGAAAACCGGACGAGGTGCGTAACAGTCTTGAAAAAAGTTTGAAACTCTCAAAATAATGATTCGCAAAAACCGATTTCCGGCCGTTGAAAATGAGGTAAAAAGAAATCTCTGATATACGGTGGATAATATATGTGAAATATTTACAAAATGTATGTTGTTACGAACTCACGTGAAATATTTATAAAATGTATGTTGTTACGAACTCACGGACTTCTATAAAAACTATATAATATACTGACATGATTAGAACGACCCCCCAGGGTTATTGCCAAAATAAAATAACAACATGTTGTTGTAGATAACACAATAATTAGCGTCACGACTGTATAATATGTGGTGGAAGGATTTATTAAATTGGAGGCTTTGACCTATCCAACGTACCATATAGTGTACCTCTCGCATAGAATAACAACATATTTAGGTAGGTACCAGGTACCTACTATAATTAAATAGTTGATCTAGGTCTGTAATTAGAATTTACGAAAACACCATTCACCTACGAAAACGACTACAAGCGACTTGTTAAGTATTCGAATACTCGTATTCAAAATACTCTGTTTGTATTTCAAATACTTTTCAAATAATTTTTGACCAATGTATTTGAAATACTTGAAAAATTCTTTTTATTTGCATTTTAATTCTAGAATAGGTACTAAATACTTTTTTCTTTCTATTGGTCTACTCCAAATTCAAATTGCCAATATTTCTGAATGCACTATTTTGGTTCAAAATATTATTTCGTAATGGTTCTAACTTCTGAGAATTTATTAAAATAAGGTTTCGCCAAAATACAAGCAGACATCAGAATGACTGAACACTGAAACCCCCGTCAGCTCTCTGTTCCATATACCATGGCATACGAGACAGTGATCAACACTGGCAGTGGCGTGGCGAACTGAAAATTTCCCAGAGGCAAGTTACAAATATCTTAAGTATTAATGCATAATAATGTATTAACATAATGTAATTAATTATATTTCAGATCATTATTGGCTAGCTAATGAGTACCTATATCATATTACATTTACTAGGGGACCAACCGGCTACCAATTACCCCCAGGTTAGGTTAGCCCTTCTATAATTAAGAAAACTCTCAGACCCAATTGCCTTTGAAATTACCGTTCACCACGCCACTGACCATCACTGGTTGGATTGGCTTTTATCTCGAATGTTTAATAAGTCTTTCTTCTTATTTAATGGGTGGTAGTATAGTTAGTAATTGTAATATGAGATATTGGTATTGATGTTATTGAACTTAAAAAAAAGTATTTGTTTAATTATTTCGAATACTTTTGAAAGGTATTTGTATTTACATTTAAATACTTTTAAAAGAAAATAATATATGAATACGTATTTTAAATACAAACTACACCAAGTATATAAATACGTGTTCTGAATACATTTTAAAAGTATTCTCAACAAGATTGCAAGCAGAGCGTTGGCCAAATTACAAAACCTCTGGTCTAGGAATAGAAGAACGGGAACACCAGGAGTCGGTGGTACAACCTTTTACACTATGATGATTACCCAGTCTTGTAAAAAAAAAGATACTTTTTAAAATAAATCATGTACATAAAAACAGATACTTATTTTGAAAAAGATTTAATTTAAATATTTGAATACTCAACCAAAAAAGTACTCGATTACATATACGCACAAATACTGAAATACTTTAAAACTAATATTTAGACACTTTTCAAATACGCCTACTTTCAATCTTTTTACCTTATAAATCAAAAAATTGATTTTTCTTGTTTCAGGTCAATAATTGTGTAGAGCATATTATAATATTTGCCCTATCATTTGTCGGGCCTTTAAAATACTCATTTATTATTGTTGTCGAAATATTTGATTTTCGGTTGAATATAAATTCACAGTAAAAAAATGTACTGTAAAATATTAACTCGATTTGTATTGTTATTGTACGTGATCAAAATTAAAATAGAAAATATAACGGTATAAACTAAAAAGAATTATTAAAATATTTGAAAATTAGTATTTGAATTTAAATACCGATACTTTTGGAAAGTGTATAATATCTGCCATGTAAAATACAACGTTAAAGTACTTTTTTCAAAAAATAAGTACTTAAAAAGTATTTGAATACCTACTCAAGTACCTAAAACTTTGATGACAGCTGATTGAGTCTCCCGAGCACCTTCACGGTGGACGATTTTTACAATTACATAATATTATATATTTTTACAACTTGTTTTTTAATTTAATAAACAACAGCTTTTTTTTATTATTTTTGACTGATGAAAATAATTATCTCATATCAATTTTGGAACACTTCACCGCAGAATAATTAATATCTGGATCACATGGAGAGCCGCACGCTGCGATGTGGAGGCTGTTTAAAATTTCACTTTAGATTCCGAGCAGAGCTTAGGACTCGGGTGTCCGCACCTGTACAGTGCTGCAGAGAGATACGTTTGCGCGCTTTTAACCGTTTTTTAAAAAATAAAAAAATCTGTGTGCGCAATCGTGTTATAGTTTCTCAGATATAAAAAAGGTAAAAAATGGGAAATCGGGTTTTGGATTTTAAAAAAGTGTAAAAAAGATAAAAAGTGGGCAATGTCAGATTTTTTAGGGTACGTATAGGTAGTGTAATCGTGTTGCGCCCAGACAGATGCTCGTGCTTTTTTTTGAAAATTCGCTATCATTGCAGATTCGGTAAAAGCGGAATGAAATTTTCGCACAACTTTCAAAATATAATATAATTCGATATTCAAAACTACTGCCGCTGCAGTGGGTCATTGCTCCGAGGTGAGCGACCCGAGACTCTGGTGCGGCTCCACAACACCCTGCAGGCTATAATATTATACTGGCAATAAACTATATATATTATAATAATATTACATATATTTTTGATCTTGTCAGCAACTCATTTTGTTGTTGTGGTTTCTTTAATTTTGCGCATATCGGTAAAATAAAAACACACAGTGTCTAATATTGATGTCTTGTCGCTAAATTCTCGTATATATATAATAATAATAATAATATGCCGACGAGCGAATCGGCAAATGAAACGAAAAATGTTGATCACGTGATTGCGTGTACCTATATACAGTATGCAACAAGCTGTGCAGTTATACCGTCTTTCCCGGCCAAGACAACTGTTGCTCGTGTCCACTTTCATTAAAATACAAAAATATGATATTTTAATATACGATACACGCGCTATATAGACGTCGCATTACTTTCGTTGGCGTCTTTTAAACTATACATTTTCTCGTTATTTATTTATTTATTTATTTATTTATTTATATACATACGCGACAGTTTTTTGTCTAAAAACTTTAGTATTTTAATATACTATAATATTTTAATGTTAGGTATATTTTAATGTTCAAGTATATTTTGCAGGTTTATTGAAAATATGCAAAAATATGATGCAACTAAAAATGTGAAAAATATAATATTCCATTTTGACTGCTTTCGTATCACAAACACTAAATTTAGTCACAGTGTTTTTCCATATAGGTCTTACAAACTGTAACAGAAAATTCTTAGACATATCGTTTTCCAGAGATACATAGTTTATGGTCCAAAACGACATTTATAAATGTTATTACTTTCGTTGGTGCGTTTTATATGATTAATTTTTACGTTATTTATAAAATTAATACGATTGATTTGTTAAAAAATGTATTGAGTATTTAAATTATGTCGTCCATTGAGCTTACCTATTCGTTGGACAATATAGACGCATATTATTATTAGGCGCAATGTACATCCACAGTGCGAATGGCATTATTGCAGATAATATAGAACTAGGATTATAGTATGCAATACAAAATGGTAAAATATGTATTTGCAGGTTTTTTGCAATTATACCAAAATATACAACTAAAAATGCAAAAAACTATCTATTGGTTATATAGTGTTTTTTCATAGATCTTAAGAACTATATCAGACAATTCGTATAGATAATATATCGTTGAAGTTTTACAGAGATATACCTAAACTTTGTGGTCTAATACGATACTTTATAAATGTTATTACTTACTAACAATATTTTTAATATTGCGGGACCTGCGCGCCGTGAAAACTCGTATTGGTTAGGACGGTTAGGTTAGGTCGCATCATAATATTATTATACAACACAAACGAATGTTGTAGGTATATCATTCTGTTATGCGTAGGTATTTACCTAATACCATAATATTGTTTACTCCGAAAATCCATACAATGTGTTTACGCGTGTGCAGTATTATTATTAATATTACATATTATTATTATTATTATATTTGCGCGCGTGAAATACTCGTTTCGTGCGTTTGATTTATCTTGCCGTTGGAGGTATATTATACACCACCTCCAACATAATATGATATCGTGACGTAGTAGGTGTATAGTTATTAGGTAGTTGATAGTTTGTGATGATTTCTGTTTTTTCGTAGCCTACTCAGTCACCGTGTAATATGCCATAATATGTGGTTATGAAACGCCATCACGGTGTGCCGCTATTTTATTTTTAGGTATATCTACCTATCGCGGAGATTGTGGCACGACTTGCAGGTTAGGTCGTATCTTGTTCCAAATATAAGTATCCAGCGATGGCGTCCAAACACACATCGGTTCACAAAATAACGTTTAATTGATAAAATGGTTATGACGCATATGGGTAAAATGAAAATAAAGTTATATAAACATATATTTTCGTTAAAATGCTTCCTCGATATAGTAGGTATATATAAACTGCGTATTATAAATAGATAGTCCAACTCATAAATGGTAAACTATATTTACAATAAAAAAAGATAAAAACTAAAATAAATAAGAAATCATAAATTTAAACATAGGAATATAATATTTAAAAATTATCATAACCTCAATGTTAAGTAACAATAATAACCAGCTCATAACAAAACTTTTTTTTTTTATGGATAACAAATTAATAATATAATATAAATGATTCAATAGTCAAGTCAATAATTAATAGCCGAGTAAAAGAAAAAAAAATTATAATCAGGTAGATTTTTACAACTTCATATTTTTACAAACCCAAAATTACATATTTCATTGTTTTTTGATTTCGATTTGCATACATTTTTTTTAAATATATACACCAAAATACGTATCGGACGCAATCGGGATATTTATTTAGTTTTAATAACCACTGAAAATAGTATTTCCTACATCTACTCTGTACAGGCAGCACTCGGTAGAGGTAAAAATGTAAAATCGTTACTTTTGGCTTTTGGCCGCAATCATGTAGCGCCCATGTACCGTATTATCAATATTATGATGTCGGCCGTTTGTTCATCAGGTGGTCCCCTTCCGGTCCGGAAGCGAGCGTTTCAGTTCCGTATTAGGTCGAAACCCTCGAACAATATGATTTTCTTATTTTCAAATTTTCCACTGTACCTATATAAATAATTCACCTAATTTCATAATTATTGGGTATTTGTCCGTGACAATATTTAATAAATAAATAACGATATGATAATTTTAGTAGTATACAATAGTATAGACGGACGTTTCGTCAGCGTCAAAGACACCCGTCGACGGACGTTTCTAATTATTAAATATTAAGATGTATAGGACATTTGCCTCCCCCCTCCCTCCCCTCGAGAATTATCAAACGTTATTTAGCTATAGTTTACTTATGTTATATTATGTTAAATTATATTGTAGGCAATGCAATTTAAATGTAATCGTTTTACTGAAAATTTTTATATTTTTTAAAAAAAATAAGTAATTTTAATGTAAATAATTTTAACATGGTAGGAATATTTATTAACATTTTAGTTAAAAAAAAATAGAGACTGAAATATCAAACATAATTAATTATGTGAAATATGTATTTGGATTGTACCAAAATGTATTGTATTTTTATATAGTTTACATAAAATATTTGAAAATGTAATTTGACTGATAAAAATTATACTGCAAAAGTAATATATCTTATAATATTTTAAAATGTCTTTAATAATTAATTTATTATAAATTTGACTGCCAATTTAAATTGAATAAAATAAATTGAAAAAAAAATATATTATGAAATGAGAATTTTACAACTGAAACCAAACTTAAATGATAGAAAATAATATAAATAAAAAGATATAGATATAGTCGACTAATACATATGTTATTAGTCGGGTTATAGGTATAAGTATCTAAATGACGGGTACGCTGCAAGCCTATACAGTTTTTGACGGATTTGTTCCAAATTTTGAACACATATTATTTTGATTCCTGGACGGTTCCCATGCATAGATAATATTATAAATAGGTTAGGATGGGGCACACCATGTATTCAAGTATTAAAGTGTGTGATCGAAGAGCATACTAATTACCAAAGTGGTTACATGTATAATAACTAAGGTGTGGTATCATATAGCAAACAGTGATATAAGTGAAACCACAATACAAACATTTACCTACATAATATTGTAGTATGTCCTTTTTAATAATAACTTAAAAACACTGACAAAAAAGGATGGGTAATTACAATATATTAGTCAAAAATAACAATAAAACCATACCACGCTACTCGATATTTTTCCTCTCTAAGGAAAGTCTATATGAATCATAAATATCTATCTAATTTGTTTTTGTTAATAAATAACCATGATAACGAAAACGTCTATTTTGAAAAATCGGTTAAAAAATAAAATATATGTAGGCCCAAAAACATATTAATGTTTATTTATGTATTCAATTCTTTCAATATTATGACATAATTGTTTACCTACACTCAACTCAACTCTTCCAATACAAGATAGGCTTACAGGCAGTGTTGCATAATATTGTTAAAGAATTTTAGGAGTATACCTATAAATCTTTGAAAAATGTTGGGGTGGCTATTACTTGCTATTAATAACATTGAAGTCATAACGGCATATTTGTTTATTTCTGCTTACAATATTTGGCAGTTAAACGTAAGAAAAAAGTTACTTGTCTACCGCCGCAGGTGGTTTGCACATTTATTTTCGGACAACGCACCGGGCAATTCATCTATATAAGCAGGCCCAGATTTACACTTGTGACCTAAATTCTGGGGGTTCAGCAAGCCACAAATTTATTTTATGAAAAACAGAAATTTATTATTATTATTATTATTTAATTTTAATAAATTATACGAAATAAAATGTTGAATTAATAGGTTATTTTTCCATTTTTATGCAGGACTGCAAATTAATTAATTTTGATTTTAACTACATTAAAGTTCTTTTTAATGTTTTAATATGCGTAGTACCTACAATTACGAATTATTATAATATCTTCATTGCCTTTAATTTACAAAACAATGTAACTGAATTGTATTTATAGTGCGCCGAATTTGTTATGGTTTTATATATTACGCTACAATGTAGTATATACGTTTATACTTAATTTGGTCTACTGCTATAGGGGAAGGCAAAACTCTAGTCAATGTCAACACGTTGTACTTGATTATGATATTTCTAGAGTCACTAGAGATTATTTTAGAGTCACTCTACTGCATAGTTTTTTCCCCCAAAAATCGTCGAGGAAATCAATGAACCGGTAATGCATCGAAATACGCGATAAAACATACCATAATACTATTACATGTTAATTATCACGTACACCACAACTATATTAGGCGCGTCTATTAGTATAGTAATATATTTTAGTCATAGTGGTCTACAATCATCAACATTATTATATTTTGTGTGCTGAATTTGTTACGATTTTATATTTTTATATATTTTAGATTTTGAGCGGCTCCTATAGTGGTTATAGTGGTTTTACAACGATGTTGATTTTTTTGATAAAAATTTCTATCAGAAGGAGTGCTTCGATTTCAACATATATTATCTTATATTTTAGAAAATTGGGTCAAGATGGTACTTTAGGGAGGTCATTTTTCGATTTTCTCAATAGTTATTTAAACCCACCGAAAAATTACGAAAAAACCGCTTAAAACTGGATTTTAATTATTAACGCTTTGTTTATCAGTGTTATCAACATAGAAACGAATACAATTTAAAAAACTTGGGAAACTTTGAATGCATAATAGATACCTATACCTAACTTCACTATATAACTATGTTTCTAGGATTTTTTACGCTGACCTCCTCTGAGAATCGTTTTTATCGAATTCAATCATTTTATTCAAATCTAATACTGTAATAATACACAATCTTGTCCGAGGACCGAATGGACGATGGACAAAACTTCCAAAACCGCTGACATATTCCACCCCACTGCACTTACCCGCTTTTTTTTTTAATTTCAATAATTTACTGTAATCAAATCTGTAATTATTTATTTAAAATAAGTATGATGTTAGTATTTAATGATATATTGTGGTCTTGGGGGAGGAATCTAACCATCGATGGAACCTCACGGTAGTGGGGAATGATCCCTAATCGTTCAAGAGGTCTCTACACCAATTTCACTTCAGTCGCCTTCGAGGGTCACCTAGCTGGAATGTTTCGAATAATATTTTAATATATTATATTTTTGTGACTACTGTAGTCTTTCTGAAAGTGGGCGTTAGCACCCCCGTGTGAGCGTTGCAGCCTCCAGGGGAGGGTCATATAAGACCCGAAGAAATTTAAGTGGCGTTGAAGAGGACTAGAGGTGGGTGCTTAAAAAAAGCGAAAATATCCACATTATTCCACTTACGTCTGTTTTTAAGTATAAATCCAATCCTGATGCTAACAAACTTTTTAAAGATCATCTTTCACATTAGATACGTTTTAATTTAATTTTAATAAAAATACTTTTAATATAATGAATCAGATTAGTGATTAATGTTTGAACTTAAAAAAATATAATTTTAAATATGATCGAGTGCCTTCCTATGTGTTTTCATAATTATATTTGTATTGTTCTCATTAAACACGGGACTTTAGACTCAGATATAAGACAGGTGTATTTAAATATATAAAATATTACAATAATACTAGGTATGAGGTACTGTTTTTTAGACGCTCTACAGACGGCGAGCTCAAACAATTTTGGAGGGGCTTTGGAAAACTATCGATTCCGAAAGTGGGCGGTGGATTGGATTAGTTTGTCACTGCATAGTTTTTTTCTTTTCCAAAAACCGTCGAAGAAATCAATGAACCGGGATAATGCATCGATGAAACGTTATCATCATTTACATGTCAACCATCACGTACACCACGACTGTGTATCGTGTCAGGTATGCCTATTAGTATATTATATTAGACAGTTTCGGCCATAGCAGTGATCGGCGCAGAGACAACGATCGTTAGGCTCGAACATCGTAGTATAATATTATTTCGTAACGCCAGCCGATAGTGCCCGTGCGTAATGGTATTATATAGTACGATAGCTATAAAAATATTATATTATTATTGTATTATATTATTATTTACGCGTCAGAACAAAACCACATTAACAGTGGCTTGTCCGGAGGCTTGCGAGTCGTGCCCGGTCGTGATAGGTATGCATCGATTAACGCGTCACACACACGCACAGCTCAAAAATCGCTATTTTCGAAATCACTATGACAGTTTATACCAAAATATCCGTATATTTTGTAAGTCCGAGGACGACAATTCGTAATAGTTATTCTAATAATGACTGCAGCACTGTGGCAATAGCTGTCGAGTCGTTCGCTAGACATTTTTAATCGTATTCGCAATTCTTATCAAAAACTGTATTATAATACCATCGAGTGTACCAAATGAACGATACTCGATACATTACGATGCACAAATATATTATTATTTTTACTGTCGACACATATTATTTATGTCATAAGTATTCGTACAAACTCAAATTTATTAAATTTTCCACTCGGTAAAGGCCGTACGACCTACTGTGTGTGGTCATGCCCGCGATTATAATATATCATTGTACGACCGTCAAAAATCACATACCGTCAAAAGGTGACTTCCTATAGTAGTAGATACAAAAGGTACCTGTTACATGATTTGTTCAGATTAGTTTATCATAACACTCGAGTCAATAATTATACAGAAAATATGGTATCGGTACAGGCACGTGGGCTCAAGTGTTCAAACCTGAACCGAAATGTTTTCAAACGGTATTATTTTTCGAAATGAACCCACATATTAATAAAATACAGTTTTGAATTATTTTTAACATTATTACATGATATACCTATTCGACTATATCGACGTTTGCACATTATTATTTTGCAATCCTTGTACACTGTACAGTTTATATTACTATATCCATGCCGTATCCGCCGATGTTATGATGATATATTTATGATGTATTCAGCACTTTTCGTCGCCTTTAGTGTTTGATGCCTTAAACATTTTTTGGTACATATTATAATATCCGTGTAGCGTTTGCCGGTCTACGGTCATCATATAAAGTATAAACTCTGTACTTACCTATAATCGACCAACGAGTTTTTTTTTATGTAAAATATATATTTTAACGATTTTTAGTCTTTAAATCTGTAGTCTGTACCTAACATTTGATTGACACACTGGACAATACGAATATAAAGAAACAATAATTTTTTATGTTTACAAAAATATTTTTATTTATTCAACAAAAACAACAGTAGGTATATGAAAAGGTGAAAATAAATTTTCAAAATCGGAAACAGGTTTTTGTATTAAAAATTAGCGCCTCAGTGGCTATCATTAAAGTTTTGCACATTTTACAAGGTCAATTTGAGGTAATTGGAAAAAACTTAAGGAAAAAAAAAATAACGGCGGACAGGAGACACATAAGGCCAGGAGGGGGGATACGAATTGGTGAAGACATGCAATGTTGCTGGCCACTGGTCACCTTCGCACGTTCTCGCGGATTGACGAGTGTCGCGGGCGCGTTTGGTCGGACGCGTGACGACCTTGCCCAGCCGGCGAGCTCAGGGCAACGACGGCGGCGGCGGAGACTTTACAGCCACTTGGGGTGAGTGACACAGAGGATCGCCCCGCGGTAATCCCACGTCGGCCGGGTCACTGTTCCGATCAACGCAGCTTCCGCAGCACGAAATCTCGCTTCGCTCGCTCCGCGTGTCTTCGCCGCCCGTCGTCGGGTCGTGTCGCCGTCAACCGTTGTCCCTGCCGCGATCTGTAACGGTGCTGAGTTTTGGGCCGGATTCTCGACCGCGGCTGCAGCAGCAGCACAACGCGCGGAATGTGCGTTTGATCCGTTTCCACCCCCCGGAAAACAGTTTTCTGCGGGGGGGAACGCACTTTTCCGGCACTTCCGCTGCCGGGCCCTCGTCCTTACCGATCTACTCATCACATCTTTCCATTACGGCCTTCTCCTCCACCGGTTCAATGTTCTCGACCATCACATCTGCTACACGCAGCACCACTGCGTCGCCCAGCGGTCCGCCCTCGGGATTCGTAGTGGGTTTTCCAGACCCCGACCCCGAGGACGGCGCGTCGCCGCCCGACGGCATGTGACTGCCGTCCAAGTTTATCGAAGAGCAATCTTTTTCCACCGCATCTGATTTGCCTTCTTCCTGCGGGACGTCGTCAGTGGCCAAGACTCCAGACTCGTCGACTCGATGGTGTTCATTAACCGTACCGTCTTCTTCTATTGGAGGAAGTGCCGTCTCCGGGATCCTCGAGCACTGCAGGGAGCGTCATATGGTCTGGTTTCCATATTTAATGCGGAGAGAAGTGGTGTCAACGAATGAACTAGATTTTCGTCGTTCGTAAAAGTTCCATCAATTATGCCGTTTATAACTTCTTCTAGGATTTCCATCAGTATAACATTGATCGCTTCGATATTATAATTCGCTTCCATGATTTCTTCAAGCGCAGATGTAAAAAAATGTACCGTCGAGATGAATTGAGAATTGCTAATGAGATAAATACAAATCTTCCAACATAGATACCGATCATTTCGAAATCTCCCAGACGACGACGTGTATTATTAGCCAGCTAGTACGTTCATCGTTCTCATCGACCCGCCGCATTAGAATTTCGAGCGCGTTAATTTTTCTTAAGACTATTATTATTATAATTGATATAATATGATACCTATCATATTTTAACGAGGATATTTTCTGGTATTACGATTTGTATTATCTGTGACTTGATTTATACTTTTAGGCGATCTTGTCTATCTTCTATATATAAAAATGGAGCCAAAAATGTATAACAATTCATCAATTGAGAACGGCTGGGCCGATTTGGCTCAAATTTTTTTAATTGTTCGTAATTACCAGGAGAAGGTTTTTACGAAAACGATTTTTGGAAAAACCCAATTTTTTTTAACGTGAAAAATATTAATCGATTATATCGATTTACATATTATTGAGTGTTTCATAATTACCATGGAAACCAAATAAATAAATAAATAATAGAAGTAGAAAAAAGGAGGGGTACTTGATTCACAATTATTGGACCCGGTAGACTCAACCCGGGGATGTGCTCAAACAAGGATTTTGAGATTTACGATGGACACTTTGGTTTTTAAATCGTTGCTATTGGTTATAGGAGAAATAATGAGTAGAAATGAGTATTTATTATTTCTATCGGTTGCCATTTGCCAAAGGTTAATCGGGCAGATCAGGTATAAGCATGCATATCAAATAGAATTTTTGCACATACAGCCGCTCATCTCTCTACGCCGGATTGCCTACCAGGGTGGCTAAGTTGCACTTACTGCAGCGAGTTACACACAAAATGAGTTAAACAATCACAATTATTTTAATAGTTGTTATATTTTACGGGCGACAAAGTGCGCGGGATCAGCTAGTATATTATATACATATAACATTTTACTTTTTACAAATGAACTAGATACGGACACACACGTTTTTTTTCAAATATTTTACATTTAATATGACGAGCAAGCGCAATAAAGTATTATGATTGTATGTTATAATTTAATATGATATAAGTAATATTGCTAGTGCATAGTAATAATATTAAGACGTATATTGTATTATTACTATAGCCCAAACCAAACGATGACTAGAAGGGACGGGGCTATATTATATATTTTGGTCTCCTAAGTATAGGCCACACTCACATGAGGCCAAGGCAGATCCTCCTTGGAAATCTCACGGAACACTCATTACGACCAAGCACATAATAAATAAGAACAGTATATGAAAAGTGCAAATGCAACAACATTTGTGCCCTAGATATAATACTATCGTATACTTATAATTTAAATTTAAATTGTCGAGATAATACATAGAAGAAAAAAACTAGCCCAAATAGATAGATTTCTTCAATTTATAATTTTTGATTACAATTATCATTCATATTTTCGATAACGATGTCGCGGATAACAATTTTCATATTTTTATACCTTACCATGGTTTTATATATACTATCGAACGAATATTATTCTACAAACCTTGACAGTAGAAAACTGTTAATTTGATATTGTATAATATAGATTTTGTGTTCAAACGTGGCCTCTCATCTATTACGATAATATTAATTATTATTATCATAAAACCATCGACGTGCCAATAATAATAAAAATTGTTATTATGAAGATAATCGATCGTGTGACTATCGGTAAATCAATAGGTATTATATATTATTATCGTCGTCGTCGTTACATCGTTACCGGCTACGACTTTGCGTAACAAGAAATCCGAATATCCTATGTAATAACGATTATAAAATTATTTTGTAACTATAATATAATTATTGTATTTGGCACACGACCTCCCCCTTCCCCACTCATGCACGACACCCTTGTGTTTGATATTTTTTATTAAAATATATTCGAGCAAAGCATTCTAAACGGCGACCACGGTGATCGCGATATTTTTGTCTTTGACGATTTTGTAACCTAAAACCGTGGTGCACGACGTGATCTGTTCGCATAATAATGATTATAATATTATATTCAACGGGCATGGCCAAGTTTGAACAAAATCGTAACATTCCATTTTTCGGCCGATTCACTTTTCGACCAAACCAAAAAGCAAGGTTATGTTAGGTTATTATATTAAGTAATTTATGATAATTTTAAAATTTACAGTTCAAAAATGGTCGTCACTTGCTTCTTTACAAAAATATTCATAAAAACTTCCGAGATGCCCTTACCTTTACATTTTATAAGAGCTAAATTCATTCTAATTTTAAAAATTACAGAGTAAAATGTGTTATTATAAACTTAAAATTTGCCATGTTGTACGTTTGTAAGACGGAGACAACAATAAGCGCGTGGCGTCCTCTTCTTAACGGGACATTAAAAAAAAATCATCAAAATAGACTGTGCCCGTTACATACCTACAACTGATATTATGTCGGTAAACATATCAGCTCAAACTCTCGATCAAACTTTAAAAAATAAAAAGAACCACTTGTCGAGAGTGGCCATTCCTCGATAACATACAACAATTTGAGACCTCAGAATGATGGACGCGTACGTGACTCGCACACCAACACTTGAGAGGACTTCGTACTCGCATAATATGTTCTCTCCGTCTATAACTAACGCATAATATACCAAAATGTATGTCTAGATTGAATATTAGTGTGCGTTGACCTATATTATCAAACTCAAACGTAAGAAATCACCTTTGTTTTCGTTGGTTTGTACTAAATTTTAATTTTTGAAATGAATTATGAGCATTTTAAAATATTAATATTGTATAATATACTTTAACAGTGATGGAACAAAACCAGTTCAGAAAAATACCACTGGGAAGATTCGAATGTACGTGAAATTACTTGGCGGAGGCTAGGATTGGATAGGAAAAGCAACGGATAGAGAAACATTGTGGAGAGGGTGCGAAATGAGATGACCCTTGGAGCCCTAATAACCGCGAGAAAAATAATAAGTAAATTCACTTTGAAATGTAGGCCTAATAAACCTGCAAGAATCAATAATAAGCGAAATCCTCGAAATACCTACTCGAATTCATACGAAGGACAAAACTCATCAATCGAGAGGGTACCTTTACTTAAACTATAATGTAGATAATAAATTAAATGTATTTCTTATGTTAATAAAATATATTTTGGTTGATTAGGTAATATTTCAACAGACTGATTTCCATCTAAAACCTATGTTTACGTGACATTACATGCACATGTTTGTTATAGTCACATGGTTCGGGACTAAGCAGTTATAATCTTCAAAATAAGCACTGAAAAAAGCACCACAAAAACTACCAACACAATACTTGTCTATACCATCGTTTATTTTTGTATTTAACATAAAAAAATGTCATCTTTAAAATCAAAATCAAATACATTTTATGTAAAACCATAAAAATAAGCAAATGCTGTAAGACCCGAGCCCTGGAACTTATATGAAATTAAAAAAAAAATTGACGAGATCTGTTATAACAGTACTTTTATAAATTTCCCTCATTCGAGAAATAGGTTTTCGCGATTCACTTACTTGTTGACATTACGAGATCTCATTCTCAAAGTTTGTACTTACGGATAACCCAGCTGAAACGCCTCATGTCGTATACAGTGAATTGTAAACGATCGTATTGATTTCAATATGTAAACAATAGTATAGATATTATATTATGAACACGTTTAGAAATCTCACGTACGATATTAGTTAATAATATAACCTTCGGCGTAGACTGTATTTGAGTATACCTATACGGTATTCTGAAATATTCGAGTATCTATGTCGTACAGCACGTAGACTTATAATAGTTGGTTTACTTACTTAATCGTGCACGGCCAGTCGTAGACGTCATATCGTCGTCAAACGATTTCGTTTTTTATATTTTTCGTCTGTGTTTTAAATATAAATTTTTCTTTTCATCTCTGTAACCTCGATGATAATAATAATATTATCGTATGATGATCTATATATTATTATTTTGATATATTAATATAGAGGCACATAATTCGTTTCGGGTTGTTGTTATTATTATTATTAATTATCCGTAATAGGTTTACGGTAGACATAATATTATGTAGGTGCTAATTATTTACCTACCTATAAGTAATGCGTATAATAAAACAAATATAAACACATATTATTATCGCTGCGCCAACCACCTGTATGTGCACATATATTTAAAATAATACATAATATTATGAAGTAAATGCAGATAGTGATAACTATAATAACTATGATGATTCATGACTGTATTATATATCGCTATTTATACTCTAATTATAGTGTATATTTAACGGATGCACTTGAAACAATATCAGTTTTTTATTTAATTTATTTAAATCAAGGTTTTCTGATTTCTTCTGTCAGAGATACAGAGACGGCAAATTTTGGTATAGATAATATTAATAATTAACTATTATATTATCGCACTTTGAATACATTATTAGTGTAATAACTCAAAAATTTACGATTTTTTTTGTACATGTTTTCTTATTGTAAAAATAGAGTTATTTGCAATGCACTAGTGTATTAAGTCGTACTAGCAAAATTGAATGCGTTAAACTATATAATTAATAAATTAAATTTGTGCATTAAAGTGTATTATTTTGAGTTATTACACTATAGGGTACCTAATGTTCTGCATTATGTTTCTGCACGTGTGTTAAGAATACCGTTGCATAAGTGTACCATCTGAAAATAACACAATAATATTATAACATAGGCAGTGTTGGGAATAGATAACTAATAATTTATCTAGATAAAGATAAAGATAACAGTACCTAATTTTATCTAGATAAAGATAAAGATAGTTATACTAAATTTTATCTAGATAAAGATAAAAATTATTACATTTTTATCTAGATAAATATCAGATAATTTCATGTTTAATTTTGTAAATATTCAGTTATATAGGTATTATTTTTTTTAAATACATCATATATTTAAGGCATTAAAAATTGACATAAAATAAAATAGTTTATTTTTTAAATATATATGAAATGTCATTCACTGACTTAATTTTATAATAATACAATGAAGCTGTTAGCTAACATTTGAAAAAAAAAAATAATAACTGTTTTTAAAATAATAATAAGTCAAACCCTACAACATAAAATTACGAGTATTACGATGTAATACTCGAGACTATAAATGAACATTCAATATTAAAATCATGGTATAATGACGTAAATATAAATATTTTTAATTTAAAAATTAAAAAATTTTTTTAAGTAAATTAAAATAAATTATCTAGATATGTTACTCATAGATAACTAGAATTTTATCTAGATGAAGATAAATATGATAGAGTTGAAATTTATCTAGATAAGATAAAAGATGAATAATTTTTATCTAGATAACTTATCTAGATAAATTTATCTAGATATTTCCCAACACTGAACATAGGTAATTGCATTAAAGAATTATAAATAGATCACGATAACAATATAAAATAGTATTTAAACATGATACATTTATTGTTCTAAACTCTTTTAATAATATAATACCAACATTTTAAAGTAAAAATATTGAGCCCCCGCCTTCCCCCCGAAAAAAATCTATGCAACAACACTTTGCAAATTACGTATTGAACCAATGCCCAATATTTTTCGCGTAACTGTGAATTTCAGGGTGTGTTCCAAACGTGACAAAACCCGAACACCTACACTGAATGTTTTTTTCTATATTTTATGTAGCGAACATCGAGTGTTCAAATTATTTGTTTTTCCAGCCCTAGATTAACGTAGATATAGGCCAGGTAGACTCGTGCCTAGGGCTAACAATTTTTTTTCTAATTTTACAAAATACTCCTGCCTAAAAGTTTGCGAAATTTAAAAATGATAATATTTATTTTGTTGTATAATAGTACCATAAAATTATAATCTTATTAATCAATTGTGTTATAGTATAATTGTGTAAAAGTAGATAAATAATGTTTTAAAATGTAAATAATTGTAACACTAATAGTTGTTTGTTTTTATTAAGTGGTTTATTTCACAGAATACAATTGGTAAACTATAATAAAATACTTTTTAATATTTTAGACTATATTTTGTATTTACTCGTAATCACAAAAAGTCGTATTACTTAGGGCCCTTATTACAATATAGTTAAACTTAGGTTAAACCGTGAAATTTGGCCGGTAAAATCAGTGGGTTAAGCGTAACCTAGGTTTAAACTATGATTGTAAAACGGTCCCTTAATGTACTCGGCCACGCAGACAAAATATTGAAAAAATGTGAATTTTTTTCCCAAATGACTTTATTGCTATCACTCGTAGGTATACAATAGTTGCATAATATTGCTCCACAACGGACTTTACGGACTATTTAAAAGTAATAATATGTGTTTTCTACCTAGAGCTATATTATGGTGTCAGTCTTCATCCGGCCTTGCGTTTTCCCCAGCATATTATAATATTCTATATTTCTATTTGACAAATATAGGACGAATTTCCGCCGTCGACCGAATACGCATTTATTCTTATTACAGCATCGCGATTACAGCCGCTGTCGACGTAATGCCTATATGTATATAAAATTGCCAACATATCGTAACATGTCACCGTAACAGAAAGACCTGACGAATTAAATAACTTTTGTTTTTTTTTTTTTTTTTTAATATATATAATTTTCAGACGTCTATAATAGTATAACATTTTTTACTGTGAAAACATTCATTTAAGTCATGCGTAGTTTATTTTTTACAATTTTTTGAAAACATCAGTACTATTCTTGTATAGAGTTATCAAGTGGTAAAACACATTTCAAATTCAAAAAATTTAAACTTCTTTTAAAAATTTTATGAGAATTCTTAGATAGGTACCCACTTGTTAAAATCTAAATCATTTTTTTAAAAAGTAGCAAGTTAAATAACAAATTAATGATTCTATAGGTATAGGTATATTACTTAAAAAAATTTGATATTTTACAAAATCATGAAAAGTAAACCACTTGACTAAAACAAATGATTTTACAGCCAATAGTCTTCTAAAAATCAGTTTTAAAAATTGACTATTTTTAAATTTAGAGTCAATTAACTAGGTATATATAAATTAAAAAATAAAAAAACATTGAATAGAACAAAAGTTATTTGGTTATTTTTGTGAAACAATTATTTACCCACGATCGAACGTCGAGGCGCAGTTATCAGATAAAATTCATAATGTCACGTAACGGTATAATATATTGCCATTTGTAATTACGACGAAATTCATAAGCAAATTGTCCGCTACGAAAAATCGTCGTACGCACACCCATGTTCTTATAATAATAACATAATCCCGTAAGCACTAATGGCAATCGCGACGACAACGGAAGGCCATCGTAATCGTTATTGCTGTCTCCGCGTGTCGGTGTCATTTGAAAACCGGAAAGTAAATATTATGGTAGACGACCGCGGCGCAGTGTCTCGACGAGACGCGATTACATATTATTATTATTATTATTATTCTGCTGTCCCGCCCAGAGCTCTCCGTGACTAAGATGAGTTTTAAAAAATATATATGTAGGTATATCTGGTAAAAAATGTATATTCCGTATTTCTACGGGAGATCGAGTGATTCGCGCCGTCGTATATCCCGTGCAATTTTGCGTGTGAAAAGTGTACCTATAGTCGAAGACAGCGTTCGATTGCCCAGCAAGTCGCGGACAACTCAAGTGAAATTCGATTTACGTGCGACTTAGTCACTTAGGTATCTATCGGATTAGCAATCCACCTGTAGTGATTTGTGGCCACGGTGGTGAGCTACTGTGACCAAGTTTAGTGTGACCATATTTAAAAAAAGAAAAAAAGAACTAAAAGAATTTCCATGATGTATTCAAATTGAACAAATCTGTTTATAAAACAGTAATGACCTAGGAATATGGACGTAATAGTTACACTGCTGTAGTAAGTGCAATTAACCACTTATAGATATGCATTCGACGACTTAACTGTGCTCATTAAATACTCGAAATCGTTACAATATTATGAGTAGCCAGTTGGTATACCTAATCCATAAGAAAGATCACCAATGATAAAATCTTTATTCATTACCCAATCAATAATCCATAGAATTAACTATATAGATACTCTTATTCGAAAATCTCGATGATTTTTCCGCGTAAATATAATCCGTATGCCACGGAACAAAATAAGCAATTCCCATCGCCTGGTATGGGAATTAATGAATATTCCATTTTATATGTTATTATCAATTAAAAACTATATAATAAAATCACATGGACTTTAAACCAAAGAAAAAACAAAAAAATAGTTTTTTTCTCAATCTAGAGCATAAGAGGAACTACAGTTACAAATTTAAAGTTCATGCGTCTTGTAATTTTGTGAAAAGGTAAGCAAATGAGTTAGGACAGTGGAATTTTATTTTACTTTACTGAAAAGAAGGCGTTACTATTGTATTTTTGTCATTCAGTTTCCTAATTTTCCGGTGGAATTTCTTGAGATTTTTTTTCATACAAACCTTGTCCTGACAATTATGAACACTTTTTTTTAATTTAATAAGAATAATTTGAACATTTCTGGTTCGATTGTGTTAAAGAGCTTTGAAAAATTCAAAATAATTACGATAAAAACTCCAAAAGTGTTAAAGATACATTAACAAACGTGCGATAAGTACGGTTTTATTTGAAAAAGTCGAAGTGCTCATAATTAAGAAAAGAAAAAAGTTGACCCCTTCTTTAAAAAAAAAAGTATAATAATGTATAAAAGTTAGACTTAGTGGGTCTTCCCAGTGGGACAAATTGTATTAATATGTGTAGGTATGTATCATTTGCTCGACAGTCGTCAGTCGTCACTCTTGCCTTATCCGAACTGAACCGTATTGTTGTATGACTTGACCTGATAAACAATAAAACCGTAGAAGCGTAGACACTTCCATTTTCGAAAATTAGAATATTATTCGGCCAAGCACTTGTGAAGGTCAAGAGATAACTATTGTCGCTGCACGTTTTTAAAACTGATTAGGTAACAAAATATGTACGATAATACGATGACTAACTACTTTATTAACATTTCCCGGATGATGATTTTTGTGAAAGGCTAACTATGTTTACTTACGTCTGCTATCCATACACATAATAATATGTACCCATATGTGTATATTTTGCATAATTCGATGTGTCATCCACAGATCGTTTCTTATGGCTATATAAATGTATAAAATTTAAAGTTGTTGCAATGTGCATTTGTACATGCTGCGAGTATGATTCCGTCGGTTTCTAGGTTAAAATATTATTATAATTATTATTATTACGAGGGCGTACCCAAAATAAACTGAACTGATGTTGTACGGGACGGAGTAGTAGTATAGTACCGCCTTTTTGCCAATGCGTACAGAGGTAGTTCTCAACAGTCAATATGCCAATGGCCGCCGTTGTAGGAGATTGACGTGTTAAATTTGTGTGATTTTTTTTTTTTTTTAAAGGACAAAATATATTATTTTCAAAGGATCAAAATTACTTAAAATATTTAATATATTTTAGATTCCGAGCGGAATGACGAGTGCAAATGATTCTAGGTTGGTACTTTTGAGAGGAATCGGAAAGTCCCAGTAATTTTCAAAAGCGTCAGGAAAAACAAAAACAAAACATTGAGAACGGGAATTTTCACGCAAAACCAGTTTTTGACAACATCAATTTTGTTCTTTTGCTGTAACTCAAAGAATAACCGTATTTACTTAAAATGTTCACAAACCTGTTTGCGCTAGTATCTTCTATAAAGCGTAAATTTCAAGATATTAGATTTTTGTCAAGCTTTTTGTAAGCATAAGAAAATTTCGATTTTATTAGTTTTTTTTTAAAATTATTATTGATAAATAAATTATAGTAGGTAGTAATGATAATAATTAAAAATACGGAACAGACATTTTGAAATGCCGTTATATGGTTATTAGATTTCATTTTTTTTTTAATAAAATTAGCAATGCCCTTTACTGGAATATCCCTATACCACCTTCACCGTATGTCTCAAAAAGATGGTTTAATTAATTTTTTTTTATTAGGTATCTGGTACATGGAATTTTTATTTGCGACCCGGTGCAGTGGAGATGGTTCCGACCCGGAACGTCCGACGCACGCGTACGCCACCGTTATCGTTTAAAAATACGAACAACCGTTTCACAGTAATACCTGGGTATACTGTTCTTAACGTTTTAAACTTATAATTATATATTTTGTTACATAAACGTTAGTGTATACCACCATGATATTATGTATGGTGTTTATTTTAAGATTGAATAACATTATATGGTTTTTTTTCCTTTTTTTTTAGAAATGAGCACTCATCCGTGACAATTATTTATATTATAATATTATTATACCGTTGTTATACATTTTTGTAATGTTTCCGGCTTTCCCGAAAATATTTATCCATAACAGAGGTATATTATTATGTTGTACATAAAAACTGCCATTGGTATATCGTTCATCTCAAAGTTTACCGATTTTAGTCGATAAAGGTTGATATCTGGATCTCTATTCTACAAAACATAACCACAAATACATTTAGGTGTAAACTAATTACAGGTAATAATAGTTATAGGAACATACAGTTAAAAGTATAATACAAATATTAACTGTAGACACGAAATTTCTTTAAGAGTTAATGACGTAGCGAATAAATGTGACGTTATGACGAGGTCCTTCTAACCTTTCATAAAAATGTTTTTTTTTTTTTAAATACTGAAAAAACCCGTTTTTTTTGTTTATCTTATAATTGATTATAAAAATATTTTTAAAGTAATTTTGATCGAACGAATCGATCAATTGCAGTAGGAAATCTGCAGATTGATGAATACTATTACGAGTATTGAAAGCGCTTCTAGAAAATCGTCAATAAGTATATAGTGTATATATTAATCGTGGGCGATATAGCTGATGTTAATTCGATACTTAGGGGCGACATATGAGTTGCAGCCCGGAGGCGCTTCGCAATTCAAAAAACAGGTCTGCGTCTTATGACTTCACTGAACTATTATAATAGTAGACGGTGTGTCTGCTCGCCGACGATTGCAGTTTACACGCCTCCCGCGATATCGCATGCATATATATAGCCATAATTATTATCGTGTTAATTGTTATTGTTATGACGAAAACATTCTCGCTAAATAATTGTGTGTAAATCAAGCCCACCCTTCACCCATCCCCACTGTTTAAGACCTCGTCCAGGATGATTTTAACCAGCTTATTTTTTCAAGTTATAACCATTTGTAGCCCAGGTTTTAGAATTCGTATTCTCTTATACTTTAAGCAACGGTTAATTTCACAATAATGAGTGTCCAACTTTACTCAGCCCCCTCCGGCCCTCCACAACTCAACTAAATCATCCAAAACAGTTTGTAATATTTATACAACTCAATACTTGTAATTATTCGTAAATTTGTAACCGACTTTTTTTTAGAATTTGTAGAATTTGTTGAATCGATACTTAAGGGCGACACAGTACGTTTCAGCCCGGAGGCGCTACGCAATTCAAAAAACAGGTCAATGTGGGTACTGGGCACACACTATCAATGGAGCGCCCTGTAGGAATTTCCAATGGTGAGGGGATATAGCCCCTAATCTCCCCCCTGGGCACTCCACTGCACACTATAATTATTATAGTAGACGGTTTGTCTACTCGCCGACGATTCGAGTTTAAACGCACACGCCTACCGCGATATCGCATGGACAGCTATAATTATTTTGTTAATTGTTATTGTCACAACGAAACATTCTCGCTTAATCGTTGTGTGATACAAAATAATATAATGTAATGTAATAATTATTCTTGACGAGTTTTTTTTTTTTTTTTTTTGTTATGGCAATAATTACGTTAATAATATAATGACATATTGACATGATAAACTATATGCGCGGTCGTCGTCGCAACAGTAATAATTTATAATACACGCACTATAACTGCAGCTTAATAAATGAAATTGAAAAAATAATACCGATATCCGAACCGAAATCGATATGGGAAAAAATAATTAATAAAATATACCAATATCCGAAATCGAATTCAAAAAAATATGAAATAAAATAAAATATTTCTACGCATCTAAATATTAAAGCCAGGGCTTGAAACCGATATTGGATATGCCGATTTTAAATAGGTACCAGTTAATCCGTTAAAACCCGAAATCGATATTGAAACTGAAAGTGAAATCGAAAAAAAATAATGCCGGTAATCAAAGCCGAAATTGAAATTGAAAATAATATACACACATATTATACCAATATAATATTCAATACCGAAATCAGAATGTTTTCCGAAATGTTTTTGGTTTCAAGCCCTGGATTAAACGCACACGCCAACTGTGATATCGTATGTACACTGTACACTGTACCCTGTACAGCCATATTAATTGTTATAGTGTTAATAACTGTTAATTGTCATAAGTCATAACAAAACGTTCAAGAGGACGTCCTACCGGTATGTGTTGTCGGCTGTAACCCATTCGGCTCCCGTTTTACAAAAAATTAAATTCCCAAGCTTCCCCCGTTTTTGACAACATACATTTTTTCCACTTTCATACCATCTTAGGACTGTCCCAAAAGGTTAAAAATGTGTAAGTGTTATTTTAAATTACAAGTAAATTATAAAAAAATGACCTTATATAAAAAAAAATCATAGGTAGGTATTATAAGCCATAAATTAAAAGTTAAAAATAAAATGCGTTGGGTTTTTTTTTGAAAATGTTGTACGGTAAGTTATAAAAACTAGCATTGAAAAATATAAAAAATCATACGTTAGTTAAATTTTTGAGACACGATTCTTTTATATTATAATCTATTCTGGATATTCCTTTAGATAAAAATTCATCAACTCTGGCTCCAATGAACTCGTGTTTTTATTTGATTTGGTGCTTGATGTATTTATATAACTGAGAGGTTTTATTTGCGTCTCAGTTTGTACTTCATTAAGTATGTCAATAACCTTAAAAATATTTATCAAATACCTGAGCCGTTTGGGAATTTACGTATTCGTGAAAGATTTTTCGACGGGAGCCGTTTTCCGTTTGGGAATAAGCAAACAATGGTTGCAAGTCGTTTGGTTGTTGCCTTCGTCTTATTAACCAACGAGAGAGTAACAGAGATAATGTTCTTACGTTTAGTCTGATAATAGGTAAATTCACTATAATATTTAAGCCAAAAATACAAAATTGGACCGGCTTGACGTACTTTTTGGTGCATTTCATTAACTTCTACGTTAGTAAGACGGAGCAATACGTTGCGCGATACAAAATAATAAAATATAATAATATAATGTAATGTAATGTAATAATAATTATTCTCGAATAGTTTTTTTTTTTTTTGTTACCACAATAATAGGTACTTACACCTAATTACTGCAATAATAATTAATAATATATTGGCAATAATGGCATGATAATCTAATATAATTTGCGCGATCATCGTCGTAGTCGTCTCAACGGTAACACGCACTGTAGCAGCTCACTAATTTTCTATACCATATTTTATTATTTAATAATCATTATAATAATAATATTATGTACACAGACTACGGACGGCTTTAAAGTTGCGCTCGTACGATGTTTGTCTATACGAAGTACTGTAATCACCGGCCGCAGGTTTTAATATCATACGCGATATGTCGTGTAGATTACCCACTTAGACGAGCGTGTAATAAGACGTATTATAGGCGTGTACCTACATAATATATAAATAATAAACATAAAACGACAGGACGATAATGATATATTATGACGTGCGACGGTAATGCGACGATAATATTATACGTATACGCTAACGAGATGTTTATAATATTATTATTATTTGCACCCCCTCCCCCCCTCCGAATATTCGAGTCCAGGTCACGCGAAACTGTGTCGGCGGCTTATACTGCAGTTTTGGCGCGGGATCTATCGATGCATCGAGAACTGCAACAGCCATATACGACTTTTATGATAATACATATTATACTTAATGATAATATAGCTGGTACCTAATTATTATGATAATGATAATAATGACGACAGCGATGAACGTCGCGAGACTTTTACTTCAATTTCCCAACCGCGCTCGCCGAACGACGGTAAAGTCGTATGTACCGCAGCTATAACTTGTTACCTATGTGTCGTATTAAAATCGACTATAATAATTAAATGGCACTCTCTGCTCGTTTAAAAAAAAAAAAAAAAAAATATTATGAGGAAACTTCAATAATATTATAATATAGCTGCAGCGTTGCAGTTTTTTGTTGCATATAATATAGTAGTTGCGCTGTCGTAAACCGTGCGCATATATATTCGTACCAATTATTAGTAAATATAATATCATCGTCATCATCATCGTGACATGCACTATACTAATATTGTTTCGAAACGCCACCGATCACGCCACATAATATCTGTGTCTCCTATATATACGGACCGCGAGTTCGAACTCGTCCACATTGTTGTGTTATTATTATAATATTATAGTCATAATATTCATTTGTTTGTTTCAAATTTGCCATCGTTTTCGCCATATGATTCGTTTTCATTCGCCGTTATAATTCGATCTACAATATAACTGCAACAGTATTAATATTATAGTAATATTAATCGCAGAGGTGCGCGCCCGGCCGTCGTGTATTTGACCAAGACTTGGGGTTCTGCAGTGACCATACATAATCGGTAAGCACCAACACGTTTTGGTAATATAATGCATATTTGATATTTTTTTAGTGTATATTGTATAATACGAATATTTCTGATTGTTAAATCGAGTGTTTTTTCTATTATTGATAAAGCACAATATTAGATTAGCTGCAGCAGTGAACTGAGGTTTTACGCTAATTTATTATCGACGCGTTACGTGTAGAGCATTGGCGCACTATACTCATTTTTCGTTAGTATTGCTCAGAAAAGTTGATATACTATAGATACAATAATAATTATTGTCGTAGTAAATGTCCATACTTTGAGCGCTTCTGTTTATGTTTTCAAAGCATTTACTGTCAGGGGTGGAAAACGTTAATAAACGAAAAACAACTGTTAAAAGTAAACAAAAGATACGAAAAATATAAAAACACAAATTAATTAATTAAACAATAAAATATGATAAATATAATAAATAAATAAATAATAATCCTCAATTCTGATATCGAAAAATTGATAGACCTGATAACTAATTGTTAAGTAAAGGTCAATGTATAGGAGCAACTTTTTGATTTTTAGATGTATTTTATAATTGTATTTTAACTTCTAAGTTCAGGATTGATATATTTTAACATAAATAATAAGTTTTTGGGCTAGATACACGATAAAATAATAATAATAATTTCCTGACCGATTTTTGTAAGGTTTTCGTTGTCATGACTACCTTTTAACAAAAACATATTTAAGATTCACAAAATTAACAATATCCTTTTGAAACAATATAGAAAAATAAAAACTATATTTTTTAAATCGATAACCAAAGTGAAACAAAAAATTAAAAATGAATACCATTTAGACTTTATATCCGGTAAAACGTTTTTATTACATTCTGAACTAAAATAAATAAGGTGCATTATAAATGCAAAAAAAATTTAAAACCCTAAGAAAATACCTAAACTACATATTATTATTATCGATCCCATTATATGCACGCGAATCATATTATATCCAAAAAATGTAAATTACGGTTTTTTTATGGGCAGAAATTTTAACAGTAGATCTTTAAATGTACCTTTCTAACTACCCCGGATAGTTATATTTAAATAATATTATTTAACCATCAAAGAAGTATGATATTGTATACATTTGCATATTATACAAGTAGCGCTGATTGTAGTTAACTATTATCTTATGTAAGATTTTAAGAATAGTTTAATTGAAAATAATTTGAGATTACACATTGAATTTACGCCATCCGTGGACCGCGATTATGTCAACTGACGAACACATTTTTAAAATCTAGTTTTCGAAGTTTCAGATATTTGGACTAATTATTTCATGTTTTTAACCCCAAGATTTAGGAAATACAACTAAAAATTAATTGATTCGTCACCTACTATATTAATTCGTTGCCGGTCATTATTATTATCAAATCACCAATTTGTGGGGGAAGGCTCAATTTGTGCCGCAAATTACACATGCTTCTAAATTCCACATATTATGATATTATGCACTGTATTTATATGGTATTTTGTAAAGATATAGGTAATACATGAATATTGCTTTACGAACAAGTTATCAGTTACATTTTTGGTGATCGGATTTTAAGAAGTTGAGACAAATATTATCATTGCATTGTTTTATTGTAACCTTTATGCTGTATGTAAGTATAGTTAGAATGATAACTCCCCTCATATTTTGGTTGCCATTCCAATCATAGAACCTCACACGCATTTATGACATGTCCTATTAATTCCTTTATTTTCTATGGTCTTAAGTGTCATACAGCCATTTCGGCTTTCGACCATCGCACTATGATAGTATTAAGACCGTAAACACGCGTGAATTTGTCATTAAAACAATTTACAATTTTTCGACTATGCGACGTGCACGTATATCTGGATCCTTTTTCTATACATAGTTTACGTATTCGAGCATCGTATACTAAACAGAGGGATGTTCTGAAGTATATGAATACACGTGTTGAACTCAGTTTTGTTCGAAAATAAAATAAGAACGAAGGCCGTTTCGTATAAAATATAAATTATCACGCATGAGCAATGGGCATAAACTGCAAGTTAAACAATGAAAGTTAAATTCATTTAAATTTTTTAACTTGATTTAATTTTTAACTTAATTTATTTTTATTGATATAGTTTTATTTATTTTCATTTTTCAATAGAAATTTAAGAACGAGGTACAAAAATGTCTAATAATACCTAGTGGCTAGTTGAATTTAATATTACACTATTTTAAATTATTAATTATAAAGTTAATTTTGCAAACCGACATTTATTAAGTAAAACGAGAAAAATATTTCAAAAGTATTTAAATGCATGGCAAGTATTTGTATTTGTTCTAAAATATTGACATTTATCTTAATTATTTTCTGAATGGATGTATTTGTATCTGTATTTAAATATAATAATTTTAAAATTATATTTTACAAGACGGTTATTAGTATTCAAAGTAATGGTTAGGTGTCCCACATTATACAGCCATAAGTAATACGCTAAGTAAAAAGGCTAGAACTGGGTAAAAACTAATTAATGAATTCGTCTTACAACTTTTAAACATATCGACTGCTATTGGTCGTACCGTAAAGACTCAACTGGTTTGAATCGCAGTTATTGCGTCAATTTCACTACTTTCGGTCAGTATAATATGTTTTATAAACATTCGGTGGACAGTTAAGTAACACATTTTTATATTGGTGCCATGCGACGTCGCCGACGCAAGAATAATGATTGCCTACAACTTATACATATTATGATAAAATTACTTTAATATAATCTCTGACCCATTCATGGTTATAATTATTATTAATTAATAATTTGTAAATAGTCCTGATACGTTTGCACAATGTGTTTACGGGAATTTCAAATAAAATCGTGTCTAGTCGTTATATGTTTTATTTGTCTTCATCGTTATTCGTATAATATTTCCACGACGTAGTCGTAACACGTGGGTTAGGCAGGTACCTCGCGGTACTGAATTTCGAGCAGCGGACGTTGGCGGGAACGAGAAAAAAGCGTGAAACCCGCGGTGTGTTTCGAAAAAACTCTTCTCTCGACGGGCAGCAAATCTCTCGACATTATCCTTATCCTTCGCGGCCGCGCTTCACCGGATTACCGGAAGTCTGCAGGCTCGCATACCGGCGACCGGTCGATCCGCACCCGGAGGCCCTCCGCGACGACGACCTGCGCGGGGTTCGACGGCAGCGAATTATTATAATACATTTTTTTATACCATTATTTTTTATCGTCATATTAAAAAAATATCATTATTTGATCGCAGTTCGTCGTCGCTGTACAGCGGTTATAAATATTTTTCACTTACTAATAACAATCCGCGCCCGTCCGCGATCGCTCCGGCCGGTCCGGCGTCGGGTTCAGACTGGCGCGCGCACACTCCCGGCACACACTCTGCGCACCTTAAAAGCCCGCCGCCGCCACCGGAACCCCTTCACCCGCTCTGTCGACCGGAACATGTGTGCGAGTGTGTGTGTGCAAGAGTGTGTGTGAATGAGTGTGTGTGTGTGTGTGTGTGTGCATGAGTGTGTGTATAGTGTCTGTTACCTGTGCGCCGCGATCGCTTCACCGACGTTACTTACAGTCCGACTCTCATCGCGGGGACCACGTGCCATGGCCGGAGTCGATCTCGATCTGGTAAGTAC
Source organism: Nasonovia ribisnigri (assembly GCA_027563435.1). Taxonomy (NCBI): domain Eukaryota; kingdom Metazoa; phylum Arthropoda; class Insecta; order Hemiptera; family Aphididae; genus Nasonovia; species Nasonovia ribisnigri. The sequence goes on along the minus strand of JANEHU010005085.1, from coordinate 179,396 downwards.
CCTACCGTTTTCTAACAACATTATGAGGGGTTAATCAATTTTTTATTATATTTTTTTTTCACCCGATTTATCGATCGAATAATATATATTGTACTTATATTAAAACGTTTAATTTATAATATTCTCTCTTTCGCGTTACACGATACTATGACCACGCGTATTGCCGTCACTGGTGAACTTTCGAGTTGCAATGCATAGTGCAATATAGGTAGTGCAGGTTGCACATAACTTGTGACAATCACGGTATAGTTCCTGTGAGTGCCAATGTAGGATTTTGACTCGCTTCGCGACGCGACGGTACGTCCATATAGGTATACGTATAGGTAGGCACATCATAATCTCCTCGATCACATATGTTCTTATACACATATGTTTTATACAGTACATAAAATTAATATATTATTTACATGATATTCTGTTACTAAAATAAAACTATATTGTTCCTTCGTCGACGCGGTCGTGCGCTGCAGCTGCAGCATATCATAATAATATACAATGTGCGATTCATCCGCTACATCCTTCTGAGATGTAGCGGTTTTTTTTACCATTATAATCAGGGACTCCAACCGAATCGAAATGAAGCTGTTTAATCTGGCACCGGAATCAGAATCCTATAATAAAAATAATTAAGTACTGGAACCGGAACCGTAAAAACCCGAAGGTTTCAATCCCTGATTACAATATTATTATCCTATCGAATCTTCATCGAAGTTTTTCCGTGCCAAATCACGTCCGTGGGAAATTGCGCAACTATATAATGTACCTACCTACAACAATATATTATAATAATGCAGTTATCAAGATCCGCCGTAGTAGAAATCGCGGGTGCAAATCGGAATCGAGAATCGCCGACAGTATAACACACATAGCGCGCATAACCTTTCTAATGTAAAATTGAATTTTAATTTAATTATTACATAAAGAATATGCGTTATTATACGCGGCTGCACCGCGTTACAATCAATTGTAATCTATCATGACCGCCGATAATATGGTGCTAACCCGCACACCGCAACACATATATAGTTACCTATACCTAATAATAATGCAATGATTATGACTGTTATATTAAATCGATTGGCCGAGCCGCGGTGCAGCTTTTTTGTTTAGGTTAGGTTAGGTTTTTCTGCCGTTTCTTTTTTTCACGCGTACGCGAAAAAGTGAAAAACGAAACGTCTTCTATCTAAAACAGTGGTTCCCAACCTTTTTTATTCTATGCACGCCTTGTAAATTTTCAAAAATCCTATGCCCCCCCTAAATTAGAATTAAAAAGACCTTTTTTTGTTTTAATGATACGAAATAATTATTTTTTATTAACTAATGACATATATTTTTTCATAATTCTAAAAATAAAATATAAATCCTAGAAATTACCTGCATAGGTCAATCATTATAAAATACTCGTAAAATTGTTATCAATAGGCGACCGTCCGAAAACTAATTTATTGTTTTTAATTTTATAAATAAAATATTTCTTGTTATTTCGTCATCACTAAATTCCCCCCCCCCCCAAGCAGTACAGAAATTCCCCCCTAGGGGGAATTCCCCCCGGTTGGGAACCACTGATCTAAAACCTCCGCACCCATATCAATACGTACAAAAATATAACTAATTGACGAACGCGATTATCACGGGAAAGACGCGTCAAGCGTATAGGTCAACTGCGATCGTTACAACTCGGGTTAAGTCTTCGAAATATCGTTACATGTAGCCGTCGTTTATCTGGCAGCCGCGACCTTATTATAAAGTTAGGCGTGGGCATCGATGTTGACGACTTTTTTTTTTATAGTTTCCCTTCGTTTCCGATTTTTTTTCACTAACAACTTATACACACAGATACCTACTCTCGATTTTTAATCACTCGCCCGCGAACCGGTTTCGGTGGATAAAATGTTGAAATGAAAAATAATATAACATACACGATATACATATACGTATATACATGCACCACCATATAACATATATATATGTATATATTGTATATAGCTGCAGCGGCGGACAGAGCATATAATATGGACTCACCATGATATTATTATCATACCTATGATGCAGCCGGCCGAAACCCGTTTTCTTCCAGTTCCTCGCGACCCCCCCGATCGAAGTAAAGGGGAATATACATTGATCAATGATCATCGTTTGGCGGCAAATATAAGAATCCTACAGGATAATCGCCGTGGCCATCTGCCATGGTGTATACAGCTGACATATAACATAATATAATATAATTCATCGGCCAACCGGATAGAAAGTGAAAAAATGAAAAGCACACATTATATTTCTCGTATTCCGGTTTTTTCCTTATAATTATTATTATTGTTTTCAATCTACGCGTACTATATCCCCCGAACCCATCATCGTCAACATATTATTATGCACGATGCACCTATATTGGCACCTCTAGCACAAGACTGTTCAACTCAAAATTTATAGTTTTGAGTAAAAACGATTTGAAGTTTGAATTTGAGATATTTTAAAGAGTTATTTACCTATGCGTTTGACACTAAAAACTCAAATACTTGCAAACATACTTTACAATATTATGAAATATTCTCTCTTAAACCAAAAAATAATAAACTTGCAGCCTTTTACAATTGTGTATGTAAATTTATGACTGCCATATTTTAAGATGTGGTTGTATTGCATACAGAAATTGATTTTTAGCCATACTAGGTAGATATACTAAAATATGGCAGTGTTTAATTTCATATTGTGGTTGAAATATTACAAATTATAAAATGTATAAATACAGCCATAACTCTAAATATTGCAGTTTTTTACTCAACATATCACACGATAATTAGTTTTTATTTAACGCAAGAACACCACAAATCGAATTAACGCAGTCTTGAATTTTGACTTCAATGATTAATTGGATAAATTAAAATAATTTTACTGCCAGTAAAATAAATATGGCTCTCTTGCTTTGAAAATTAGTTAAAAGTTAAATAATTCAACGCTGACACATCTTTTTAGTGGCTCAATGAAAATGATTTGAATTCGATATGCGTTCTTGCATTTTATTGAGCTATCATTTCAATATTCGAAAGTAATCATAACTCAAAATTGTTGAATTTTGGCAAGAAATGTTGTGTCAGTCTTGTTGTAAAAGTGCGAATTATTATATAAAATACGTTTTGGACGCACTATAGATACGAAATTATATTATTATGGACGATGGAGGTATGTCGCTTTTCGTTTTCGTTTTTGCGGAGAATATCTACCAGCTATTATTAGGTACCTAACCCTCCAACTTGGTTGGCACACAATATTTATTTTAATCGTACCTATATATTATATATGTACAATCACATCATGCATCGATAAGTCGTCCAAATCGAGTTGGCGATCGTTTGGGTTAGGTTACGGCTTATTATAGGTATCTACAGTCTAATATTTATATTATATTATGTTGCTCAGACAAAAAAAAAAATTTGCACATATTATACATCTATTTACGATTTCATACGCGAATTTAACTGTAACCTCATGCAATTATACAATAGCATGTAACTGCTAGATATATACATAATATTGTACGAGTTTTGCGGCGGCGTGCATATAATAATATATATATTATATAGGTACATACCTAGGCATTATAACCATGATAATATAATGTGTATATTAGATATGTCGGTGGTATGATCTGGTTTCGCCGGGTCATCGTTTACATAACCACGATCTAACAAATTATCGCTATTATTATATTATAGTATCTATTTATTTTTTCTCAATAGATCAACCGGTCGGACGTCGTCGTAGGTATATTTAATACAACTCGTCGAGAATATATTATTATATATACACAGCCTTGTAAAGAATAATATTCAAATGTATATCCAGAATACGTATTTAAGTAATTGGTGTTATTTGTATTTGAACCTAACCTTTGAATATAAATGCTGCAAATACATTTCAAAAGTATTTAAAATATAACTTAACAAGTAATTTTTTTGTAGTATATTAAAAATGTTTGTACGTTTATCACTAATGCTTACTTAAAAAGTAATAACACATATTTAAATTAAATAATTAATAAATACATTCTTTAATTGGTTCAATAATTTTTAAATGTCAGATGCCCATCATACTGTCAAGTTAAATTTAAGAAAAATACATATACATTTTAGGTATTGCGTCATATAATGTATACATTTAATGAATTCTCAAAAAATCTTAGAAGCATTATAAATTATTATTTTAAGACCAATTTTGAAAGTTGTAATATATGTGAAACACAAATTGATCGTTGAAATTCGACGGTAAAAAGAAAAAAAAGTATTTTCAAAGTATTTTAAATACCAAAAAAGTATTGAATTACAAGTATTCGAATACTTAACAAGACTGTATAATTTATGTATAAGAAAGTATGGTGAGCATTTTAAAGGTTTACATACGCGTGTGACATAGTAGTCACGTGGTAATCCCACCCAGACCATCTAAAAATCTCATATCACGATTTTCGATCACGCTAATTTCCGAAATCACTTAACCGATTTTAATGAAATTTTGTAAACGACTCTTATGCTTTGTCCGACTTAAGAGATAGGATAGTTGTTATCTCGATAAGCGACCCTCATTTATATTTTTTATTCCAAATTTAAGAAAGCATATTGAGATTTACGATAGAAATTTTTGTTTATAAATGGTTGCTATTGATTACCTACACCTTACAATTATATTAACAGGAGAAATTAGTATTTGATGCCATTGGTTATACACATTATCTAACATATAAAAATCTCGTGTCAAGGCTTGTTAGTGGTCGCACTCCTCCGTAACGCCTCGACCGATTTTAATGAAATGTTTTTTGTGTATTTGGCATGGATATCAGAATAGATCATATTTTTCACACTCCTACCACCACCCGGGGAGTTGTTCAAACGGGAATTTTGAGATTTACGGTGGATGTTTCTATCTATAAATGGTTACTGTTTGTTATAGAATAAATAATTAGTATAAATTAGTATTTATTTATTTATTATCGGTTGCCATTGATTATTCGGACAGATCAGGTGCAAGCATCAAATCGAATTTTTGAACATTATACCTACCACCCTGGCTGAGTTGCACTTACTGCAGCAAGTTACACCTAAAAGGAGTTGAACAATCATAATTTTTTTAAGAGTTGCCATTTTTTACGGGCAACAAAGTGCACGGGATCAGCTAGTATTACTATAACGATTAGAAAAAATATTGTGGCATATATACATTTTTTCACAAATATATCTATTTATTAAAAATACAAATCCTTGGCCCACCAACGTCGGACGGGACAGCTATAGTACAATATATACAATATAGAATAAGTATGTGCATAGTGTGGTGAATATAATATTAGTATCATTACAATATGTTCTCGCGATATATCGTCCCAGCGCTCAAACGACTTTATTCCTTCCGCAGCCCCCACCCCGCGGGCTGCATTTCGCGTCGCGATATTTTCGGGAATTCGAGGCGAAAAACTTTCCAAACGTATACCTACGTCGCATTTACATAAATTAACACTACATAATAATTACACTATACACATTCCGATACGATATTATATATTATACTGGACCCCTGAATTCGTATATGTATTATATTAGGTATTATAAACATATCGATTTTCGACGAGTTTCTGAATATACCAGCTATTATATCTCCAGTGTAGGTATACGTATATTTAATATAAGTTATAACTGCATAATATATGTATACCTACCACGCACGGATCGAAATTAGAACGCGAAGTTATCTATTTATTATACGTCACATATCGACGCGATATAATATAGCTATATCATTTATAACTGTTTATAAATTATACAATTTACAATGCCTATACCTACGTGGTTGTTAGTTGTTTTTTTTTTTTTTTTTATTATTATTATTTTTTTTAGATACGTTTTTGAGCAGGACACAAGATTTTTTTGTTTCTGGCCGATTTTTCGTGAGGGTTTCGTTGTCGCGAATACTTACTAATGAAAACATATTTATGATTCACAGATGTTCCTATTGTAGAGAAAAAAATAAATATCGAGTAGCGTACTAAATATGGTTTTATCCTATATATGTTTTCGGGCTGGATACAAGATGTTTTGTTCTTGTTATGGTTTAAATTTAAATATGATAATAATCGTACAGCGAAACTATTCCATATTACGGAACCTCATTTGGTACCAATAAAAAATCGAATTATAAAATAATTGTGCAAATCTAATTTGGGTTGGTTCTCAAAAATATTTACAGATATTTTGATGATTGGAATTTCGTTATATTTTGGAAGTTACGATTTGTTTTAAATATTGGTACAACAAAATTAATGTTTCACAACGACAGACAATAAAAATAAAAAAATACTGAGCAGTTGGACAGGGCATTGACGAGTAAATAATATTATAATATAATATGTATGTTAAACGGTTAAAGTAATAATTCAATCTACAACTGTTATTTGAACATAATTACTTTTGAATTGGTTAACTTTACCCCCACCCGCTCTACCACGAAACGACTGATAAAAATCACGTGTAAGTATATACTGGTTAATTTTGATCGTAACGTGTAGGTTCCAACCGATTCGAAACCGTTCTCAGGGTATAATTGCGCTGCAGCTTCTGATTTATAGGGATATATGGGACGTAAATCGAGTAGGTATCTATAAAAGAAACTATTATTGCGTCGGCTCGAGGTTAAATACGGTAATAATGGACGAGCTACAGCAGCTATAATATATACGACGGGAATCGTGGCGGAAAGTATAGTTTATATATTTTTATTCAGTCATTAAATTGAACCGCGCGGCCGAATAATTGTTGCAAACGGCGGAGGGTATAGTTCAAACCAATTATCGCAGAATAATATATACGCGCAGGGAGAGATTCTGCAGGCTAGCTCACAGCATTCAAAATTATTATTATTTTTCAGAGGTATACCCAGCTGTATATGCCCACCCACGTTTTTTCTTTCCAAAGCGGAATAATAATAAACTTAATTATCCGACGAGTGTTGTAAAAGCGATCGAACTTTACGGGTAGGTACCATATAAAATATATATTCAGTTACGCCGAAAATGTTCAGTGGTCTCCGCTACTGCAGTTGTGCACGAATCGGCCATATATGATCGTATGGATATATTATAATATTATACACGCCACACGGAAGACGTATTATACAGGGTGCAACAGGAATACCTGGCAAATTGAATGACTCTTGTTCAAATCGATATTTTTTTTTCTCATATACAATTTATTGAATCGTATGTGCTACACGTACACAATAATATAAAAATCAAAAATATTACGCGTGCAACGCAAACGTCTATAAATAATGTAAAATAAAAAATTTCGAAAATATTGAATGGAACAGAAGTTATTTAATTCGTCAGGTCTTTCTGCTGTTACAGCCTGTATAATGAAATAGTATGGGCCATAGGTCATATAATAATATGCATCAAACCCGTAATTATAATTTTTGTTGTCGACGTGTGCGAGCGCGTAAAATATAATAATTTAAATATGTATACATCACACTCGCAAGCCGCGAGAATATTTTCGCGCGTTTATATGTATTTTATATTTCGGCCGTACTAGAAAAAAAAAATGTTCACGTTTGGAAAGTATCGGTCCGGTAATATTTATGGGCCGTGTGCATACCGATTCCACTTCCGGCCAACTCGATGGTGGGGCGACGAAAATCCTGTTTATGATCCGATGCGTTATATACACATCATATGTGCACAAATATTATAATAATAATATGTACCTACCTACATGTACCGCGGTAAGCTGCGACATGTTTGCACGCGGTGTTCATAGGTGCATTTTATTACCGGCTATTGGTAGGTAGGTATACCAAATATAACATATATTATTATAATATATGCCAAGTATATACGACGGAAATTGGCAAATTCGATATGATACGGGTAAATGAGGTGGTCGTGGTAGTACAGGTAGTACAGTTTTGCTGTGCTCCGATTTTATTTTTCTTTCAAATATTTACATCGGGAACCGGTCGTCGGTTGCAGTTATGGCGGAATGCGAAAACGCGAATAAATCGATCCATTATAATATTATTATTATTATCATCGCTGCCGCCGTCGTTACAGCTGCTGCAGCAATGTCTCCGCGGTGGATAAAAGTCGATCCGACATTAAAGCCGCAAACGTGATTATGTACCGCAATGCCATGACGATATACAGAGTGATTTTTTTAAACATGTTTGCCCTATTTTTATGATTAAATTATGCATATATATTCAAATTCTGAGTTTTGGAATTTTCCAATACGCATATTATGCAGACCATGTTTTTGGATATACTTGATATTTTTTGTACCACTTGAGGATGATCCTGTGCAGACAATACAATCTTCTGTTTTTCAAATAGACCCCCCCCCCTTTTTGTATTTTTAATGATCAAGGAGATATTTTTTTTGAGAATTTTGAAGTAGGGTAATGGCACAAGTAGATGTGGAGGCTTACACGATTTAAAACAAATAGTAATTACTATTGATCTAAAAACTAAATCTAATTTTATATAATATAACTTATATTTTTATAAAACAATTTTTAAAGATTATTATCCGTAGTATAAACATTTTAATAATTCAGAAACTACTCATTAATTTTGATTTAGATTTTAGATACATCAAAATTGCCAATAAAATCGTCCTCTAAATAATTTGCAGTAAAAAAAGGAAGTTCTAACTTGAAAATTAGGAGTTTGAATCGCCACAAGACTCCTTAATTGTACAAAAATTTGAAAATTTAGTCTTTAAATAAACTTATGTTTCTTAAAATCAGAATTTGAATGAAATATTGACTATTAAAGGAAAAAAGGGGGTGAGCGTGATTGAAAAATCACTCTGTATATCTATGAAGTACATATAATAGTATATATCATGATACAGTTGTTCTAAAACTGCAATGCTCGGCGCAGCCCCATAGGATTCTGCCGTACTAACCTAGGAGTTTGTGGGACGCGGACACATCAGAATAAAATAAATTTCAACATTATTAGTTGTTGTTGTATACCAATATTGTATAATATAATATGTAATGAACTAATGAATAATGCGATGATATAGGTACCATGATCATGATTCATATTTTTTTTTATTTTTTTACTTAAAATTTAAATTCCTGGTATTTGCCATTTGGGGTTCCGTATAGACGTTTTTAGCAATTTACGCGAACGATAATGTTTGAGAGCCATCGACGTAGGTATATACCATAAAGATCCGATAGTTGCGAATAACCTAACCCGGGGAACCTCGGGGGAATGATTGACATTCGGTCAGACGGCCGCCAGACGGAAGACTATACTTGTCTACATATAGCCGCCGCTGTTACGTAGTATAGTACACTTATATACACACGCGACACGCCCGAGGTAATGGTTATTATATTATTATATACATATGGACTGCACTTATATATAATATGCTCACTGCTTAGGTTCTCACGCGCACGCGTGTTAAGTGCGATTTTTTTTTTTTTTTGTGCACTTAATATTCGTCTTTGACGTTTTGATTTTTACTTTTTTTTTTTTTGTCTTCAAGTTTCGTTTTACGGCTGGCGCATATATATTATTATTATTATATTTAGTAATTATATACCTATTATAGGTACCTATATCGTATATCCACGGCGAAATCCAATTAGGTGATACAGCGGTGACCGTTATAATGACATTATATCATTTATCATTGTTGCTGAAGTGCACTATTGTGGTTTTCTACGTACTGGTGAGCACTATTGGATTGTATATAGGGTGATTATTTTTGTTGTCATTGTCATAAACCTGGGAATCATACAAACATTTTGGTGTTTTATCGATAACTATATAATATCGTGTGTAATGCGATTATAGTATCACAAAAAAACTGAAAAAATTAGATTAATATTATGGTACCTAAGTAAAATCATAATATATTATCGGTAGCTGCATGGTCGACGACGGAAAACAAATTATCACCCTGTACAATGTGTGTTACGTTGTATACGTTCGTCTACGTCTCCGGGCCCGACGGGCTCTCGGGTTTCGTCTCGGACAGTCCAACTGTATATTAATGGCAATCGGTGTTTCATTTATTTTTTATTTACATTTACGACCTTAGAAAACTCATTAGAAAGCTTGCGGTTTTCTGCGTGCGTGCGAATCTCGACCCCGTGGGCGATGGCGGTGCCGGTGCGCGACGTTTGACAAGTGAACGTGTTTTGTTTTATTATTTTTAATATATTATTATCTTCGACGACATTTAACGGCCCTTGATTAATGTGCCGCGCGGCCGTTGCTATTTAAGTCTATAAAACGTCGTTGTACCGTGGTACAAGACGTATAATAGGTTCATAATAGGTTGGGTATAATATAATATATGAGCTTACAGACCGGTTCAGACGGAATACGATAATATAATATGGCGAGGGACGTGACAAATTGTGGCTGTACGTAAACTGCTGAAAAATTATCTTTTTTTCTAAAAGTCGATATGTAAACAGCGGTGAAAAAAAAAATTTAAATTATACAATCTGAAAAAAAACTGATAACCGATACATTAGGTAGGTATAAAAACTGTTGCAAATTATCTTATATACCTACTATATATAATACGAGAACGTTATATATCAAGGTACGTAAATCATATAATATACCTATGTTCCACTGTGCTATATGCACCTTTACGCTTAATTAATAATATTATGGTATGTTGCGTCCAAATTGGTAAGGTAAATATAAATTTGTTTTTAAGTTTTAACGCAACTTACTTAGTATCGGATCCTTTACTTTTGAATATACTCCTAGTATCTACTTACTGGTGTACTTATTTACTAAAACAGTGGCGTTGGCATAGAGTGTTGGGTGGACTATTCCCCCCCCCTTCCACGAAATGTTAAGAAAATTAAAAAATTATTTTTATGAAAGTTACTGCAAATACAAATTTGTATAGCCGTACAGAAACCTCCAAAAATACAACCAATATAACAGTATGATAAACTTAATATGAGAAACCCTAGTTAAGCCAACTCGCTGTGAAATCACAAAGAAGAAACTTGCGCCATTGTACTAAAAGAAATTGCCATGCCGCAGTTTGTATAATAATATGTATCTTATTAGCTTTGCCTCAGATTGTATTATGTTAAATTGTTATTTTCCGCAGTTTACCGTCTCCTCAAATCGTATATCCAATTATTAGGTATTATTAATATATTGTATACACTATACAAAGTATACATATTATATATTATAACTATATTACAGAGAAAAATGTCAATCAAAAATTGTCAACTAAAATCCACTCCATAATAAATTGGTTAGGTTAAATTAGGACCACTCAAAAATAGATCGAAATGCGTTTTTGCAAAGTCTATTAGTTACCAATACAATCTTTTGGTTGGAAGTGATGAAAATTTGTCACGTGTGTTGAAGGTTAAACGTCGTGTAACAGGTGAAATTTCCTTATTATTTCGGGGATAAAACAGTCGGTTTTCTCTGTTGAATAGATGAGAGAAGTGTTTTAAATCAGCCGCGTTTACTCCACGTAAAGTCGGCCTAGAATAATTTATTTTAATGCTCCGAAGAACTTCAAAATAAATACGCATCCTCTGAATCTATTGTGTTACTGTTTTTGTATATTTTACAAGGTAGATACCAACAAAAAAAGACAGCTTTTCCGGTGTTCGTATAATTTCTGTGACGGGTTGCACAACACAGCTCTGACAGATGACTATGTTTCCGACGATTTTTCGTCGCATACAATGTCATAAAAACATTACTGCGATACACGCGCAAGTCGGTCACGAAATAATAAATGATAATAATAATATTGTGATGGAAACTCGAGTGTTCAGGTGTCTAGGTTAGTTTTAAGCATATACCCGTACCTATATACGAATTAGAAATAGGCACACGAATGAAATCACAATTTGGAACGAACCTATATAGTCGGACTCGCGTTACTCATTATTTTGTCTCCTCGCCTCAGTCCCGCATAGGTATAATATAATATAATATCATAAAATAAAAAAATGTGTTTTCTCGTTGTAATAACGCGCGAGTGTGTGTTTCACGACGACTGAGACACAATACTATTGAAAGTATAATATTATTAGTTGACAACGATCTAAACAACGCTCGGCGTGCGGTGGACATTATGGCCGAGTGGTTTTATTTCTTTATTTTAGATTTTTAGTGTAATATATCAGAGTGACGCTTGTCGACGACCGTGCAGTGTACAAAAGGAGCAGACATTAAACCCATCTTTCACAACTAAACGAGTACAACACCCATAGAACATCTAATAATAATGATAATGGTATTTCGACTATATACCGACAGCCATGACGAAACACGTCGCGACGGCCACGTTCGCCGAGATGATAATAATATGGTTGACCGGAGAGGTAACACGCGCATAATCACCCACATGGGACAATAATATTATAATGTGTGTGATGTAGGTATACACCATTATAATAACATAAACTTGACACACATAATAATGTTATATAATAATGTGTATTATTCAGTCGTCCGTGGTTGTCTGTATATACGACGACGAAACAAAATGTGTATATTATATACCTTCTTGTATTCGAAACGTGTGACGTATACCGATGTACACGACACAATCATATATATTGGTTAATAATAATAATAAAAAATTGCGCTATTGTGCTCGTTAAACGGCCGTCTCAAAAGTCTGATGGATCCTATTATATTATATCGTTATGAATTATTATGATGTTCAGTAAAATGGTCATTATAATGTTGTATCTGTTATCACGCGACGATTGACGGGACAGCGATAGGATTCCTGCTACGATAATACATATACAGTCAAAACGTACAGTACCTGCCATATTTTAATATATTTATATGTCTTACCTTTGTTATATGTGGTTATTATTTTTAAATCAGATCTCATTTATTTTCTCACAGTTTTCACCGAAAATGGACTTACGAGAAAAGTGACCCACGATGAAAGGCGCCATCAAGCAAAGCGATGTTGACCAATAGCAACGTCTTGATATATTTCTGCGCGGTCGCGTGGTGCACCGCCCAAAGGCTGACCTTCGAGCAGCTTTTGCCAAACCGAAACAATGGCAGGAATGTCCGAATGGTACGCAAAACACATTTTATCCCAATAAAACATAATAATATTACCATATTGATTTATACCGTATAAGTACACAAAACTGAACTGAATATCATATTATGGAACGCGTATCGTCTCTATAGTCTAATGCGAAAAGTGTCCCGCCTACAGAGGACCCGACGTTTCGAGTTCGTCAAGGCATATTCTTTTCCATGATTTTTCATGGATAGAACTATTTTATTAGCACATCATATACTAAAAATCAGTTATGCCGGACTGCGGTATCAACGGTTGATATTACACGGACTAAAGGCGCCTTCACAGCTCACCGTGAAAAGTGAAATATTCTAGAACTGTGATTGGTTGGACCATGTGGTTATCTTGTGGTTAACCGTTATTTATATTTTACCTATAACGTTTATACCGTATAGTTGCGTTCAATCTTAAGGCGGGTTTCCACTTAATACGTTCACGTGTACCTACGTGCATTTATTGACCGGATCCGTTCGCTATGAACGGTCACCCAAACGTTTCCCATCGGTTAAGATGGGTTAGATCGGTTAGGATTGGTAACATTTTAGCTACCTCATATGTTCTCAAGTTATCAATATTTTTATCAATATACATTCGTATACACGGAAATAGTTGGATTAGGCCCAACTTCAACGTATCGTGGTTATACTTGTGGTTATAAACACTCTGGTATACCAAAAGCTTACCATGTTTACCAACCAATCGTAGAAAAGTATTTGTATGCACGTACACGTACACGTACGTGGTGGAAATCTGCCTTTACTCAGAGCGTGTGTTCACCGTAGGTCAATGATAGTGGTTCAAATTTAATTTAGTTCTTACGGAAAAAAAAAGACGTGAACGAATTATAAATCATCACGTTTCGCGGTCAGCTGTGAAGGCGCCTTAAGATTGAATGGACTGAAAACGATTGACCTAATCGCTTAACGTTAGGAGTGGGCTTAAGACGCCAGGCTCCCCGTCACCAGCCCGCCTGATGGTGTCCAGTTAATTTTACCTTAAACCGTATGGTTAATATCTTTTAACCAAAGGCATGGTATCTTCATAGATATTAATAAAGAATGGATAGGCCATCGCTATTTTAATAAAACAGAGGGAAGTGTGCCGGAATGGGGAAGAAGAGTGAAAGACTGTTTTTTATCATCGCCTCTCATTCCAGCGGAGTAAGTTATGTACAATAATTATATGTATATATATATATATATCTGTGTTGAGATCTCTGTAACTTAAAAATATTTTCATGTTCGTTCTCCGTATGATAATCACAAACATCCATTATTTAATATCTATGGGTATCGTCACTTTTTACGATAACAACCATTATCGTATATCGCGCAGTTAAGTTGTATTGTTTATTCCGCGACAAGACTCAAAATTACACTCTACTAAGGTGAGACAGATTTTCAGAGTTCACACTCAATATTGTATTCAGCTTAGTGACACACACAGTGTTCTGCAACGTTCGTTTAGTCAATTTTTTTTCCTCTACCAATTTGATTGTAATATGTACGAATCGTGGATAGGATTTTCACGGATTTATTAGGTTTCGAAGACGTGAACAAACACCGCAGTAGCGGTGCCATCTGACGATTACCGACTATAACGAAATTGTTAAAAAAACAGATATATCGGTTCTAGTCGATTTTGACTTTTTGTAATTTATTTTTTTATAATATGCATGTATAATGAATATTTTATTCACTATAAAACTTAAACTTCATGCCTATATGCTTTTATGTACTTGGGATAAACTTTTCGTCTAATAAACCTACCTTTTTTAATTTCTAAATCCACGCCTGACTATAATCATGTGTTTATTTTTATTTTACATTTCAATTTTTTTTCATTAATCGACTCGCTGTCGCATATGTTACACCGTCTCCCGGACGCCTTAAATGTCGTCGCTGCCATGGCTGCGGTTTATTAATGATTTCCGTTTAACTTTGCAGACTCCGGCCGTGAGCGAAGACATCGTCATGACACCTGGGCCCACGGGAATCAGGAGACAGCCGTCGTTTCCGGGATCGATGCCTTTCCCGTGCAAGAACATGACGTCTCCGGGACTTGGCAGGAGTACTGTGCGGCCGACCAGCGTGCACAGGCTCCGGCCCGGCGACATTGACGTGGTGGGAGCCATGGGTGACAGCCTGGTGGCCGGAAACGGCGCGCTCGAGGAGTTTGCCATGGGAACGTTGATCGAGTACCGAGGAGTGTCTTGGGCTGCAGGTACGGCGTAGATCCGCTTTAAATACAATAAGTATATATTATGTACACACGTTTTTATTAGTTTTTGATGCATCGACAACAATGGCCATCAGCATTTTGTGTGTGTGGGGGGGGGGGGGGGTGATGGTTGGTTTTGAGCAACACGTGAATACATTGTGTAGGGCGAGGATTCGTCCTTCAAAACCCGGGTGGTCAGCCATCCTGGTGCTAGCGACGCCGGACTATGCTTGACCGCAATACACATTAGCGACTGCGGCCAACCACCGCGCCACGCATGCACACTGAGTATAATATTATATCATAAAATATACTAATTTCATATTATAATTTTTATATAGTGTATATAATATAATATTACGTATATTATAGTGATTTCTTAAGCGTGACCACGCAGTTTTATTAAATGCACGAATTACGTGTTTGTTCGATGATTTTTTTACTGTAAAATTAGACCGTGTTCTACTCGGCTAATTAATTAAATTAATTAAATTATCTGCTCAGCGATTCGCTGAAGAAGTTGATAAGCACTGATTTGAAAAAAGAAATGTTTATAACGACACAAGCCGATTCGCAACTCCCGCATAGTCATATTTTATTGTTCGAATTTTAATCTTGGTTTAGACTTTGCCAATTCATTAAAACAGTGAAGTTTAGGTACTTGTTGTCGGTTGAACTTACGGGATCCAGAAATTAATATCTTAAATCGTTCGGTTTGTATGCAGAAATAGAGTACCTATATCTTATATATACCTATTAAACTTAATATGATTGTAGTGATTGAGATCTCGGGAGCAATACCTACACAAGTTAGGTATGCTTTATTTTTAATTTTTTTATGGATTAATTATTGTTCCGCACATTCATTGTGTTTCCATTACGTCATCGTATATCCTGCAGTGCCCAACATCCGGTATGATGAATACGCTTAGGTTAAGTTGTTATAGGTATTTCTTCATCGGCCCTATGTGTAAATATCTTATTATAATATGAGTGCGCATATTATATTAAATTTAAAATGACGGGTACAATGCGTAATTCCATTTCAACATGTCTTTATAATAATATATTTTAATGTGTCCGTTACAGGTCGACCAGAATTTTGTCGTCACTCATTAGCATAATAATAATAATGATGTTATGTTTAACACAGCTATAGATACCTTTTTAACTGTTTCGTTTGTGCGTTATAAGTCATTATTAATAACCTCACCCGCAGGCGGCGAAGCTACGTGGCGGAACTACCTGACGCTGCCCAACATTCTCAAAGAATTCAACCCCAGGCTGAAGGGCTATTCCGTGGGCAAAGGCGAATTTCTCGCGCCCAACTCTCACATGAATGTCGCTTTCCCTGTGTCGGCTGACTTCGACGCGTACAGACAGGCGCAGTTCTTGGTGAAGAAGATGAAAAAAGACCCGGACGTGGATTTCAAAAACGACTGGAAGGTAATACGTCATGATATTGTGATATATATATTTTATTATATAAATTAATGGGCCAAGCACATCAAACTCAAAACAATTGACTGCCACGACTACTTAATTTGGAAAACCAGCGGGTACTACAACTACTCTATACTGCAGCTCAATAGTCAATTAGTGTAATAATACTTGTGTCACACCTTGCCTAAATCGATGTTCTTATAATTGGAGTGCCGGACATAACAATATTAATATAATATACGTCATAAATCATAATTAACGCGTTATTTATACATCAACATTTTAGCGCTGTGATTAACGAATCTCTATATCATATGGAAACGTATATTAATTATTTCTGGTATTATATTATTATTATTATTATTTTATTATATTGTGTGATTAATAACGTCCTATGTTTTCCTCTTGTACAGCTGATTACCATGTTTTTCGGTGCCAACGACTTGTGTTCGGGACAGTGTTATGACAAGGACGGCACGACTCCGTTACAGCACAGCAAGAAACTGCAAAAAGCGTTAGACTACCTCCAGACCAATCTTCCCAGAACGTTCGTGAACCTCGTGCCCGTCCTAGGTGTGTGCTATTTATACTTACGATATTCTTATACTCCTCAGATTTGAGTAAAATAATTTTAAATAGTATTCGGAATATTTAGGCATTCGAATACTTCATAAAAATAGAAGGGAAGTTCATTTTTTTGAAAATTGAAATTAGTGCCAACATATTATCATTAGATAATTTAAGTTGTTGATGACTTGAAATGTGTATAAAATTGTAAAAAATTTCTAAAAGTCAAGGAAATTAAAATTTTTGTAAATAAAATAGGTACTTTTAAAAAGTATTCGAAACCTAACCCAAGACTGCGGCTGTACGATATAATTATATTGCGTCGTGTACTCAGGTATATATATGCGGTATATCGTGTTTGGCAACTGCACTATTACTGTGGTCGTTAATCAATGGTTCTGTCATTTAAACGCGTCTAGAAGTGTCGATTTCGAATCAAATCTTTGCGGTAGGTAAGGTATTTAATTTTTAAATTTTCTAACGTCCGGTTACTTCACCCCGTGCCGAAATCCGTTTTAGCCCGGAAGTCCTATAGTAGGTATAGTATTGCAGGCCAGTGGTCGGCAATTGGCTGCCCAAGCACCAAATCCGGCCCGTGAAGTGGAAATAACTGGACCGCCAAGACTATTATTCTTAATACGGGTTTTTCTCACATAATCGATGTATTTTGATCTATTTTTATGTTGTAATTGGATGTATTTTAGTTCCATATAGTAGTTATATACCAATTATGTGAAGCTTCGTTCTCCAAAATGAAGTTTTAAAAAATAAATATCGTTCAAGATGAACAACTTATCTTCACCTTGAAAACACTGCGCATTAGTTGTTGTCCAAGAGAACCAATTTTTAAAAAACAGGCTTATAATAAATTATAGTAAATAGCTTAGGCTGTATTTTAAACACAAAAATAAATACATTAATTATTAACTAATATTTAAACTCCTTCTGGCCCTCGAAAATTTTTTTTTCAAATTATCTGGACCGCCATAGAATTTAATTGCTGACTCCTGTTGTCGACTGTGCTCGAATTTAAGAATCAAAACGTTTTTTTTGCAACTTGACCGAGTTTTAAAAATATTGCCACCGGTCTCAGTTAAAATATAATATAGTATCTATTGCGTTTGCCGGTCAGCGGTCGGAAGAGAAACCGGTGCTCACACTGCACCGGCACTGCTGCACGTACGATACCTATAACCCACCTAAGTTAACGGCAAGGTTAAAGCGCCGATAGGGTAACGGCGGATGTATAATATGTGGTCCCCGGTTGGTGGGGTTACCACCGCACGCTCGCGACACATATTATACCGTAAACCCGGTTAAGTCGAGCCGCGACCTGTAGTATATATAGTATACGACCTATGTATGTAGATACATGAGTATATATAATATATATATACACATGTCTTATTACTATACGCTTGTTATGAATGAGAGCCGCGCCAATTCACTTTCACGACTCAGACCCTACGGAATGTATGAAATGAAGAAAAAAAATGCACCATCATACCGTTACCGCGGTTCGTATTCATTCACCGCGGGCGTCGTTACACAATTACATAACGCTTCGGGCCCCCGGAGGGTATATTATAATTAAATTTAATAGCGTATATTATTATCAATGCGACGGTAAGCGGTTTTGACGTTGACCGTGGTTTACTATGTCCATCATCGTTTTATAACCTTTTCCTAAGAACCGATGAAATTATGTTATAATATCGCGACGTATCGTATATTATACCGCCGGAGTGTCGTAAGTCGTCGTCGGATATCTGCAACTTTTCTAGTGTTCTTTGAAGTCTCTTATAATCTTGTCACATCGCACCCACTGCACCAGCTATGCACTCATGACGGAGAAATACGCGTTTGTCTTTCGACGGCGCAGTTTCACTCGGAAACAAACTTGTAGATCTTCCGGAATCTATTATGACGACTCCGATCTGAAACGGTCATGACATTATGATAATATACCGTTAGTCTTATCGTGGCCATAGGTATTAGATTATTGGTATGTACGTTGTTATAATGACACGGTCGAATGCCGCCGTTTTCAAAAGTCGTGTTCGAATCTTTCTCTATCTCACCGGTCACAACAACAACAATTACGATATGCAACGGTTTATTTTGTGTCGTGAATTATGTAGAACTCGTACAGCGTGTGTCGTTAGATTCGATCGCCACGCAACTATAGGTAGGCTAATAATATAATATTTTAAACTAAATCAATGTAAAATATTATATTGCAACCTGTTAGCAGCGTATAAAGTATATAATAATTCCTGATCTCGACTCTGCACGTCCGGGAGGTCAAGCCCAAAAGTATAATAATAATAATAATAATTTATTAGTTTTCTAAATATAATACGACCCCGCCAAGTTCGAATTTCCAATTCCCATTGTTCGTCGTCGTCAAAGTCTCTGCAGCGGATGAATTACCTATACCGTTATATTCGTTGACGGCTGCGATCTGCGCGCGTACATTACTCGCGATGAGGCGCAGTTCGACACGATATCGTCCAATATTAACTCGTCATTTTCTTTCAGACGTATAAATAATAAACTATTATTTATTTTTGACACTCGTCCGCCAGCCCGTTTAAGTCGCGGCGTCGGCGTCTTGCAACCTCGCGTCTGGAAAGTGGGCTGTCGTCTAGTGGATACCGCGGTTGACGTTACCGGCGGACGGAGGTGGCATATTATATATCATAACACATTGTGCATTGCATATAATATATATAGAGTCACCTAGAAACGTGTTGCGCATACGAAATGAACTTCCAAAAGAGCTTGTATCGGAAACGAAAGTGAAAGCCATTTCGCGAGCGCACTGTCAATGCGAGCGTCGTATTATATACGTGTCGCGTATATAATGTATAATAATAATATAATACAATATATGTAGCTATTATGTTGTCATTGTTTAACGTAGGTACCTACTGCAATGTGAGTAGGTACACGAGTGATGGGAACTTACACGTATAATATTATTCGAACTGCCAAAACGTAACGTTTCACAATTTTGTCTCCCGCGTAAATTAATATTAATAAATGAACGAAAATATTCTGACTTGTCATCGACGATTAGAAAATATGTGGTACTATAGCGATAAATACAGGGCCGGACCTGTTTAGAATTTTTGAGGACACACGTCTCTATATATGCCATTCTAAATATATTGGATCTTAGATACCTATCCTAGAAATTATTTTCAGTTTCCAGTGTTTTATTCTGACCATATCATATACCTAGGTAGAATTTCCAAGAATATTTTTCTTACTCAAATGTTGGCAGTACCTTAATACCTACCATCATCATCGTTATGTTTTCCCGATAAAATATAGAATTGATAAAATATTTAATAATATTCAGTAATACTATTAGTATTTTACTTTTATAGCACATCTACATATTAATTTCGCTTGTACTAATTTCACATTTTCACCTAAAACGTGCCGTCTCCGAATAATGTGTGCCCCCACAAGGCCCTAGTTATACCTGACTATAATTCTTATGGAGTTATAAATATGGTATTATTACATAATGCGCATAGTGTAAAACGATACACTATTATATTATGTACGAGCAATAACGTAATTATATATTATATTCTCGCACTTAATGATTTCTAATTGAAGCGACGCACACTGAACACGCGATATATTATTATTATTATAGTTACAACTTGTATTTTATTATATTAGTTTACAACAATATTATTTTTACTCGTCTTCCTTTTTACGACTCCGGCGTGTACAAGACGTCGTGTGATTTAGTAGGTATTATGGGTTTTTCTTTGACGTACACGTGTTTAAACTGCCTACTGCGTTCGACGGATAACACTTTTTTTCTGATTTGATTATTGCGTAATGACAAACTCCTATAAACTGTTAATTAATATTTTCATCACCATTCGAATAATAATGTCCATCTCTAATACAAATGCATAATATTATGCGTTCAGACGCACGACCACGCATGACGTAGCTTTATTATAATATACATTGTATAACGGTAATATAATATTATTAGCCAGCGACGTTTCGTTTTCGAAATAATGTTTTATTGCAATAACAATACTAATAATAATAATAATAATAAATAAACAGTACCTAATCATTTATTATTTTCTTGTTTATGCAGACGTGTCGGTCAGCGTACGTGTGAAGAGGTCGTTCATGTGCCATATGCTACACAGGTTCTTCTGCACCTGTTTCCACCAGAAGGGTGACGAAATGAATCAGATCACGCAAATGGTTCGAGATTATCAGACTGCCGAACAGATTTTGGTTAGTTTCGTCCGAGAATTGAAACCTATACTTGGAAAACCGGTTATATAACATGTCATTTTTTTCATTTTATGACATTTGGGATATTCAAATTATTGCACATCCGAATTAGACCCAATTTTATATTTGTGGCGTATGAATATTAATTATATTATATTATTGCATTTTAAAGAAATTATTTTTGTAAAAATTATGAGAAAGTGAATTATGACATAATATTTCAAATAAAACCGTATACACATGACATGTATAATTAGAACATGATTAAGATAATTAGTGAAAAATGCAAGGAATTAGCTTTAATATTTACGCCAAATTTACAACATTTTTGTTTAAGTAACTTTTTTGAACGCGAATGCAGTTCGACCATTATCTTTTTTAAATCAATTGCAATTCGACCTTTCCCCTAAAATTGTAACCAAAATCAAAAGATGTTAAGACCCCAATAAACCGTTCGGCTTTCGCAAAACCCAAACAAAAACTATACAAATGTATATTGGTTTTAACCAGTGTTTTACCTTTACAGAAAGATAATGCCACCGCTGCGTGGCCAAGTGTCTTCTTCCAGCAAGATTTCACTGTTGAAAACTTTTTTTTTCTTCTTTTTACTCATCACATAATTATATTCTTATTGTGCTCTTTGTTACTGATTGTATATTATATTCTTCTAAAAATAAAGAAAATTAGTGTTTCATAGCTGCCATTTATACATCCACTAAATTGGTCCTTAGAGTGTGGCTGTACAAAAATTATAAAATTTAGTAGGTATTTACAAATATATTTTGATGTTAACAATAATATAATTGCAGATGTATTTATACCCTAAAAAATGTCTTAAACATCCATTAAAAAAACAAAAATGTATAGTTAGTAAAAATGTGTAAAATATGATACAAGTTTGGACCATTAAAGTACCATAAAGTATTATAGAGTAATAATAATTTGATTTTCGTAGATCAACAGTGGTCGATACAATAAAAAAGAAGACTTTACCGTGGTCATCCAACCGTTCATCAAACTGTTCAATGCGCCGCTGGACAAGAAGCGGCAATTCGAAGAGGTCATAGACATATCGTACGTCACTTACGATTGTTTCCATTTCAGTCAAAAGGGACACGCTTTAGGTAGGTACAACAGAGAGTCCGTCGGAAATGCTCAAGTCCAATATTTTTTCACTCGAGCATTATATATTATTATGTACATATTGTACTGATGTGTGGTCTTCGACCGATGGGTCACGCCCCTATAATTTAGCTTCATAATTGAATCACAATAATATACAATATTAATAAATAAAATAAATAATGTAGAATTAAAATATATTAAATTAAATTATTCTAAGAAGATGAAATCAACATAATAATAATGATAATTCAATTATTATTATTTTTACACATATAAAACTATTATTCAAACTTTAAAAAAAAAAAACACAAATAGGTCACGAAAATTCATTAATCTTTAAAATTAGTTGTTAAAATAAAGTTAAGGACCAACGATATTTTAATGTTATGATGCAGAATTGGTACATCCCATTATCGCCCCATTATATAACGTGACTTGACAATAAACTGAAGACACTAGACAGTAAACTCTGTAAATGTGTACCTACATAGTTTACCTATTGGCTACTAAATTAATACTGTTGTTTAACCTCTTGTCATCCCTATATTCCATAATTTGTGGAAGGTGAACCTAACCTTGGCAGTTGGCACTTCATATAATTCCTAGTCCAGATTTTCCGAGCTACATGTATAGTATTTTTACCCGGTATATTAGCTATTCAGCACCATTGATATTTTAATCATTTATTTATCGATTGAGACCAAAATTACAAAATTCGAATAATGTGTAACTTGCAGTCCAAAAAAAGTAATTTTCAAAATGTTTACAAAATATTTGTTTTCGTTAGGTAAAAAAAAATTCATGAGCGCTAGCTTTTAGCTACATGGGTAAAAGGATTGAAAAAAATACTATAAACACCCTCTAAGTCTCAATTGGAATCTATGTGTATAGTTTTTTTTATCGAAAACGGTCCAGCATAGTTGTTGAGTCTATTATATCTTTAAACAAACCAAAGTGTGTTAAAAAATATAGTGACCAAATATCAAAATATTATAATAATTTCAATTATTATATTTGATAAATAATAATTATATCATATCATGTAACCTGTAGCAGCTATTTACATAGAAAAAAAAACCATAGAATGCTATTATCGTTTCCTTTAAAATGAAAATCAATTAATCGTAAAATATACGTTTTTGTTAATAAGTATAACCATGACATCGAAAGCCTTACGAAAAACGATCAGACACATTTTATCGTTTATCCATCCCAAAAAACTTTAAAAAATTCTATTTTCTACTGATTTGTTTATATTACCTTATAACTATGTGTGTCCGTAGACAAAAATGGAGCAGAGCGTTAAAGGGGTAAAAATGTATTAAATAGACATAGTACAAATTCAACATGAAAAAATGTTTATATTTATAGCTAAATCAATTTTCTTGATACAAGTTGCGTATTTTTTTTTTGTATAATCGTTGCATAAATTCATCTCGAGCTTTGGGGTCAAGCTTTAGTGTCGTTATTGAAAGCTAGTTTCAAGTTTCTATAATAATCCCTTTAATGTTAGAGTGCAATAGTTAGGTACATACATTAGGCCAATTTGAAACTCAGCATCATCAATATATTCTATAATAGCATTTTCCAATGTTATCCCCTACGACCGATGAATGCTAACAGGACAGGCGAAGATTAAGGTTCTAGTCTAAAAAAAAAAGTTGTTTTTAAACTCCTTTCCTCCCACTGAGACAAGATTGTGAGACTTTGAATTGTTCGATTTTAATACATTTCTTAACATCTCCTCAAGAGAACTGTCGGACCATTTTTCAAACTTTGAACTTTTGACAACATTATAATATCAAAAAAATTCAATTTGTACAACATTTTGTTTAATCATATTATGTATTGAAGAAAATCGAATTTAAAAAAAACGTTCTCTCTAGAGAATATGTTAATAAATGTTAGGATTTTTGTAAAATGAAAATCACACCATTCCCCAAGTCTTACAATTTTGTCACAGCTAAGATATTATGTTTCTACTCAAAAAATAACTGAATATTTTTTCCTATTTTTAATTTACTAACATGTGCCAGCGAGTGCACACAAATTTGTTCATTTGTACTCACGCAAGTTGACATGAACCTTGCCAGCATGCACCTGCCACATATTTTGCCTAATTCGTACTCCTTAGAAAATGACCGACTGAAACATTTTTTAGCATTATTTTCAACATAATAAAAATCGGTCAGAAACAAAAAACGTGTATCCGTCCCAAAAACATATTTGTTTTAAAAATAAAAAAATAGTAGGTATTTAATATTTATCTTTTTTAAAGATCATTAACTTGTTAAATTGCCAGTAAATCAATAATGTCTAATTAATTATATCCAATCATAATAATATTTTCTGTAACTATAATGACAGCCATATAAATAAAAATGTAGTAACGTATAACATAAAGTAATATACAATAATATACAACAAAAAGTATTTGTATAATATTGGGAAATCGTAATTGCATTAATATTGAAGTTTTCATAATATTATGAACACGTATTGTCGTGTTTTATCATAATACGAATAATGAGTAATTAATCATAATGCATAATATTAATTAATGACCTCACCTAGAGATGACAAACTTAATCTATGCACCCTTTAGATATTGAAGAATTAATATATATTTTCATGAAGATTAGTTCAGTAGTTTCGGAGGAGATAGCAATGATGAATATTGAGTTGCATCAAACTGGAAATAGTAGGACTACGCTTCGCTCCACCCAATAGTATTATGCAACCAATAGCACCCATTTATGCCTATACAAAAATCCTATTGAAAGGCCTTTCAGTTTCCTAAATTTTCCAATTTTTCTTTCTATAAAAACTTCATACGAACATTAAAAAAAATTAGCCAAATTACAGTGCAATTGGGACAGTCGTTCTTGATTGTAAAGCTACCAACAAACCATTTTAATTATAATATAGAAGATCATGTATGGTATTTTATGTAATAATATAATGTTAAAATATCATGAATAAAAAAAAAAAAGGTTATGATATTATTTTGTACAACTTTGTTCAAATATTTGTTATAACGGGCACAAGTCCCAAAGGTGCAATTACATTTACACATAATTAAAAAATACAATATATGACCACAGAAAATAATTAAAATTAACAGTTTCTATAACTTTAAGAATACAATATTTTCAAATACCTTAATAAATATCATACGTACCAAGGACTTTTTAAAATATGGTCTTGGTTGATTTTATTTTATTTTTCTTATAAAAATTGACTTTTACAATAATAATTGCCGCTGTAGTAGTAGTTATGTATGGTCCCTCTATATGCATACAACCTACCTCTTCACCCCCTCCCAGAATCAAGAGAATCATCAAAATTATTTATTTGAACATACATATATATATATATTATATTTAATATGCAAGTGAATTGACGGAATGTGGCTTTTTTTGAGTGTGAAGTATGATGAACAAATAACAGCATAGGCAGTATTTGAGGAGAGTCACGGGTACAGTTGCCCCCCAGAAAAAAATATTGAGATATCAAACTTATCATTTAAAACGGGTAAGCAAATTGTGGCTAATTTTTGCCCGCCTAAAAATTAGAGCCAAGTTCCGCCTGTGAATGACAGGAAAGTTGAATAACTTTAATTAAACCAACATGGTATCGAACTCCAATAAACTTATATGTAACGATAGTGATAGAAAAAAAAAATTTAACTTTATTACAAACGACGTCGGGTGGCGTGGTGCAGGTATATAGGTACATTATACGACAACTGCAAGTCCGATCCCGCTAGTCTCGTAAATAATAAATCACATGGACATTAATCGCCTCCTCGAATTTCAGCTGCCAATTTGCTGTGGAACAACATGCTGCAACCCGTCGGCACGAAGTCGGAGACGACGATGGACTTCATCATGAAGGACTTCGTCTGTCCGACGGCCCGCAGCCCGTACATATTCACTGCCAACAATTCGGTGCCATTGGACTATCGAAACGACAACAGGCTCAGATGAACGAACACTTGTCGAGCGTCGTTCCGGTCGTAATACATATTATTATTATTATTAGGTACACGCGAGTACACACACGACGTAGATCATCATCGATACATATATTATGCATAATTTATAATTATCGGTTTTAAATTCATTGTTTTATACTGTGTATACATTATTATATTTTCAAATGTTTTCTCGACGTTCTATCATTGTTATTACTACTAGGTACTACTATTATTATTATTATTATTATTATTATTATTATTATTATTATTATTATTTTGATTATTTTTATTGTAAGATTTGCATAAAAATGATTTTACACTTGTACACACAAGACGTGTGCACATCACGTCAGTCGTCGAGTTCCCAGAGTATCCGGTTAGCTATTATTATTATAATGACGTTTGAGATAATGTCTAATAATAATAATATGGACAAATCGCATTTCCTCCCATCGTATATATTACTATGATATTGCAATAACGCGCTTGTTCATCCTATCCGTTCTGGAATTTCTGCGGGCAGCGTTTAACGTCAGATACCGATTAATACCAGGCGGTACCCTGCTAAAGACTTTCATTCTTTTTTTATTTATCTTTTTTTCATATTTATATTTTTTTCTCGTCTCACACAACACTCGTCGTCGTCATCACGGGTAGTTCCAGATCACTGAAATTACCATAACGTATACATGATAATATTATAATTGTTTTTTACAACGATGTTTATCGATAATACCTATATAACACTACAATAAAAACATGTATTAAGATATTATAATAAAGACTACGCAGTTTTCTTATTTATTCCATGTTTTAAGGTATCCTATTCGTATATAAATATTATAGTTCGTTATAATTGGCGGTTATAAATTATTAACGTTTTGGAATCAAAACAAGTAAGGAGTCGACTAAACCATATTATTATAATATTATAATTATGCGTCGTAATTATATGTTTTTTATTTGTATCTATTTTTAAAAATTATATATATTATATTATTCACACGTCATAAAATAAAGATATATATACAGTGGCGTAGCCGGGAGTGAGCCAGAGTGCTCTGGCCCACCTTAAAAAGTCTTACCCCCCCCCCCCCCAGTGGCCAACCACAAAATTTAAATTTTAAATACATTATAATCGGCTATTGAATATGTTTTCATGATTTGTAAGAATACAAAAATATTGATTCGTAATGTATGACGTAAACAACGTTTTAAATGGATTGAAAACTATATGCACTATGCATTCAATCCTCGTGTGTAACATATGTTTACCAACGGCTGAATACGAAAATAATAAGTAATTAGTAAATACTTCTTTTGTTTTTTACAACATATTTTATTTACAATCTTTACAATACAATTAGTACGATGGGTAAATTCAATACAAGGTTATTAACAAGAGGTAGCGTTTATGGGCATTAACTCAGCAGTGCCATTCGACCTGGTACGGTTTAGGTATTACCTATTTATTTATTTTTTTATTTCACTAGGTCTCTAGGCCACTGTCTTTTGAGTATTTTACGTACATCACCGGGAAGTGAGATAGAGGATAGTTGTTTAATTAATGGTTGCTGTGAGAGTTTAATTTAGTATGAAATTTAAAGTAATATAATTTTGCCAATTGATTGAGGGTAGACATTTTTAGGTCTTTTTGAAGATTATAATTTTTGAAATACCAAGAAGAAGACTTTACTAGTCGTAAACACAGGTAGATTGAAACGCTTGAAGCGTTTTCGTATTGGATGGCTTTGCAGAACTTCATAACTGAATACTGTATGTCCAAACCGGCGGTCATCAAAACCGCACACTTACCGTTCATAACCGCACATTTTACATCGTTCAATACCGCACACATTTATTCTATTGTTAAAAAGGGAAATTTGGAAGGTCTATAGTTCAAAACCGCACACATTTGATTGACAGTTAAAAATTAAATATATTTTATAGTTATTAAATAAAAAAATAATTTGGTATTATTTAAAAATAATTTCGTTGTCATTAAAAAAATAATTTAGTATTAATTAAAAATCATAATATAAAATAATTCAATATATAATTAAATTGAAATTACATCCTAATATTTTTAAATAATCAATCAAGCTAATTGCGTTGTTAATGAAACGATCATATACATTTAAAATAGATTTTTCTTTCTCCCTGCATACTTTGAGTGTACGATTCTCGTTGCCGTTTCGTATGAGGCGAAATTTGGTTTCGGTAATTGTCTGTTGTTGTTTTAACACATCTATCTGGAAAAAAAAAACAAAAATAATTTAATAATAACTTAAAATATATTTATTTTTTTAAATTCATATTCTTACTGAATGAAATATAGTAGGATGTGGAACATAGAATTCATGCCTAAGTTGACTATGGTAACTTTCTGCACCGTTCGTTGTTCTTGTACTTTTATTGGGCTCTTCTGCCCACAATATTGGTGAAAAATTATTGGTCTCAATATAATTATAAATACTTATTAAGGTAAGAAAGTGTGCGGTTTTGAACGACGACCTGTTTTTGAAAGTGTGCGGTTATGAACGACGCCCGTCCAAACTGGTCGAATTATTGACTTATGCATGGCAAGTTTATTAGATAGTGAGAGTTTGGATTCCAAGAGTGGTTTTAAGAGGTGAAGTCTAGAATTAACAGTTTTACTCTTAAGTTTTATGCGTGGGCTCGAGGTAAGGCGTTTATCTAAGGCAAAGCCAAGATATTTAACTTCATTTTCCGTTGGAATTGTTTGATTATTTAACGTAACTAGTGATGGATTGAGATTCCTATGTGAAAATGTTACTTGAACAGATTTAGATTCGTTTATTTTGATTTTCCAACTGTTTTCTCACAGGCTAATCGTATTTAAATGGTTTTGAATCATATCACCAGCTGTAACGTGGTTTTAGTAAATACTTTAAAAAAAAGAATGCTCATTGCGTATGAGGGGTTGTGTATTTGAATTGGTATTACAACAAATTATTATAATATTTGTTGTCAGTTTAAAATATTTGTAGTTATGTTTTATAGTAGTTATAATCAATTATACTAAAATAACTGATGCCTAGCGATGTGCTTACTGCCTAGTATTGGGTGTAATTTTGGGTTAAGGAGGAGGCATCGCCACTCAGGTTCGTGCGAAGAATATCTTCATCTAGGGTGTTGGGGAAAAATTAATGTATAAACGTATACGCCATCAATTATTAGTAAATATAGTACTGTACTTAAATTATATTTTTAAGTTTATATAAAAATAATTTACATCAATAAGTGTTTTACTAAAACAAAAAAACACTATTAATACTTGGAGGGTTGAAAAAATGGACCCCCCCCTTGCACAAGGGCCTGCCACCGTTTCTGTATTTATATAATATTATAACAAGCAAACATTTTGTCCTACCCTAAAAAAATTTGACCTTAGCCTGGCCTGGCGTGTGTGTTTAAATTAAATAAAATTAAGATTATAATATGTAATAACGAATATTGTACAATACTTTTATAGGATTTTAAATACTGTATTGGACGTAGATATTTGTATTTGCAATTCAAATACTTTTATGTAAACACTTTGAAAATGCAAAGCAATTATTCGTCAAGCTTCAGGTGTTAGATTTTTTTTTGATATTAATTATATTATTTTATTTATAATATTTGTTCAATCGTAAATATCGAGAGCCCCTACTGGCGATGTCTCGTTTATGATTATTACAAATAATATACCAACTTCTAAGATCTTTTTAGGAACCCAGTACTCTTGCTAAACGATTATAATCAGTTTTGAAAATTGAATATAAATCTTAAATTAATAAATTCTTATTTAATACAATAATTAAATTAATTTCTGATTTTATTAAAAACTGTTTAATTACCAAATAATTAAGTATTTCAATACACGGCAAGTATTTGTATATTTTGTTCTTAAATACTTTTACTTAAAAGTATTTAAATATTTTCTGAATGGATTTATTCGTATCTGTGTTCAAATACAATATTAAAAGTATCTTTTACATGATGGCTGTTTTTATATTTTGTTAAATTAAAAACTTCTATCGTTATTATAATACAGGTGTGGTTATATCACATGGATTATAATCTGTGTCTCTGTCGTTTTTTTTAATTTCGGTTTTTTTCTCGACATTGTTATACTATTTTAGTACACGAAATTTACGCAGCAGATCGTATAAACGCTAAACATCACAATGGTCATCGTGTACGCGAAACGCATATTATACGTATATAGGTAGTTATACTATTACAACACTAAGATGGGATCCGGTTTTTTTGTTTATCAACGACGATAATAATTATTATATTACAATAAAATAATGTTATGTATTATCCGTCTTGGACATGTTCCAAGTGGAATAAATATGTACGACAGTATAATGCTCTGTATAATGTATTGTAACGCGGCCGCGGCGAGTGATCTCGGGACGATCGCGATTACACATAGTCAATATAGTAATACACAATAATATATATATATTATAATATTATGCACAGATATACATAATAATATTACTGTTGTGTGTTGTAGTGCACATCAAATCGTCGAGCAGTCAGGTCACGAAAAACACATGAAACGACCGAGTAAGTGCGGCCCTGCGAATCGAGATAACGTCATGTCGGGACATATCATGTAAAAACCACTCACTCACTCACTCGTCGCTATATATCTCAAAAAACTACGAAACGTACGAACCTCAAATTTGGAATAGTGGTTCCTCTAATGTTGAAGTCGCGCGATAAAAAAAGATTTTTCGGTGTACGCATTTTATAGAGCAGGTGGTCAGGGATCTCGAGATTCGCGGTGGAAATTTAAACTTTTCATTTGTTTATAAATGGTTGCCATTGGTTACTCTGGCAGATCAGGTATAAGCGAATGGATCAAATCGTCTTATATGGTCTTTAATAGAGACACTACCTATAATGTATTATCTTAAAACAAAATGTATGCATGTAGCTATTGTATTGTACTCAAAAACTACTCGAATGAATTTGACGAAAACCTCACAGATTGTTTTTTAACATGTCAGAAAATTGTAGAGAGTGAGTGGTTTAAACCAAGTCAATGCATATACCAAGTGCTAAATCTAATCCGCGACTTGCTGTTGCCCATATCTATAGGTAGAATTATTTCAAAAACCTATACATACACTGAAGTCGATTTTTCCGTTCAGATTTTGACTTGAAAAAGGTTTTTATATTTAAATGAAACAGACCCGTGGGTGGTTTTGCTCCTCAATACCCCATGTTAAAGTACCTTTGAAACACACTACTTTATTTTAATATTATATAACATTTTTTTCTCATCAATGTACATATTATAACTGTAATTATCCCCCTATTACTAAAATGAAAAATATTTTTATTGAAACAAATTACAACTTTTAGGTAGATACGTTTATAAATTATATTATAATTGTAACCAAAATGGGAAATTTATAAAAAAAAAATCACTACTATCGATCGTTGACTATATTCTAGACAAATTGAAATGTTATCAATAATATTTTGTAATTACAAATTTGTAACACAATTATTAAACATATATATTATGTTCAGATGGTGGATCCGATTATCTACTATGGATAACGCGTGAATAAAGAATCGTTTTTCAAACTTTATAAAATAATTTTTTCAAACGTTAATGTATTATTTGATAAGAAAATGAATACTTCAATTCAAATACAATTTTTTAGAGGGGTCAAGACCCTCCAAGTTCCCCCCTCCCGAATTGCGACCATGCCATGAACTGTAAGTTACACTCTAACTGTATATGTTACGGGCAAAGTGTACAATTTAGGAGTTTTCTATAATGCCCCTCGTATATCGGGCAATATAGATAATAATATTTAATCGTAATAAGTATAGTAAAAACGTAATAAATAATGATATATATTTTTCACGTAGTCAAAATACCAGCCTAACCTAACCTACGGATAATCTGTACATTTGGATTAGTTATAATATTTTGTTTGTTCTTATCGGCTAGGCAGTCCACATCATATTATATGTGGCATAGGTATATGATTGTAGTGTCAATCTTATAATATTCCATTATAGATAAGACATTTTACCTTTACAATTAACTCTCGTAAAATTAACTGTTTGTTAATCGCGAATCCTATAGTGGAGTTCAATTACGTGCCTTTATAAACTTATAAGTTATAATTCAAAAATGGAAAAGTTTAATGCATATTTAAATGATTTGTTACAAAAAAATGTTCAAATACTTCATTTTTTATGATGTTGAAATATAATGATTTAATTTCACATATAATTCAATTAAAGAATGATTAAAAAAATAAAAGAACCAAATGATTATAAACTTTTAAAAAAATACGACGTGTTAAAAGTTTCTGATGTTAACAAGTTAATTGTGCCGGTATCTGAGAAGAACGAAATTAAATATTATGTACATAGCGAAAAGTTATATGATATTATACACGATGTTCATTTATCGATTGGACACTGTGGTCGAAACAGATTAATGGAACACGAGATAAATACGAAATACAAAAATATCACTAGAGATATGATTATGCTAATGCTATGTACTTAAATAGTTGTGAATCGTTTCAAAAAAAAAGGAAGCACCGCCAAGGAATGGTTGGTACAACCAATTATATAATTATATATAGCAGTGGTTCCCAATTGGCGGTCCAAGTATTGTACTGTTGTGATTTTTATTTTATTTTAGTGAAATTATTAAATTCGTAGTCGTTTGAAATTCCTCGTATTTTGGTTAAAAAAGTAAATAATCGGTTTATTCAAATCTAATAGTATGTATATACAAAAAAGAGGTCCTCGGACAAATTTAAGTTGTATCTATCTACGGGTCCGTAATAAATGGGAACCACTGCTATAATATAGGATTTGCCACAAGAAAAAACTGCACTCGGACGAAGCCGGTATAATATTTAACTATAGACAGCCTGTTAAAGAATTGGATACATTGTATTATTAAAAAACGCAATATATTTTTTTCAAGTTTTGTCGTGGTCTGCTTAACATATCTGTGGCCATCGTCTGCACAATATCGTGTAATAATATATTGTATATACTCGAAGGACCCGATAACAGAAAACCCGAGCCAGCGGGTTCGAGAATGTTCGACAAAGAGTGAAAAACAAAAAAAAAATGTATAAAATATAATATATACTTACGACGTAAAAACCGAGCGGCGGCGGATCGCAGACGGACCGCAATTTTAGTCGATCGTTTGCACTGGACATCGAGACCGGGCGCCCTTGAACGCGATCTCGGGCGTAATGTTATTATTATTATTATTATTTTCGCGATATCTCCATCTCGCCTATTATTACTATAATATCTAATAATATTACATTATTCGTCATAATTATTCGTCGGCGGCTTATAAAAATATAATGCACGCATTATTATATCTGTATAGGCGTGTGTTGAGATCCTCGAGAATCCAAGAAAACCGTTCTCACTTCGTATCAGGTTGCGCTGTGACCGAAGTGCGGATGTGAAAAATAAATCACACGAAAACACTGAAATTACTATTATTATTACGGGTGGACACGTTTTTTTACGGAGTACTTACGACTATTATAATATACTCTCGTTGACATCCGGGTACTTAGATACAACTGTGTACTGCTGTATTATGGTATATTAGTAGTATGATATAGTATATGATATGTTATATTATAATGGCTGCAGCGAGAGTTTACCGATTGAAACGAATGACCTTTTCGACGATGGATCAGTCGCGCGTGTTGTATAGCGCTTTCGGTCATTTTCAGGGTTGATGGATCGATAAATGGCGCTAAAACATCTGAGTATAATGGCCTTCGAAAATTTAAATTTGAAATACCTTCTATCCGCAATAATAGTATGACGTATTATATTGTACAGTATACACCTTTATAGTTATACTTTATCGGCTTAAGAAGACGTTACCCGGACATCAATGATGTCTCCGTCTCATACAAGTGAGTGAAATACATGAAAAATGTACGCCCAGCAGATCACGTGGTTTTCGCTTCGTTTGTTAAAAAATTAGTGTGAAACGACCCAGAGACGTGTCCAGCGGGTAGTCCAGGCCTACCCTGACTTTTAACACTCATAATATACCCGAAATATGCATTTTTTAAATTAAAAACAAGAAATTGTAAATATTTTATTTCCATTGGCACAATTAGTGGGGGGGGGAGGTGCAAAAGAGTTTTTAGCACCACCGAGTACAAATTTTAGCACACCTTGTTTTTTTAGGTCTACGTCCAACTATTATTATTAAATGGTGTTTCACTACAGTAATAATTTGTTATTATAGTGAAATAACATATTTTTTTTTGTTTATAAGTTATAAAATATTTTACCGAAAAATAACTTTGGTATGACTTAGGTCATAATAATAATTCGACCGAAATTATTATACATAGTCCTATAGGCTATATATAATTGATAGATGTGGTCCGCATTTAGATACACATTACGGATAAATGGATCGCTTACGAGTTACGAGCAATCTTTAGCCAACAGGTCACATCAAAAAGCACTATAGATACCTATATAGATGTACGCTGTGGTGGAATGTGTATTACTATATTTTAGATTACGAGTTTTAACGTTTTATCGTTGAAATCTTAACGTATTGTATAAGAGTATTTTAGGTATATATTATATTTTATTTGTATAATATTAACAAAATGATGAAGTGTGTTAAAATGTGAGGCATTTACAATATTATAGCACCCCACGATTTATATATCTAAATTGCACTTATAATTTGTTTCTTGAAAGATGAATGTGAAATGGGAAAACATCGGCGTACTGCGCAGGTACCGGTTTGGCCGTGTATCTATCATATTTTTGTTGTGTACGATACGTCGTATAATATATCTGTAAACAAAATAATTAATAAACGTAAAATGAATCGACGAACATCAACCGCTTCTAGAAAAAAACATAGACCCGTCAACAATCTTAATATTATATGATAAAAATTAAAGATGTATACTATAAAATATTACATAAATGATTAGTTAAATATATTATGATTGACTTTAAATTTTAAAAAATTCCCTTAAAAAAAGTGTATATTATTGTACCTACATGTATACAAACCAGGCCTGTCCTGAATTTTTATCCTGGGCACTCCTCTGAATTTATCGACCTGACTATGAAATTTGATGGTACAGGACCATAGTCTGTGTTTGTATGTGGGGTTTTTTTACGTTAATTTAACATAAACATGTTTTTGGGGTCGGGTAGGTACGAATATTTGTATTTTCTAACCGATTTTGCGTAACGGCATTCGTTTATCACAATAGAGAGACGAATAAAATGTAAAAATTACCTAATTCCCACTAGCCACTAAGTGTATAATAAATAATTAATTGTTACTTATTAATGCATATTTATGATTCATTGATTGCCTTCCGAGGGGAAAATATCGAGTATAGTGTGCTACGTTTTTGTCACAAGTTCACTACATTTTCGAAGCGTGTAGGTACGACATAGAAAATGTTCGTTCACCAGTTTCAGTTAGAGTGAATTTACCCTCCATCAGACTCTTAGGTAAGAACATAATATTATCGAGGGCTAGGGGTTGCAATTGCAGCCCACTGACTTTTAAAAAAAAATTTTAAAAAAAATGAATGGTATTGAACATATTTTATTTTGCATAATTATCTATATATTATCTCTATTATCTATTGCATAATAATTATTGTTATTTTACATAATTATCTATATTATCTATTATACAATACTTATTTTTAAATAATAACTGTAAACGTATTTAATTTAAAAAATTTAAGCATTATTTAGAAATCTCAAATCAGAGTATAATATGCATGAAGCACATCGCTGACAAAATTACTGACAGCGCCTATGAATATTATCAGTGTTTTTTCATAGGTGTTTTACAATATTTTAGTTTTTAAGTGAATTATTACTATGTTAAATATTAATAATTGAAAATGCTCATAATTCACTTGAAAATTAAAATATCATAAAAAACTTAATCAGAGAACACAGCTGATAAAATTCTCTCTTCTTAATATATCAAGATTCATAATAAGTCGATTATTCACAGTAGATTTTAAACCATCGAAGCTAATAAGGTAATTGGCTGAACGTAAATTTTCCATGTTACGCACTTGTAAGACGGTGTCAGAGTGGAGACACAACAAGTGGAGCGTCCTCATCAAAAATATAAAATCAAAAGATACAATAACGAACACGTGTATTATTACCAGAGATGAGAGAAAAAATAAATGATAATAATTGTACACATTATTATTTGAGTTTCTATAATAATATTATTATACTGTCATCATTGTGTTATCCCGAACAGTACACTACTATAATAGTCCGGTGCAACGAACCGATTATATATTTATATTAATAACTACCTACCTATAGCGATAGTGAAAACTTGATTTCGTCTATAAAGTCACTCAATCTCACACTCGTGTATGTTGGTTATAACGACGTTTCGTTAAAGTCTTCGGTCTTGTTAAAAAATATTATTGGCCCTGAATTCAGATGTTTTTAATATTTTAAATGTGAGAATATAATTTTTTTTCTTTCGAAAACGACTTATAATTAATTCAGTAATCGATAAGTTGATCTATAAAAGTTATCGATTTTAAATTAGTTGAATATACACATAAAAATGTATGTACAATATAATATGTATGAGAATCAATCAATGCTGTCGTTATATTGGACAAAAACGTATATTCCATGCCTGCAGGAAGTAAAACTAAAAGGTAAGCGCAATTGGTTTACGGACCATAAAAACTTTGAAAAGAGCAACAATCGGTATACTATTATCGTGGATTTACCAATTGCGATTAAATTGACCCTTTAATATAC
Source organism: Nasonovia ribisnigri (assembly GCA_027563435.1). NCBI lineage: Eukaryota > Metazoa > Arthropoda > Insecta > Hemiptera > Aphididae > Nasonovia > Nasonovia ribisnigri. The sequence continues at coordinate 141,806 of JANEHU010005085.1, read as the reverse complement.
CATAATAAATTGCGCTCAAAACGTTTTAGGGACGGAGGGACGATAGAAAAAAAGTAAAACTCTATGGGATTACGATCGGTAATAGCCGGGTAACTAACCAGGGTTGATAGATAATTTTCATTAAATACTTGTGGGAAACGAACCCTATCAAAACATTACGTACTCAAATTAATATTAAATGGCTATCGAACGATTGAGAACGCGTGACACCTTTTTGGCCGAACGATTGAGAACACTTAAAATTAACTAACCGCTGACCCAAAAAAAAGCCCAAAAAAGGAATACGATTGAGAACGAATTTACATGCAAAGTTGCCATATCATTTATTTGGCTATTGAATCGTTCGATGATATATTATAAATAAAATAAATATTCTTGAAAAAAGTCATGAATTAAACCTAATAATATGTAATAAATATATGAATAACTGCATTTTTAAAATAATATGCAGAACCTATAAAAATATGTAATATACAGAATGATTTTTTAAACATGCTCACTCCCATTTTTTCGTTTGATATTACATTTATTCAAATTCTGGTTCTTAGAATTTGTAAGTATACCTGAAGACCATATTTTTGAGTTCCTGATAATTTTGTACTACTCTAGGAATGTGGTGATACAAACTTCAATTTTTCAAATGAAAATCCCTTTTTTTTACTCTTAATTATTTAGAAGGTGATTCTCTTGAAAATATTGATGTATCTAAATCAAAATTCTAATAAGTAGTTTCTGAGTTATTAAAATGTTCATACTAAGGAAAATAATCCTTAAATATGGTTTTAAAAAAATATAAACTATAAGCAATATTAGATGTAGTATTCATTATACTTAAATAATTTTTACAAATTATTTATATTGATAGATCAATAGTAATTACCGACTTTTTCAAATCATCAAAATCCCTAAATCTACTTTTCCTATTATCGTAGCGGTCGACGCTGAGCGGAGTAAAAGCATTTTATATCCATAACCGGTAACCACCGACTGGATTTTTTAAAGTTTAAAAAATATATACAATTTTCTAATATTCTAATATGCGAGATTATTCACCAATTACATGCAGCTCACCCCACTTGTATTCTTTAATAATAAATTAATTCATATTCTTATTTTTAATAACAATTAAATGTAGTAAATACCTGCACATTTCCAAATACTAACACTTTTTACGCCATTTGAGGAGAATCCCGTGGAGATACAAACTTATTTTCCCAAATGAGAACTATCCTATTTTACAGTATCTAGTACCTACATTGTCAATCGGATGAATTTTTTTCAAACATTTTGACGGGTTAGGTTAAGCGAGTAATTTCTGAGTTATTAAACTTGATAGTTGATGGTACCCGCATAATAGTCCTCCTTAATAATGGTTTTACAAAAAGTATAAAGTATGTGCGTATGTAATATTAATTGGTATATTATAGAACTCGGACAATTTTCACAGATTATACAATTTTGATTAGTTAAAAATAATTACTTAAACATTCAAATTTATTCTACATAATATTCTGCCACCGATTACTATTATTATAGGTATTATTTATAATAGGTACAAATATTACAGTATAATATAATATTATTATTATAATGTAATTTTTACAGCCTGCCAACCTAAACCGACGTACGACCTATATTTATATGACTTAAAATGGACCGCAACAATCTGGAGTGATCATCTATATTATTAGTTTCGGGTAAAGACGAAGAAACAATAATTAATGCTTCTCATGATTTTGTACACTGTGTCGTATCATGACTTTACACATACATTATGCTATTCATAAAAAAGTTGTTTGGAAGCTTGTCATAATTATTTTAGAAAATGATCTTAGCACTAAATGTATATAGGTACTGCAGTGATGACGTATTGTGCATGTATAATTTATTTAACCTTACTCGTAATAACAGTTGCTTCGGCGGAGAGATGTTACTCAAAATTAAAATTGATTAAAAACTACCTGCGTAACTCGATTGGACGTGATTGCTTTTCAAACGTAATTGGTCTATTGACTATTGGAAAATAAAAAACAGCTCCATACTGGATAGAAACAACATTATTTTTTACTTTTCTGCCATGAAAACAAGAAAAGTTAATTTTAATAATTTATTTTACAAAAATATATATAAATAATGATTATTAACACTATGAATTGTGAGAAAAACATTTGATTTTTAATTACCTCTAATAAGTATTGTCCCGAACTTGATGACTTAAAAATCTTGAAAGATTCATAAAATGACATAAATGTTTAAAATTATCTAAAAATTTAATATTTTATTTAAAATATCACAGAAATATAATACTAAGAACATTAGTTGTCTTGCTTACAATAAATATTATTTTTTTCGGTTTTTCTTGTTTTTTACTTTTTACTAATTAAACTGTAAAATTTAGGTACTTGGCAAATAAATATTAAATTATAATTGTTTTTTTACCATTAAATGTGTTATATTGGACAATTACAGTATGGGCATAATATTTTCATGTGTACTGCCGGCTTTATTTATAATCATAGCTCAACCTTTGATACCAAAAAAATGAAAATACACCTACAAAAAGTTAAAAAATGCATAAAATGGACCAAGTGCATTAAAAATTACCTTTCAACCAAGATATACCGAAAAATGCTAAATAAAATGTGTGCTATTGAATTATGAGTGACATAAGTCGAATTTCTATAGAGACAAGCCTCGAATGTAAGCATTAGAAAAAAAGATGCATTGAGTTTCTAGTAATAAGGTACGACTAATTTTCAATTGAAAGTAAGAACCGCGCAAATCTGAACATTTTCACATGGGGTCCCTTGCAGTCTTGTAAAAGATACGTTTTAAAAGTATTCAAGTACAACAGTCGTTTGATATTAGAATTTTAAGTCAAATATATTATAAAAGTTCACAGTAAGAAAATAAATTAGTTTTAAATTTTTTTTTTACGTGATTAACACTAAAGTTTAAATGTAAAATATTATATTAACTAAAACGAATACCTAAGCATTTGAAAATTAGTATTTGATTTTAAATACAGATGCTTTGTGGAAGAATCAAAAACACTTTTTTCTAGTGGTTTTACTCAAGTACGTAATTAACAAGACCCTCGATATCTTCAAAACACATGTTGTTCGTTTACCCATATTATTATCCGAAACGAGCTGGTTTTTCCCGTACGCATACAGTTAACTCGGTTATTGTTTTTGTTGTTGAAGATGTATAATACATTATTGCTATAAGACGTTTATAACAATATTAGTAGTCTTATTGTTACATAACTCGTGGTCACACGACCTTGTCGGGTATACATACGAATATTATAGTTACCACCTCTGGTATCTAAATATCGACCAATACGTTAATTATACGGGATCGTTGCCACCGCACCGCAGAAACACGTCGAAAACCCACAGACCTATTATTATTCTAATCGTAATAATTACCCATTTGTGCATCACGGCTTACCATTACCGTCGAGAACGGTTTTCCTGGTTTTCCGGGTTTTCTCGTTTTTTTTTTTTTTTCTACGATGTCGGCGTATCACAATAATAATATTATGTATATATTACGAATGACTGTGTACGATGGAAATAACAACAAATAAAAAAAAAAAGCAGGATGTTTACCCGAATCGAGTGGATACGTCATAGGAAGTTTTTATTCGTCTCGTAAACAGCTGCGGCAGTCGTAGCAGTTGCAGCGTCGGTCGTTCTGGATAGGATATAAACTATTAAAATCACTATAACTAGTCGTCTGAAGTATTTTTATTTTATTTCGTAATCGCAACTGTTCTGCAGCAGTCATTCCTCTCAACCGGTTATATTAAATGTATAGCAGGTACCGTTTTTAGAGGGTTTTATTCATACCGTGACGTTATGTATAATACATATTATTTTATAGCGGGTACCGTTTTTAGAGGGTTTTATTTATACTATGACGTCATGTATAATAATATGTAATGGGTGGGTACGATAATAACCAATTATTTTGTTATGTCACGACTGACCACCCAATCAATTAATACCTACAAAAAAAAAAAAAATTAAAAACGACATATTATTAACATAAATATTATGTTTTGTTCGGCTGGATATTTGTTTCTGACAGATTTTTCAACCCCCCCTCTCCATGTTAACCTATATACTTACAGCTGGTGTAACGGATCGCGAATTTAAAATATTACTGTGCGTGATTTGAGTGCGGATCAAACGACATTCAAGAATTTAAATATAAATTACATTTAAACATCAAATTCGTTTCAACTATGAAATGTTTACCTTTGTACAATTCGTTTCCACATATTTTTTATGCAAACAAGCTGTGCATTCAAAATTTAAGTACTTTAGGACAGCGTTTCTTTATGTTCTTCAAGGTTAGGTTAAAGTTAAATTTATCAAAAGTTCTTAAGAAAACCAGGGTTTTAAATTTGAATTATCGTGAGATGTACTTATGGTATTGCAATTTATTATTAAAGATATACTTAATATTAGGCTTATTGGACGAAAGTTAACTATTCTATAGTGTCATGTCCGGCATCGAGTGTGTTTCGTCAATACTCCGTTTCATAATATTACGACTTCGTCTGAATTAATTGTGAGTTATCGGCCACAAGCTTGATCTCGACAGAGTTCAAGAGTCAAATATGTCGTTCAAATATTAAAAACTATTATATTATGAGAGGTGAGTGAGTCTGACATAGTACGATTAAAAATAAATTTAAAAATAAAAATATGTGAATTTAGTTAGATTTTTTAAGTCACTTTCTTTAAAAATTGCACTTATGTTTCTTGAAACCCTCTATGATCTTCATGGAACCCCTAGGGTTCAGCGGAACACAGCTTAAGAACCACTGCTGTCTATAAGAAATAATATCAACAACAACTTCTCTGTCATTTACGCATTTTCCTCATTTCCAAACTTCATTGATTGTCCTATCCGCCACTATGTCGTTAGCCGATTCTATTTACTTCAAATCCCAATAATATTAAGAGGATTACCATTAATTTTTTTCTCTCTCTCTGATCCACTCGCAACATAGCAAATGTATGCTAAGCAGAACCAACCTTGGGGTTATTAATTTTAATATTGCAAGAAAAGACGTCCGTGCACTTGGTTTTGTTAGACGACATTCCGCGAGTAATCGTCCCAAATGTCTCTCCGTGCTCTACTGCACATTAGTACGTCTGGCACTATAGAGTATATGGAGCTATATTATATATTGTCTGGTCCCTATACGCCGCAGGCCATTCACTAAGAGTTGATAAAGTGCAGAACAGGTTCCTGAGTTATGCTGGCTACTGTTTAAACCATGATCTGAGAAGAGTAGTTACAGTGGTAACAGTTCATCCACCCCACGATTAACAGCCTGTAAATGAGGTAAATCTCCGTCTTGAATCACTGTCGTCAGACACTAATTATTAGTCTCGGGATTCTTAAACGGAAAAATAGACGCTCCTCGTTTATTAGAGAGACTCAGCGTCCGCGTTCTCAGTAACACTCTAAGTCTCTAAGGTTAACTCTAACATTCAGGGCACTTTTTTACGTATACCAACAAGTCGATCTAAATTTTCCACCAAAGCACGCACCTCCCTAGAATGATGCGCGTATACGATTTGGAGACTTTACAACAAATTTGTATCTATAGACTATTTATCTAATTGTTATCACTGTTATTATATATATGTTTACTTTAATTCTTATCTGTGTAACTATTTTGTTATATAATTGTATTATATGTTTCTATATCTTTGTAAAGGTGATTGGCGTCAATTTACAAAAATAAATAAATATTAGAGTGAATTCACCTGTTATCAAACTTTAAGCTAAAAACATTACCCGTGTTGGGCGATATTTTTGTTTTTATAAAATTTTTGAGAATTTTGTAATAATTTACACACTATATCGTATTACTTACAAAAAAATTTAAATATAATAAAATAGTCAATGTAGGGATACAGTTGGTAATGTTCTTAACTTAAAGTTTGCAGATAGTAGGTATAGTATTCACTCTTATGTTAAAAGTAGTAACACTGCAGGGTGTTAAATTAAGTTAGTAAATTAGTAGTAAGTTTTCACTTAACTGAGTTAAAAAAAATGAATAATATAACTATTGACTTTAAGCTTTTTAAAATGTTTTCTACCAACTTAACTTAACTCAGTTAAAAAATTATTATTAACTTGCCCAGGCGTGCACATAAAATTATACGCATATTCAGATATTTAAAAACTAAAATGTATAGTTTTTAACTTTATTTATTTTACAAGGTTATATAAATCTATATGATTTTTATTTTTTTTACCATAATATATTATGCTCATATACATACGGATGTTTATAATACTCGAGATAAGACGATACTCACGAAGTCATGAATATGTTTGCATCTGTACCTACCTATACGGTTTTAACGCAGACATTCAAACGAAACAGAATTTTAATTCAAATGAGTATATGAATATTAATGATTTATATTATATAATAGACTATAACGACATGGAGCTGTTATAACTTATAATACTCGACAAAAGAAGATACTCGCGCAGTTTTAAATATTTTGGCATCCGTAGTATAGGTACCTATACAGCTATAACGCGGATATTCAAACGAATGAGGATTTTGATTCAAATGAGAATATAAAATAAATATTAATAATTACTCATACTATACAATAAACTATAACGACATGGATAATGGAAACCATTTGTACAGACTATTCGCATTTTCGATTGGTTTTCGTAATATTCAGGGTCGGATTAAATCGAACGCCTGGAAATTTGAATATTATTATCTTTACTAATAAATGGTCACGTAATAGATATTTTATCGGTATATTACCTATACCTGTTGATGATTACATTTTAATTTTAATTTACAATATGTAATTATAATGATTTAATCGGTGATTTATTTTATTACATTGACTTGGCGGTTTATATTATAATAATTCACAGTTAAAATTATGATTTATAGTTTTATTATTAATGTACACAATTGTATGTACTTACTGAGACTGCCAGAATCCCGAACATATTATCTATATTTAAAACTCAGTTGTATATTGTTGTTCTTAACGATTCTTAAGTCTCAAAGTTTTGCGAGCAAGCTGTGAGCAATTTCTACTGTGCTTACGTCGTGAAATTATTCGAATCAGACAATAAGAGGCCAAACTACTGTAGCTATAGATAGGTCATAGATACTATATCGATTACCATCAATTGAAATGGAAAATATAATCTAATAATAATTATGGTTCAAAAGTTGATGACCTATAAAATATTAAACAATGAGTCCAACATTTCAGAAATTGTAAATCAAAATTTTTTATGTAAAGAAAATTATACCATGCAATTTAAAAGCAATAAAAATAGCAATACTTTTTCTAATTGTAATGCATTTAATTTAAAAATACATTATGTTACCATTAAATAATAAAAACAATAACATTTACTGACCTAGTATAAACTATAATACTTCCTATACATACGAAAACATTACTAAAGTTTATTTCTTATTTTTAGTTTATTGAAATTGTTATACAATTTGACATAAATCATAAACGAAAATAAGTGGAAATTGGTTTTAAATGTCAAAAATGCAATAAAAAATATTTATTTAGATACGTGCAGTATTAACACACATTCTAGTTCAAAAAGCATCGTCTATGATGTAAAAAAAAATAAAAAAATATTAGTTACTTCAGGGTTCAATTTATAATATGAATAGAGAACAAAATAAAAATTCATAAACAATCATATTGTTAATATTGTGTTTTTATTTTGTATTCATATATGCTTCCAAATTTATTTTAATTTTATTTTTTGATCTAATTTTTAATCATTATATAAATGCTGTGAACAGTGTTGGTCTGGAGAAGTTATTATTTTTTTTAATTACATTACGAATAATATTACCTTCAAAATTATAATAAGATCAATTTTAAGTTACATTTTTTATTTAGTTAAGTCACATTACTTTTGATTATTTTTTTCCAAAAATGTCTCTAAAGCTTGCCGCCTGATGTCAATACATTAATGTAGTTAGTAACGAGTATAACTATATAATTTATTTATTATTGATATATATAATAACAGTCGTTAGCCCAATTTCAACAGTAGGTACGTTAACAACAATGATAAGTTATACAATATGGTTTCGATTGTGATACAGTAAAATATAGTTTTAAACAATAATATAATGACAATGATAGGCTAATACTAAAACTATATAACTGAATAAAGTAATAACGTGGAAGGATAAAGAGAAAAAAAATGTATATTTACATAAACACATATTATATATACATTATACTTTTAAACAAATTGATTGTATAAATATTATAAGTTATGGTATTATATCGAGAATAGTAATATAATATGAGACATAATAATAATAAAGTTATAAAAAAGTATTTGTATTACATAAAGTGTTTCCAGCTCATAATAATATATTAATAGAGGAGTGTGCCATAAATTTTTTTGAGTAATTTTGAGTAATGAGAAAAATTTGTTTGTTGCGTTTATTAATATGGTTAGTTTTAAATGATATAAGACTAAGCAGGAAGGAATCATCAATATCGTTATAATTATATGATAAATGATAAACAACAATATAATATGAATTAATTATAATAATCGTTTATTACCATTTAAACCTATTTAAACCGAACAAGACAATAACTTATTTACCAACCTATTATAGGTACACATTATTCTTTGAATGTATTTCGAATAGCAATGCATTTACAAAACGACAGCCAAATATTAAAAATATAATTTTTTTTTTTCGTTGTCAAATAGCTATTACAAAAATGTGAAAATCGTACTTGTAGGTATATCAACAATGTTCTAATAATATCATACTGCAACTGATATGGCTGGCACGCAGGGGCGCCATTTGGGGGGGTGCTGGGTGTACCTTGGCACCCCTATTTGTTTTCTGTCTCTAATTGGCCTGGTTTAAAATTTACAATTACGCCTATAGGTGATGGCCTATGCCTAAAAATTAAAATATATTATTTGTTATGAATACTTTAATACATATAAAATATAAATATATAATAAGTTATTATTGTGTATGGAGGTAAATTAGGTAAAGCATATTATTATTTGTAGATGCGTATTATTGGTAGCATGATGACTTTTTTTCGTTGGTAGGTATAATAAAAAATAGTTTTTAGCTACGAATCGGTGTCTCGCAAAAGTTATAGTAATAGGTATGTATTCACTAATATAAAGAAAAAGTGGCCCCATGAAAAAAAAATTGGCCTGCTTAAATTTTGGCACCCCTATTAAAAATCTCAAATGGCGCCACTGCTGGCACGCGCATTATAATAATATAAAAGGTGTTCAATATACACCTTGGCAATATATAGTGAGCATATCATTAATATTATAATTATTTAAGTTCCATAAAAACGTTTATATTATTGCGATAAACGTGGTATACCAATACGCGAACGAATTCCGATTCGAGGTTGCGATCAACCGAATCGCGTAATATTATTATATGTCCGTGTCCATTAAACACGAACTCGCGTTGTTTTTTTTTGTTTAATCTTCGAATGTCGATTATAACATCGTAATAATATGGGAGGTATCTATACTAACATTTTATCGATTGTTATCGTTTATCGTACTCTTACGTGTTGACTTATAATTATTATACCATTTATCTATTCTGTGATTATACTGATGGGTATAAGATCTGGAAATTACGCTTCCTGCAGTTATTATAGTATAGGTAGTACGTGTTGCGATATATACCGACATCGTTTTCTGATTTTAAAACGCAATAAGGCTGTATAATAGAAGCGAACATCAACGCACGTACTTTATAATAAGAATAATCATTATCGTCTGTTTTCGTCTTATCTGCGTCGTCGTCGGAATATCGGAAAATATTATGACATTATATAGTGACCGATCCAGGACGAATCGAGACTTCAAAAAAAAAATAAATCAATCAATAAATAAGTACCTAGGTATAATATATACATCTGTAGTAGAAATTAAAGTATTCAAAAAATATTTATCATAATACTCCCAAATGGATCAGTATTAAAATATTTAGAGAAAAATTAAAAAACCTTAAAAATCAATAATATAATATTAATTGAAATTAAATGAAATATTTTTGGTAATTCTATACGTAAAGATTATGTTTTAGTTCTGGTTTATATAATTATATAATATAAATTATAAAACCAACGATAATGTTCATAATACAACCAAAATGATATCGGCGCGTCGTACCTTATATAGTTTATAATTTAATATTACGCACTACCGAAATTTATCTTTTTATGTGGAAAATATTTATACAACATTTGATAAATAAATAACTTTTTTTGATATTTTATATTAATTGTTGACAAATTATAATGAACAGATATAAAATATAATACAAATAAACTGCCGTTGATGTGATGTATTTAATTATTAATTTTTACTACTCTATTTTTATTGATTGATTTGTTATATTTTTTTACGTCCTATCGGCTACGTCTATTTGTCCACATTCGAATTGTAACACAGTAAATGTGTTCTTCTTACTTATGCCCTAACTCAGCGTTTCTCAATGTTATTTTTGTCAGAGTAACCTTTTTTAATGACCGATTTTACGGTGCTACCCATAGTCGTTACTTTGTTTCAATATTTTTAATACAACACGCATTCTGTATAAAGATTATTCACAACAACAAATATGACAGTTAATAATTTAAATAATAATATTATTTATTAAATTCAAAAAAATATTTTGAACATTTACTAAAAGTTCTTAAAAATATATTATACAACTGGACTTTTAAATTCAAATTTTAACGAATGGTATTGCATACCTACACATGCTGTACTTAATTTTGGCTTATTGGATGAAAATTGAATATCTCATGTCAGGTTAGGCTGGTCTGCAGGTCTGTAGTTGAGGTATTTAATTTTGGTAGATACAATATATAAACTGAGAACCCCGTTATTCAGCACTACCGTTACGTCGTATTTAAGTGTACACTACCGACCACAAACTTTGTCTTGCTTACACACGAGTCGCAAACGATCAAAAATATATTTTAAAATAATCAAAAAATGATCTTTAGTTAGATTTTTGAAAGTAATTTCCTTGAATGTTTTAAAAACAGTACTTACATTTCGTGGAACCCTGTTTTTACGATCTTCTTTAAGAAACACAGTTCCGAGACTATAGTCAGTAATCAAGAGTTATTTTTCACGTCACGTCTTCTTGCTTGGCGTAGGTATAACTCTATGTATTATTCTGATATTGGTCGGAGTAAAAACAATAATTTGCCTTCGCGCAACACATCATTATATTTTAAATTGTATGTCTAACGAATGTTTACAAATGTTTACGAATGTAACACTAGGCAAATTATAGTGCACCTACCAATAACCAGAAATGCGGTCTTTGACCTTTGGATATGAGAATAAAAGCAGAAGCACCGACGCTACTTCGAATAAAAACTGTTCATCGGGTACCCATTAAAGATCCTTAAAGGTCCCCGCACACTGCAGCAGTGAGTATAACACCGTTTTCCACCAAAGGTTATATTCTGATTTCAGCCAAAAAAAATTAATAAATTGTTGAGAACCCCTAACATCAGTCCGCGTTATTATTATTATTAAATACAAATAAGGAATTAAGATTACCTAGGTACATTAAACAACACATTCCTGGGCATCTAACTAAAGGTTCGATATTGTCACACAAATCTCTTTTTAATAATATAGTAAACATTGAATATATTAAAATATATTTTAATATTGTACTTTATGTATGTGTAATTTTAATTTTTATAATTTAATGATTTGTATTATTTGAACGAGAAACTTGTAATGTTCATTAATATTCATATATTTTATACTTTAATTGTATTTAATATTTTAATATGATAAATATCTGTGGTCTGTGATACGATGAGGTGGACTAGTACATTGTAATCATAACTATTTAAAGGATTTAGGTTCAGGGGTTCTGACAAAATGTTTCAAATAATTTATTAATATTTTTTTTTGGCGGAAATCGGAATATCATCTTTGGTGTCATGGTGATAACGGACGAGAGTCATTTTGGCGGAAAACGGTGGCGGTGGAGGTAAAATGAGTCCGCGGACACAATATTTACCGCCACCGCTGTGTGGGGACCTTACAGTTATATCTCGTAAGGTAATTATCGTTTGTTCTGGTAAACATAAACGTAACATGTTATATTCATAATCTGATTTATTAAAATAAGCATTAGGTTTTTTTTATTATCGGCCAATTTTAAATTATATCACGTCTTTACCCTTGATGTTAGAGGATCCAAAAACAGTATATAGTCGAGCTACAAATGTTTACATAATGTTTACGAATGCAACACTCAGCAGATTATAATGTACCTATACCAATAACCAGGAATGCGGTTTTTGATCATCGACGCATATGAGAGTAGGTAATGCACTAATGCAGAGACATCGACGCCGCTTCGAATAAAAATCGTCCAGCGCAGAACAGCAGGTAGCCATTTACAGTTATTTATTTTTAGGTGATTAATGTTAATCGTTTGTTCGAGTAAATATACGTAACACATTATACTATTATCTAATTTATAAAAATATGCATAATTGTCAGGTAGGTATTTTTTATTATCGGCCAATTTTAAGTTGTACCTGCGCTTAACACGTCTTATATCCTTGATATTATTGGATCCAAAAATAGAACACTAATTGCATTATAATTGTTTTACTAGATTTTAAATTTTCATTATATTACAACATAAAACCGTATAATGTATATTTATACCAATAATTTTAAATCTCATAGATTTCTTCACGCAGAGGTCATTATAAACGCATTTGAATATGATACCTAAATATTAAATAAATTCAAATATTGGCTACTTCAAGAATATTTTCATCATATTTTAATGTGGTCGACGATGAGCGGTAAAATAACATATAATATCCATAACCGGTAACCATGACTGGATTTTTTAAAGTTTAAAATATTTATAAATCATAATATTCTAATATATATGAGATTATTCACCAATTACATGCAGCTCACCCCACTTGCAATTTTTAATAATTAATTAATTCATATTCTGATTTTTAATAACAATTAAATATAGTAAATACCACATTTCCTAATACTAACATTTTTTACCCCATTTGAGGAGAATCCCGTGGCGATACATATTTATTTTTCCAAATGAGAACTACCCTATTTTACAGTACTTACCTACATTGTCAATTGGATGAAATTTTTAAAAACATTTTAAAGTGACGAATTAAAAATTTGGACAAGTAGTTTCTGAGTTACTAAACGTGACAGTTAGGTACCCACTAAGCATATTAGTCTTCTTTAATAATGGTTTTACATAAAGTATAATTGTATGTGTATGTAATATTAATTGGTATATTATAGAACTCAGACATTTTTTACAGATTATAAAATGTTGATTAATTAAAAATAATGACTTCAACATTCAAATTTCAAACCATCAAAGCCCCAATATATTCTTAACCTATATTATTATGGACAAATGAGGCCTAATTTCTACCCCAAAGTGCGACTTCAGCTTATATATACCACCAAACTATTTGGGGAGTTTGCCAATTGCGCTCAGCCTTTTCCGGATCGATAAACCAATAATTGCGCTTGGTAATTTTCAGGGTTAAATTAATTTTATTCGATAGCACATATTACATATAACAATATTTTTATTGGAATTATGTAATGTGAACATTAATAATAATAAAATAGGTACACATATAACATGATATATACAAATATATAATTACAGTTAAATAAATCACTATTATAATATTATTTTTATATTACAGTATATGTTAAGTGTATAATTAAAAATTATTTATAATGTACCTATATATATATTTTCAGATTTAATAAAAACGATTTGTTAGTCAATTTTTCAGTTGTAATTCAATGAACGCCAATAATATTTAGTAGTTAGCGCATTAAATGTAAATTAGGTTAGGTAGTTTTATAATATACATATTAAACATAAACATACCTACCCAAAGTATATGCATCACAATTGGTATACTGACCTAAAATATAAACAATGCATTTGGTATACTGACCCTAAAATACTGGTCCATGCCCAATATTTCACCACAAGTCTCAAATTCAATGGGGACCAGAGGACATTGTAAATATAACCACTAACGCAATTGAGTGGATACGGAACTTCTAAATATAATCAACCTATGAATAATATTATGTACTTATTATCAATTTATATGTACTCAAATAACATATATTTACCGTTATACTATAGTACTACACCCAACGATATTCTACCCAAATTATGTTTCTATAATCATTTGTACCGATATTAATACTATCTTATGTTATGTTTTTAGTTTATATAATCTATTATTAGCATTAGGTACCTACTGATTACTTATTATAAGTTATGGAATAAAATAGACTATTATCTTTAGTACATAACTCTAAATACTCAAAAACTACTCAGTTGAATTTTATCTCAGTGTAGAATCATGTACATCGTTGTACATAAACGGCTAAATAAATGTATCTTCTTGACAATTTACAGTAAAAAAAGGACGGTTTTCTTTTGAAAGAAAAATAGGTAAATATTTAGGTGCTTTTACGACCATAATATATATATATAATACAGTCTTGTTATTTAATCGTATATTTGTATTTAAATATTTTTTTGTATTCCAAATACTTTTTTTTATTTTATTAATTATTCCAGATTTCGAAATACATTTTTTATCTTTTTACCTCAAATAATTTTTCAACGAACAATATTTTTATACGTACATTTCCCCAACCCCACCCATTTCAATTTTTCAACTTTTTTCAACGCCAATATATTTGTTTCCCCCGCCCCACCCATAGTTTTTAATTTTTGCGGGGGCGGGTTTTGAGCAGGAATTCAGGAGTTTGCGGCAGGATTTGGCAGGAATTGAGCACTAAATATTGGCGTTGAAAAAAAAAAGTGAAACCCGACTTTGGTGGGGCTGAGGAAATTTCCCCGCCCCACCATAGTTTTTAATTTTTGCGGGGGCGGGTTTTGAGCAGGAATTCAGGAGTTTGCGGCAGGATTTGGCAGGAATTGAGCACTAAATATTGGCGTTGAAAAAAGTTGAAAAATTGAAATGGGTGGGGTTGGGGAAATGTACGTTATTTTTATTTCGTATACTACAATTTTAAAAATCAAAAAATGCGGTTAAGTGGATGTCGTTCTGCTGTACAGTAGGTTACAATAAGTGGGTCACTGTTTAATGGATGGTATTAAATTTGAGTTCAATTATAATATCATTATACATATACGAAAAACGATTCTGAGTTGAGACGGTTTGTCAGTGTTGATATTCAAATTATATTTATATCGTTATTTCTTATTAATAATGCGGTAGCCGATAAGTTGAATTAATATTAAAAATTACAACAAAATAACTAAAATCTTTATTCTTGGTTATTTAATATGTAATGTCGTCAAAAATTTGGTCATAAAATAACAATGAAAAAAACCAATTTGATTACAAAGTAACCTACTTACGTGGAACCTTGTTTTAAATGTTTAATCCTTAGCTATAAAAGTTGAAAATTTTATCAATTTTTAACTACAAAATCATATGCGTATTTTGTCATCATTTGAACTTTATAAATGTTTAAAAAAAAAAAATTATGCTTATGTATTTTTAATATTTTTCAACTAAAATAAATTGTAAAAATATATCAGTAGCCTTATATTAAATTTTCAAGCTTTTTGACCCAACGAATAAAATTGTATTGACATTTATAGAAAAAAAAAAAAACTAAAAAAAATAGTAAATAGAATATGTCCGTTAACATGTGTCGAAATATCTTGAAAATGTTAACATGTTTAGTAAACGATTAAACAAACACTTGATGAAAATTTTAAGTACCTACGGTTAATAGTTTTTTAATAACAACAAAATTAGAAGATCGTTGTATTAGAAATCAAGTGAAAATCCAATCTTGGAAAAATTAATACTTCAAACGCTCATAAAAATTTAATTTGACTTTCCAGTAGACGTTGAATTTCAATTGGAATTTTAATATAAACAGATTATCGTGGTCAAATTATAATTGAAATTAAAACTGAAAGTCACCGTCTACTGGAAAGTCGAATCAAATTTTATCGTGCTCAAATTATCGTCCGATTAAATTCGGCAACGCTAGAAAATAAATAAATAAAATATTGAGAGTTCTCAATCGAGTTACCAAAAATTCCGCTCTCAATCGTTTTTTACCGCGACATTATGATACACGTATATGTCGACGTCATTATAATATTATATTTAATATGCTATAATAAGCTCATTTCAAAATGTACGTGAAACTTATATTAGCATTATTTCTATTATTATTTATCGCTTATTCGTCGTCTTGTTCTTGTACCCAGATTCAAAGGTAAACAATGCGTGTATATTATCATGTATCATGGTAGTAATGTGTATGCACTCGAAAGCATGATGAAGTGCTATATTGTGTGCGTTTGTTTTAGACTTAAAACGGTAACCGTGCATAATTGAACGGGACAAAAAAAAAGTAAAAAAAGATGAATTTTAAATTTCACTTCAGACTCTATAGTATCGTCGCTGAACACGGCGCGTGTGAATCATTGGTTATTAGGAAAAGTCGAGTTCATTGCGATTTGAAAAAATGAAAAAGACCCCGGAGTCAACATCGTTTTAATTTTACTAATGGATTTTTTCTCTTAATATTTGCAATTGCGATGTTTATCATTACATTCCCATTACCTATTATGTACCCAACCCAACCAATGTTAAAAACCCTATATTGAGTACGAACAATATTATAATACGGTGTTCGTCAATATCGCGCCGATTTTTATGAAGTAGGTACCTGAAACAAATACATTCGCTTCTGTGCCGATGGATTTGTCCCAAATTGAAAAAGTTTTATTCATCGATTGCATTCGGAAGTTAATCTCATAACGAAAATATTTACTAAATATTTTTAGATATTTTAATTAAATTTACAAAAATATGTGTTATGTTAGTTATTTAAAAAATAATACAAAAAAATAAACTTCGACATTTTTTCAATACAATAATATGTATACGTCGTACTCGGGCATAAATGTTCTGAACAATAAAATAATTATGATTGAGAATTAGTGGCGAAAAAAATTAATCTAAAATCTTAAATACATCTTGAAGTGAATACGTTTATTGTTCATTATTAAACTGTTTTATATTTTGAAATGACAACTTACTGACTTCACAAGTTGTCGTTTATTTTTAATATTTCTTAATTACTTTAACTTAATTAAATATTATAAAATGTTTGGTACCTACTCCAATGTCGCCCGGTGCAATATTGATGTATAAGTGTATAACCTTTTTTGTACCTCAATCGCTTTGGGCGCAATTGACGTATACGCCCATATTGTAATATATACGCTATTCTAATATCAATTATTTTTATTTGGAATAATAATATATTCAATAGAGAAAATAGTTTAAACTCTAAGCAAGGTAGGTACCTTGTAAGTTCATCTCAAGTGTCGTATTAATTATAATATCGACGAGAAAAATGTACAAAATAATTTACTGATGGTAAAATATTATATAAAATACAGCGCGCAACAACGAGTTCGATTCGGTAAATATTGTATTTAAATTATAACCCGTATGATACCGAACTTAAATTAATTTTTTAAAACAGATTTAATTTCCCGGTGATTTTTTTCGTTTGTTTTCACCTATTTCACTACAACATACTGATTGGGTGTTTGTACATATTATTATGTATATGTATTAATGTGTAATAATAAATCATATACCTACTCTCGTGTGCATAATATCATATTTGCTAGGTAAAATAATTATACGACTTCTCGAGATTTCTAGATTATAGGTAATATATACCTACGTTTTAATATGTATTCGTAATGTTCATTTTTATACCGCGTTTGTACGTATATTGGTCGTCATAGGTATAATTGTTATCATACCACAACGTAATTTTTTTTTATGTTATTTCGAAATAACATTTTCTAAGAGTTGATCCTAGATGAAATTATAAACCGCGGCCGGCTAATCTACAACTGCGGGCAGTGGTCGGACGTCAGTGTGGAGTAGACACATTATTATGTCTACATTAATAGTCGGGTATACCAGCTATACCACAACGTGTATGCGGCTACAACCTATGATGGAAATTATGGGAACGTTTAAAAATATAATAACCGCGCGTATAATTTATTACCTATAAATATACGTACGCTGCACGTTAATAGGCATTACAGGTGTAATTTGAAAGCGTTCAAGTATCGTCTGTATAGGTACTGTATCATACATATTGACGTCGCAGTGCTTCATCAGAACGTACATTTTTCGTAAAAACCCGAAACATGTCCGACGTATCCGCGACGTAGGTGCAATATAGTATATTATAGAAATTAAATGAAAGTTTATATAGATTCTACACAGCCCAACATCCCCGCCTCCGCCGTCTAGACTAAAAATCGGCGGCGAGACGCGATAAAAACGATTTCACAAACAGATATTATTATATAGTGATTCACCGTGCATGCTCACCGGGAGGGTCTCCTTTTGGCTTTTTAACATAAATTATATTACCTACGTCAATAGACTGGATTTTTTTGGTTTGATTCCGACCGATTTTTTGTAAGGTTTTCGTTGTCGCGGTGTCGCAGAGAATAATATTATATTATATGCGCTGTAACAAAGCAAGTACAGATAATAAATCGATATTATTAAACTCATTTTGGCATGCATAACAAGTGTCGAATTATAGACTAGGGGGGGGGGGAAGTGAAGTGGGTGAATGCCCGAGTGACAAAACGGTGACAGTTTTAGAGGCGGTGATTTTATTTTATTTTTATCTCAAAATGTATAACATACAACAGTATAATAATTGTTTATTGGATCGATTAATCAATAATTTTATTATTTAAAGTAATATAACGGTCGCCTTTTGTGCGGACTTTTAGAGTGAAGTTGTCTACACTTTGTACCCTCAAGTAATAATATGAGTGATAACAGACTATCTTAGATATCTATAATCATTTTGAGTTGAATGTGAAGTGAGTGAAACGACTGATCTACAACCATAACGACCATCTGAAGTTCGATTTTTAGTAATATTGTTGATGGTGGATAGGGAATGTCTGGGGTTATAAAGAGTAGTGGGTGAAGGAGGAGAGGAATTAGGGGAGGGGCGGCGATAAGATTATTTCACCCCCGGGGCGTATATATTCTAAATGTATCACTTAACATGACACAAGCTTGATCTCAAGCTACACGATTTCTTTGGATTTAATATTATCATGCAATATATGGTCCGAAATATGACATTGCTGAATGGCGTGGTTTCGATAAAATATCGATTGTTCTTGGAGGTGATTTTATCATCGATCTGAAATCTCCACGTGGACAAGAATCCACGCTGTTCATGCGCAACAAGTTTAGTCTGTAACTGAATTGGTAGTCCGAACGTTTCACAACCATAGAAACAACACATCGGTTGACGCAATATTCGTTACTCGTCATATCGAAAATTTAACTAAATCGCTAAATGCAGAAAGGTTAGTTTAGTTAGTTACTATAGGTACAATGAATAATATTATATCTCATACTTTTCTCATCATAAACTTTTGTGAAGTGTAAAGGATGTAAAAAATGAATAGATAAATAAATACAAACAATTGACTGCGACAAAAATTGTGTTTTATTCGACTTAATTTTTTTGATTATTTATAATATGTGAAAACCGCATAGCGTGCTACTCAATATTTTTCAAATTCCGTTAAAAATCAAAAACATTCCAGCTATTTATAATTCATAGATTTTTCCCGAAGTGGAAAATATCGAGTAGAGTGCTTTCTTCTTCGACATTGCTGCAGTTACTCGAAATTTGATTTTTGGAATTTTTCTATACAATATGGACTGTTATACTTATAAGGAACATATTTTCAAATTCTTGAGACTTTTTGTATTACTTACGGAGTACCCCACGGAGATACGAATTTCTGCTTTTCATAATGTGACAATCCGTCCTCTCTATCGCATATTATTTAGCGCTTCATTTTTCTGAACATTTTGACGTACCTACCAACATCAAAATGTTTTGTTTTTCAATTACTGGTTTTTCTAAAGTTACTTTTTAGAAATAAATGACAGTTATCATTGTGCATAGATATATGTAGTGTATTATTTGTAATAGTTACGACAAATTGGAATAATTAAACATATAATTATGGGTAGTGCTCATCAAATATCAAACGATACTGACTATTGTCGCGAGCTTAAATCACAAATTTAATAATTAATCGAATATGAATCAGTCCGATGGCTCAACATACCGTTTAGTTTTAATATAGTAATTAAATGATATAATTATTGATGATTGAGAAACATATTATTATAAAATGTCAAAAACAGTTAATGTGTGTCGTATTCATATTTAATGTACAGAGTGATTCACCATGCACTGCAGTCATCAGGAGCCCTCATTTTATACCCTTAAATAATATATTTTTTTGAATTTTCAAGTACCTACTTATTCCAAGTATTTATATGTCATCGTATCCAATGTTGAGTTGTGTAAAATTATTATAAATAAAGTTTTGAGCCCTAAGCATACGTTTTTTTTACAATATCGATGCACCTGAATTGGAACTAAAACGAGTAGTTTCTGAGTTACTAAAACTTAATATAATCAGAAAAACAGTCTATAATAATGGTGTTTTACATAAAAATGATTAAATAATTTTGATAACATAAATAGGTATATAATTATTATACTCGGTCAGACTCTACGAGTCATAAAATGTTTATAATATATTAATGTAAATTACTTACTATAATTACTAGTTCAATAAATTCAGAAACTACACTGCTTGGAATTTAAATTTGTATATAATATTATAGAGAGTGCCTATAATAGTGTATGTTAAAACGGAGTACTTAAAGCACTCGTTTGAAAAAATAATTTTGTACTGCCACAGGACACCCCACAATATGGCATAAAAAATATGATTTCAATATTACGGATCGATATATTAAAATATAAATTATACTTTATTCCCGAACTTTAGTCGGTATTTCAAGGTCACGAGTCGTAGTCTCATAGAAAAATATATAATATAATATTATGCTTAACAACTATAAAATTATAATGCGTAATACGCAGCGTACCTACCTATAATTAATTATATTGTACAACGCGATCGCAAATTAATTACATCAACCTGTACCTGCAGTATACGCATAAGCTAACAATGGTCATCTGCTATTGATTGTTCAATATTATTATTTCATCAAACTCTGAAACGCAATCAATCACTTTAATATTATAATGCAGTTGAAGTCTTTGTGCAGCTGCAGATGCAGTTTTACGCTGTTTTTTACGCAAATTCCACGGAGAACGCATTCGATTTCCGATGATGTCAATATTTTGATGTCCACAATTGGATTCCTAAATAATGTTTCACGCGGTTAACCATGACGTACTCTGTATGGAAAACCAGTGGCGTACTCAGGATTTTTCAATTTGGAGGGAGGGGGCTAACCTAAGTAAATCAGAATTTGATATCCGTTACCTATATATCTATAGTCGTTATATTAGGTATCCTGTGACCGTAATAAACTTTACAAACAATTATTGATAACACTCAAAGTGTTTCTTCAAAACCGTTTTCAGAAATATCATGGTTTGTTTACTTTGCCTTTATTATTATATTATGAGATTTATAATACCATAACAAGGCCAAAAGGGGGGGGGGGGAGGATTCTCCTCTGGGCACGTCACTGTGGCCATTCACGAAGAGACGTCATCGTTTACGGTTTCGATATACCTACGCGTTTCATACCACATAATTATTATTATTATTATATTGCACTATAATAATTGCAGTAATAAAATACGAGAAAACCGTGGGGGGGGGTTTACCGATTAGAGGTATTTACGAGTACACTTTTTTGCAACAATTTATACAGATTTATTGTATTTTTTTTATTATCAGAATACCATACTATGACATTACTATTTAACGTTGTATAATATTATACCGATTCCTAAAATATTATGATATAACTCACAATCTGTATGAAATTGTACTAATTTATAAATTATTATTGTTTCTAAGTATAACTTTAATAATAATAATATACTGTTTTTCAACGTTTATCGATCAAATTACACAATACCATAATAATTACTGATATAGCAGCGCAGAGAGTGATTAAAGCTAAACACTTCTATTCTCGAAAATCATTAATGTTTTCGGGGATATTATATTTTCATTCTTATAGACGATATTTTGAAATCATGAAAAAAAAACGATTTTCAAAAAAAAAAAATCATTAGTTTTTTCGAAAACGGCTTGAGCTATGTAAAAAAAAAAACAACTAGCCGTTACTAATTCTAACAACCACTCTGTACACGTCGTTAAATTATTATAAAACCGCTTAAGTAATAACTACCTGTTAGTAATCGTTTACATAAAATATGTATAGATCAAGACGTTATTTCATTGGGAAAAAAAATCATTTTCAATAGGTTGATGTTATTATCATTATTTTTTTAATAACATTGCTATATTATTATAGCTCTATATAATAACGTTATTATATTGTATTGTATCGTACGGTCAAATAACCACAAAATAATATTATTATATTTTTATGGGTTTGAAAATAATATCGGTAGTTTTCAAATTAAATACTTTTTGTGGAAACACGTACAATATGGTTATTATTTCATACCTACATCGCACAGTACTATAATGATATAATATAGGTACATACCTATTTTGTTTTTATGAAAATACTATTATAAGCGAGTTTATTATTGCGAAATGCCGATATTAATCCGATAAACAAAACATATGACCGCGCTTTCCGTGGTGCATAAATTATAATTTTTAATGACTTGATTCTAAAAATAGAAATTAATGTGAGAGATATAAATAAAAAACCTAAAATCTTATAATTATGATATTAAGAATATATTATTATCGTATATACCTAAGTTTTTTTCGTATACGGAAGAGGGCGATTACACAATATCAAACAGCATATTATTGTAATTAATTAAAAATTATATTATCATAATAAGTCGTGCTTATGCAGCACTAGAATAGTGTGTAGAAAATGGATTACTATAAAAACGTTTCGATGACTGTTTGACTCGAATTACACCACGAAAATATTTTTGATCGGATTTATACTATGAATAGTTATCTCGTGACATGGCCACTTCACTGTACCTTTAATATAATATTATTTTATAGTATTAACGTATTACAAACGCAGCTTACCTACAAAAGTAGGAGAGTTAATGTAAATAATTAACTCAAGCCAAGAGAACATAAGATCGATAAGTTATAGAAGATAATAAATTGGCTCAGTTAAAAAGACCTTATTTACTTTTTAAATTATTATGTGGATCATATGAAGAGTGACTGCGTTCTTTCTAAATTTTCAAATACATAGAAAACAATTTTACTGAACTTTTATCATAATATACACTGTACATTTGTATATATACCTATTTTACTAATTTATTTAAGGCCATATCATATAATTATGCCTATCTAATAAAGTATCTATACAGAGTGTAACAGGAAAACCTAACAAATTAAATTACTTTTGTTCTAATCAATATATATTATATACAAATAATTTATCGACTATTGTGCAATAGTATAACATATTTTGTTTTTTCTTTTAATAATGAAAATAAAAATTTAAAGTACAATATAAATTCAAAACTTAAAATGTCTGTAAAAAATAACAATACCATACACGTTATACACGTGTATATACTTTATAGATTTTTTCATAACAGTATAAACTATTTATGAGATTGATTTTGTTTTAAATTTTCAATCCTTAGCTATAAAAATTAAACATTCAAAAATATTCTTGACTACAAAATAATTTGTAAATCATAGATGTATTTTTAAAATTTTTCAACATTTTTACTGTCCTAAAAGGAGAAAATGGACAAACATAAATGAAAAAAAAAATGTTAAAAACACATAATTGTTAAATCAATACATTCATCGCTCCGCTATAGATATTTAAAATATTGTATTTATTAAGAAAAATAACAGAAATATTTGTATTATTGTACCATTTGTACCTATATACCTAGTACCTTGTACCTATTGGATTACTTTTACTTTTAAATAGATACTTACTTATAAAACCATAAAAACAAAAACTTTTTAACTTGATGGATTATTTTTAAAAAAACTGTGAAAATAAGTTATTTCAACTGTCGAATAAACTAATTGTGTTCAGACTAGAAAATTAAGTAACTGTTGTAGTTAATGAACGCCTTTCCTATCTAATACCTAAAACTCAGTGTATACAATATAATATTACTATTGATAGTATCGACTAAAATATAATTATATAATATTATAATACTAAACGAATTTCATTTTTCTAGTAATAAAACCTGGTGTTAAAATTGGAAAGTTAAAATTAATGAAAATAAATCCAGTCACATCACTTTTACTCTCTAACAAAAAAAATGCACCAAAATTACATAAAAAAATTTCTCAATTCCAACCTCACTATATTATATCTATTCAATCACTACATGCTCAGAGAGTCAAACCTAAAAATTACTAGAGATACTAGAAACCACTAAAAAATCCGTTACCACAATTCACTTTTCGATCACCCAAACATCCGAGCAAAATATCTAACCAAAACAATGGCCGGCGATCCAACCAAAATAGGCTAATATGTATTATGCAAACGGTTTATCCCCATTTGGCGATACCACAACGTAAAAAAAAAAAAAAAAAACCGTTCGAAAGAGCGTAAAGAAAATGGTGTCACGACCTACTCCCCTAATCCTACCCCATAACCACGACCCAGGAGTCTCGTCATTGGGTGGCTTCTCCCATTAGGTCTTTGTGTTAAGCCTAATTTTCTAATTGTATTATCATACGCAAATAATGCAGGTCGTTTAAACCAACTACGCAGACACCGACGACGACATTAATTTTGTAAAAAATATTTTTCCTAGTTATAGAATAATATTGATAGACCTTTGCAGTTTTTTTTTTTTTTTAAACGAAAAGAGAAATCATTCCGAACACCCTATATGATAGGTAAATATAGTTGTCCGGTTTTGTGTGACTCCGGGTTTGCAGAAATATCTCTTTTAATAAAAAAACTAATCATTGTACACAGTTATAAGTACATTCGTATAAACGTGTATTCTCGCTGTGCGCTTTCTTCTCGGAGATATAGATATATGCAGTTATACGTCATAATTTATCGTAAAAATTAATGCGCCATCTCTAATATTATGCGCACGGCGAGTGACCGATGAAATTAAAAAATAACAATAAAATCGTGTTTTCCGGAAAACCGGTTTAGAGTAAGTCGTGTACGGTCGAGTGGCTCGCACGAAGCGGTAGAAAACGGGGAAAACCCCAGACACTCCCGGATTCTCGAGCGACCGGAAATCCCGTGAAAACCTCTCTCTCGCGTCCGATTTTGAAGCGAATTAAACAATTCAACAACATATCATTATAGAGCAAAACGAACAATAACAGTGATTGCACATAGAGGGGATGGGGCCGAGGAATGTTGCGAAGAGAACGAGTGCCTACGGTATAATAATATTATACCCGTCTACACTTTACGGTATACTCTTTTTAAAATTAAAATTAAGCGGTTAAAAATGCATCAAACCGGTTGTATCTATTTTGGTCGTACAAAAAACGAAATAGTAACAAAATATTGTGGACTAAATTTGTAGTATTTTCTTGTAATCAAAATAATTTAATCGATAACCTGTATAGGCACAGTTACGATATGCTTCTAATAATAATAATAATATATAGCAGTTAAATTATTGTTATCGAATCAACGTGATGAATGAAAAAAAAAATTAAAATCCTACGATTTCGACGAAAACCTTTTTGTCATAACAGGTAAAGATATTTGTTTTTTAAGAGGGGATATGACATGACGTCTACCTACTGTACCTACGTCTTGTTTATGAAACGTCTAGAGTACGATACAGCTGGGAAGAGTGCGTATATATTAATATTATTATAGAGGTGTATTATTAATTATATTGCTCGGAGGTATTAATAATAATAATATTATTAAAAATAATATTTATGTACAACCTAACGATTAACGAGTCGCCGCCGCCCGTCCGTCCGTCCGTCGACCACTTCCACGACCACCGCCGACGCCGCCGATTGGCGCACGCGCGAGCACACGGTCAATGCGATATGATTTTTTTTTATAAAACGGTCGGCAGCGCGGTCGCTCGTGGTCAGTACCGAGTTCAATGTCAATATCAGAGGAACCGCAATCGCCACTGCAGCAGTAATAGTGCCGTCATCACACTTCGCGATCACAGTTCTTGGATATTCGGCGACATAAATCATAGAATTTCCGTACGCGACGATAATATTGTATTTTACAGGCGGTTTTTGTAGTTCCACTCCGTCTCGACGTGTTGTACATCCGTTTCGCAATCGTTTTACAGTCGTAATCTATAAATTACGATATTCGCGAGTTTCGGCGTTTGTCGTACATTCATACCGACTGCTTAGACGGTTCGCAAACGACGTGACACGATAATAATATATTGTCATAATATATTATACCAGCTGATACCTAGGTATACATATACATATTCCCGTCGACCATCAAGATATTATAGTCCGCCACGATGTACGTGAACCCGTGGATCAGGAAACACTCGACCATCAGACAGGTGATCGACAAGCTGCTGTCGATCAACACGAACAAGACGAAGAAGTTCGACGCGATGCTGAACAAGAAAAAGCACGCCGGAAGTAACAGGAGGACGACGACGACGGCGGCGGCGGCGACGGCGACGGACAAACGACGCAAGTGTTAGCGTCGGCCGGAAGTGAGACGAAAGTCGTGCAGCGGTTTTATTTTTTTCGAGACAAGAAAATAATATGTCCGTCCGAAAATGTTCCTACCTATGTATAATACACTATTATTATATCATCGTTCATGCTACAAAATATAATATGATATTTGTATACCGTGGTCACGAGAGAGACGCTGCCGCCGAAGAATATATAATATAATATAATATACCTATGACATTTAATATAATATAATATACGTTTGCTTTACGTTTCGTACCATCGTATCGTAGTATAACTATAGTATAGTATTATTATCTATTATAGCCGTATAATATAGTACAATATATAATAATCGAGGCCGCGAACGAAGACGCCGCATATATCCAATATTATGATTAACGATAATATTATTATATGTACGCCGATTGTAAATATATTTATGTATAACATGCAGCACAAGTACAAGGCGTCTCACACACCGAGTTCGGGAGGTAAGCAAATTTAATTTTTTCGCTTATTTACTTAAACGCGCGTTCCTCGGTTCTTACCCAATACTAGGTAGAGTATAGTTACCTATGAAATAATACGACGAATAAGAATATTGTTCGCAATGCAGCTACTCTGTATAGTAGGTACCTACGGTTTTTAATAAATCGCCCACACGTATATAATACACGGTTTTCCAAAAGGTCTTCAATACGTTTGGCGTTGATCCGGATGCACCGTTTTCCATACATACAATTATTATACATTTTCAATCATGTCCATGGTTTTGCGATAGGCCAGCTAAATCGTATAGTTATCGTAAACTCGTAATAATAATAATATTATATTATGTGTAGCCTATAAAATTGGTGTTATAAATTATAATATGCTTAATCTATTATGTCTGAGAAGCACACAATCGATCCCAAACGAAGACCTCATATACCTACGCGATCGAGGAGTGCTGTTCCATAATAACTGATTAAATTCGGTCATTTTTTTATAATTATTTTTACTAGTCTATTATTACTATATGTACATACACTCGCGAGTCTCCTGCACAATATGTGCACATCAAACGCACAACGTAAATGGCATTAAGCTCGTTTAATATTCGATTCGATGCGTTCGTCCTTTATAATATTTCGCCGCACACGACGCTGATGCCCACTCGCATACCTACACACGCACTCGTCCGATTTTGACGATGCCTTAAAAACGGAAATCGAAATGAATCCCTAAACCTTAACTTATCGGCAAGAGCTCATAGAATATATTTTGTAATACTTACCTATATCGACAATTTTTTCGTCGGTCGCGACTGATTTCGTCAACTATATTTTGAGGTATCGGTGTAAAGACGATTTAAAACCAATTTACGCTCCAATAACGTCATATGTATAGTGTACGATATAAACGTACAGGTTCATCGTATTTCACCGTCGATTTTGGTTACATTTTTTGCGTATAAATAATACAACTCGCGTACGCGTAATATCTTATTAATACGATTGAGTTTTCGCTTTCGTTTGTCTGATAATGACATAACGACGTCGTTCAAATATTGTAACGTCTTGTAAACACCCGAGTGCAATCGAAAATCAATCAGTCCTCTGCAGTGCGGATATAATGGGTTTTCGTATTCGCCAGGTTGTAATAACGTCAATGGTATTATAATCATATTATTGCGATATACAATATAATATAAGTAACGAGCACGGCGCCTATTTAATATAATAGTGGAATGCGAGCACCGCATATTTGACATTTTATCACGAAACCCATTTGTACGCGCGATTGATAAGGACGGGTTTATGTGGGATATCAATTGGTATAATATATATTATAACGCCCATTACACACATCTATACTTCTATTGTATATATATAATACGCCTACACGTGCTTCTGCATTCGGCGCCCGATAAAACGATCGGTAAAACTTTTAATACATTATATTATATTTACCTCGTGTCCCGCTAAGAATTCAACAATAATACAGAAATCGGCCCCCGTCGCCCGTGGAGAGGACCAAGAGTGACGACATCCCGGTGGCCATGGTCAAGGACTCCTAGCTCGGACGAAAACCGCTAAAAAAATGCGATCTCTAATATTTCTCGTAGGCCGTAGCCGGTTTTTCCCTGTTCGTTAGCGTTTTCGATGTTTATTTATCGTCTGGAAATTGTCGTGTAATATCTTTAAGAGAAAAAAAAAAAAAAAACGCTTCTTCCGTTTCGTTGACCTCTGCAGCCGCCTGCAGGCGGATGAGAATGCCTGCACCTAGAAAAATACGAATATTGTATTATTTAAACCGCTACTATCAGAGGCACCGGAATCTTTGATGATATTATTCTAAACAATAATATTATAGGTTATAAAAACACGATTTTTTCAACCACGTTTTAAAATTGTTCGAATCTCTCGCCAAACCCATATTATTTGTACGGTTTTCGTTCAAATTCTTTCATTTTTTTTTTTTTTGTATATATTATAATATATCGTATTGTTATTATATTATATGTTTCTTATTCCATATAACTTTTCTACTTTTTGTTCTGGCGATTTATTCGTTCGCCTACTCCTCGCCGACAAACGCACACCGCTCCACGATAATTGTTTTTGTTGTTTTTTTTACTATATAAGGTACTATTGTTTGTTTTTTACAGCTGTTTGTCGGGGTCGACCGGATATATTATTATAAACAATACTTCAAAGTCCGGAACATATCATTACGATATGACCACATATAGTGTTGTACGATGAACCCACGCCAAGTATATTCTGCTGCCGGTTCACATTACCGCCAATTTAGTCACAACGGATTTGGACTGTTTGTGGAATATCATCATCATCATTATCATCATCATCACATTATTATTATTATATAATACCGACGACCACGGAGACGGATTCGCGTTCTCGATGAGGGACGACGAAAGACGACGCATCGTCTGCAGCTATATCAGATTTACGTAGAAATAGGTGAGGACAGTTTATTGTGATTATAATAATAATAATTTAATTATATATTTTACCTACCAGCTACATAATTATTGTCAAACATCGTTATCGTATGGAAAATATATATATCTAAATCGATCGATACGATTCCGCTGCATTCCTATATAGCCGACATAACGTACGTTTTCCCGGCGTAAAATTATTATACGTAAAGTCCACCATGTCCCCATAATTATATAAACGAGACTCGTTGTTGTTAACTAGGTACATGATATTATTAAGGTTTAATGAAATCTCTGTCATCGTTTCAGACGACCGTCGTCGATTAATAAATAAAAAATGAAAAATAAAATAATTTTTTGTTACAATTTAATCGCGTAGGTATTATTATTACGAAACAAAACACGATCTTACGAATATTCAAATGATTAGATAAATTATTGCATCAGAAGGGTTGGGTGTGACCGCCATTGTAATAGACTGCAAATCTGACAGAAACGAGGAGTTGGAAAGGTATATTTCGCTCATTATAATATATAATAATATTATTAATACAATATCTTGTATTGTGGACTACCGTTGTGGAATTTGCCACGTTGCTTCTCTCGGAGATATCGCATGACGTCGAGTTATTAAATAATATAATATTAAAACATATTATGACGGTTAAATATTCCAGTACAAAAATGGCTGGTAATATTATACACAAAGCCCTTGGTTTTGAAACCGAAATTCGGAGGGGGTGGAGTAATGCACACGGTTTATCGTCGGACTACACGCGATATTATACATAATATTATAACGATTTGAATAAATTATAAACCGTCGACCAGTATATTATTATAATATATGACACGCGGTGACATTTCGGACAAATAGACGATATACGTTCGCTAATTGAAAACAGCGGTCGAGTCAACGAACGAGTCGACCTGCGTCTTTAAAAATATATTAAAACGCCATAGCGATCGTCGTCGGTAATATTAAATTTTATTTGTCCGCGTCAATCAATGATAATAAATAAAATATAATACGACCAAAGTACCTATATTATAATGTGTATTAATTGTTAATAATTTGTGGGTCGTTGTCGACGTAGATCGTGATATACAATTAGGTACCTACTCCTCGCCAACTCGAATATCGTAGTAATTTTAACGTTTAACCTCCATATTATGTTATTATTATTATAATATACCTAAAATTACGTTATAATCGTATATTTATATTTATTTGTTCGTTGCTTGTTTCCAGATTAAAATTGTAACTGGTTATACAGTTGAGTCAGAAAACCTATCGGGATTACGAATACTACTTGAAGATGACATACGAGACAACTTTTATTTACCATTTTCGACGTATGTGCTTGTAACATTGGTTTTCATTTTTACGTGTAATTTTTTTTTTTTTGTATTATTAGATTAATTTTATTGTATTTGTATGAGTTTACCACTTTTGCTATTTTTATATAAAATATATTATATTTATTTAAAAAGATTAGTTTTTCTATAATATGTTCATAGAGACAAATCAACTCATTATGTGCGTATTACTATTTATTAATTGCCTGTATACTATACAGTGTATAGTTATTATTATTATCTTATAGGATAGGTACCGTGTCCGATTTTCTTTATTGGGTGGAAAATCGTTATTATACTTCGGTAAATGATGATTTGTTGTTATAATATGTACTTATATACAATGATACTCTGCTCGTTATATTATAATCGTATATTCGTATATATACGGAGAATATAGCAAATATTTGAAATTTATCAAACCTAGTTTGAGCATAAAACTGTCAAATACTCTAGTGTACTGCACTTGCAATGGTGTATTTTTGGCAGATGTCCATAATACACACCTCCTGTCATAAAAAAATGTGATAGAAATTTTTAATATTATATCAATATAATATAATAAAAAAGGAAAAAACGATTTGACCCAATTCTCATATTTTATTTTGGTTTGCTCGAAAGACAAGATTAATATACATTCAAATGAAAACCCATTGTTTTTAATAATTTATGGCATTTATTTTTATTTTTTTATCTACACACCTCGTTTTCAAATTAATAGGTATTTTGAATCATTTTACAACTGGCCTATAATAATGCGTTAAACATAAATTAGCAATAATAATTGGCATTATCGATGGTGAAGAAACGCACAGCGCGTCTACTGTTTTAATTATTAATTTGTTGAAATATTTTAATATCTATTATTTAATATTTGGTATTATAGAGTTTAGAGTCTTAAATCGCTTTTATATTTATCGACAGGGAAGGCACATTATCGCCTGTATTTAGATAGCAAGTAAAGTATTTATTTTAATTAGCATTTTTACAATAACACATAATTACTCGTATTGATCTCTATAAATATTTAAATGACAATTTAAATTATGACTATTATATAACATCCTCTTGAAGATTTAAGTACCTTGGTAGTTATACCTATACCTAAATAGTAATATTTTCCGATAAAAATTATTGGATTGCCAAAGTATTATAGAATTTGTAGTCATTTATATAGATTATTGGTACATTGAATGTATATTGCCAAATATGATAAATACAATTAATGTTTCGCATGATAATTCGATACCTGCAGCGGAAAATGATCGACATACAGTGCAGTGTACTTTTTATATATATATTTTATTATATTATTATAAATTATAATATAATATTCCTTTAATAACAATCTGTACGATCAGAACAAGTCGGGAGCAATAAATAACTATATTATTAGGTACCTACTAAAACGAAAGGTTTTTATGTATCGACATTTTCAGAAAAGTGTTCTGCTTTCGAAGATGAAATTAAAAATGTATATAATATCATGTTGAAATTCAAAATGTAATAAGCTTAAAAAATTACAATGAGGAAAAATATTTAAAAATAATTTTTGAATAAAAACGTTTAGTTTTGTAACGACTTGAAACCATGTAAAAAAAAATATTTTCAAAAAAATTTGTATATTTTTTGAACACATTATGAGTGTTTTAAGTTAAATGAATCACTCGGTATATATAACGGTATGCGATTGCGATGTACATAATATAGTTTCTCGCATTGGTTGAAAAGGAAAGTGTCGCATGTCTAAAATACATTATTTTCTGTGAACCTAACCATTGAATTAACCGATTCATTTTTGTTTTTCGAAAATGCTCAGTGTTGTCATTTGGGGGAGGCATTTGACCCTGTCTGAAGCAACCCGTTGGGTCGGTGTCCGGGTTTTTTCCGTTCAATCATGGTTACACTTTATCGGCACAAGGCATATGGCTATTTTTATAATATTTTGAGAAAAATATGTTTTATTGTGCACAAAGAAATTATTGTTGTCACAATCATAAGTTGTTAATTTTATTATAATAATTAATGCTGTCGCGTGCACGAAAGTTGGTACATGTATGTGTGTGTTTTATGAATAGGAACATTATATTATGTGCTCGCGAGCGGTTTTTTCAAAAGTTACCCATTTGGGCTGGTCAATATTTTTGCCCCCCTCCTTTCTATGGAAAACTGAAATCACGCCACTGTTCCTATCTGTAACGGTTTCGCTCAATCGCCATATACAATTAATAACATACTATTAGCTATAGGTATATAAAGATGTAATATTTTGTAGTCAGGTTTTCGCAACGTTTTGTTTTTAAATTGTTTTATCGTAACTACTGCAAACGTATTGTTTAGCATCACGTGTTTTTGTTAAAGATTTAAAACTGAGTAAAAGAATTTTTTTTTTTTTTGTATAATATTATATTATTATAGTTTCGTTGTTGCGGTGGTTTGACGAAACAAAGATGACCGACGGGCAAAGAGCAAAATGGCAATTGAATCTCCGTTTCTCGTACACAATCATATAATCATATTAATAAAAGGTACCAACATAGGTACCTATGTCTATATAATTAATTCAACATACGCTCTGTATAATAATATACTGCATATATTATATTTTATAGATATAGGTACGGTTCGCGCGCACACATTGGAGATCTCACTGATCACTGCAGAAGAAAAATTTATCATCTCGGAGCAAAGTCGGAAGGTTATCGTGGTCGAGCAGCTAAAATAATAATACAATAATAATAATATATTATTATCGGACTCGGACGGGCGCGCACGCGCACTTGCGGAGAAGACTGCTTAACGAACAAAAAAAATATACATCTATATGTCTGCATGGAAATGGGAACAGTACCGTTCTGACATAATATATAAGGAAACGCTATATTAATTATAAATGTAACGGAATACGAATTATGGTTTGTTTAATAATGTGATAATGGGAATGTTTTTCCACAACCGATTGAACCGAACCTTCATATGATGAGGTTATACTTTATATTAATTACCCAAGTTAATAGATACGGCTCGGTCACAACATTTCGTTGAAAATATAAAAACTTTTCGTATATAACTAATCGTCTTGGTTCATGATTTTTTTAAACTTCAAGTTTCGCAAGTATTTAGGTACGGTTTGATTGTTTTAATGAAAAACACTCGAAAAACTTTGACGGGTTTGAAAGTATTTTTTTACATAATTTAAACTACTCGACATATTTTCTATACAAAGATGATCTATTCTATGAATCACAAATATGTTTTTATTAGTAAAATACCAACGAAAACCTTACGAAAAATCGGTCAAAAACAAAAAAAGAGTATCACCAGTTAAAACATATTTATGTTAAAAATTTTTTTACTACTATTGTAATACTTATAATTTTTTTAAGTTTTTACATCATTTGGAAAAAAACACACATTTTAATAACATACCTATATAGTGGCTATAATACTCTAATGCGGAACGTTCTTCAGAGAATTTTAATATATACAAATTAAAACTCTAACGAGTATTTAATATTAGTACAATTTTAACTATAGATGAGAGGAGTGTAACAGCGGTACCCCGCCAAAAACATTGCTCCACCACTCCGTTAATCAAAACATAATAAATACTTGTAAGTTAAAATTAATATTACGCGTTAAAAATTTACTTTGCATACATATTCGATATTCTCAGAAACATAATCTGCTTCGGAATATAAAATAAACAATATACGTTTATGTCCAACAAAAACTTGAAACAGTAAAAAAATATAATGTTTTTTCCAAAAATGTTGTTTTAAGTAATTACTTAATTCAAATTTTACAAAAAAAATATTTAAAAAAACATTAGTGCTTTTCAAGGTAAAATGTGTTAACGGTTTAGCAATGGGATCAGCTATATAGTGTATAAATAATTATACATTTCAGCTGTATCAATAGTCATGCTGAGCACAATATGTTTTCGTTTATTTTTTCACGATAAATGAAAGCTAAAATTATAAAAT
The DNA here is from genome assembly GCA_027563435.1 of Nasonovia ribisnigri. Classification (NCBI taxonomy): domain Eukaryota; kingdom Metazoa; phylum Arthropoda; class Insecta; order Hemiptera; family Aphididae; genus Nasonovia; species Nasonovia ribisnigri. The sequence goes on along the minus strand of JANEHU010005085.1, from coordinate 106,624 downwards.
ACCTGTCATAACGTTTTCGCTAAAATAAAATTAAAAAAATATAAAAACACTCATACCTCATCCTTAAAAGCGTGTTTTAAATTTTCCCTACTTAGTGAATATAATATAATATGCTTAAATCCTTAAAAGTGCACCGATGTGAAATCGCTGTCCAGCACACAGTGATATTTATTTATTTATTCCTTGTTGGTAACCTAACCTGACCTAACCTTTAATGGTAAAAATGATATTGGATTTAAAAAAATAGGTAAATAGAAATTAAGTTGAAAGAATCTTTAAATTGTAAAAAGGAAGTTTTACTTCAATAATGCAGTGATACAACGCAGTAGAACGTACTCACGTGCGTGAAGTTGGCCCACACACTCAAAATCTTCATCAATAGTTTGCGAGTTAATTGCGAGAATTTGCGAGTTAGTCGTTTTTGAGCTGCACACAAAATAAGAATGGGTGGGCCAAGTTCACGTAGCCCATCCATATCGCTCAAAAAGTTCGAAACTTATACCAAAAGATGCGTCTAGATTTGCGAGTTCACTTTCAGAATTTGCGAGTCGACCCTTTACCCACAAAACCCAATTTTCGACCGTGAAGTTGGCGCACCCATGTTGTCCTATAACTTCGAAATTGGTATCAAACGATAGCGTGTTATTTGCGAGAATTTGCGAGTTCACTTTCAGAATTTGTTAGTAAGCCGTTTATGAAATATTGATGGGTGGGCCAAGTTCACGTAGCCCACCCATTCTTATTTTGTGTGCAGCTCAAAAACGGCTAACTCGCAAATTCTCGAAATTAACTCGCAAAGTATTGATGAAGATTTTGAGTGGATGGGCCAAAGTGAGTGGGCCAACTTCACGCACGTAACGTACTCACCTAGTTTGTTATATTCTCTAGTATAGTTACTGTTGTATGTATTATTCTTATTATGCCCAACTACTTATTATAGAATTATCGGATTTTGATAAAATAAAAATTATAAATTTTGGTCGATTCTACAGAACAGTGTCATTATTATACCCGCAGAGCGTATTTCTGTGGATAAAATTTCTTTGGCACCGGGTGCCTTAATAGTTAACATTTTTGGCGTAAAAAAAAGTTGTTGTGTTTAAAGCCCACCAAAGTACCTCTGACCTATGTACACTACTTAACTAGTAAGTCAGTGACGCACACTTAAAATTGGGAAATAAACAAGAGATTTTGATTGTTTATATAATATTATTTAGAATATTTAAACAAAAAAAGATGATTTATTTTATAAATAAATTTTGTTATCATATATAAACAGTTATAAAATATTTTACGGATTAAATAATTGTTTTTGTTAAGTATGCCTACAACGTTTATTTGTCAATGTTTGTCAATGGTGAACCATTTGATGATCGGAAATTGATACATACATATAATATATAGGTACTTTAATATAGGTATAGGGAAGTTTTTTATCAAACACGATTTATAAACATATAGAAATCATTACATTTTATACTATGACACAAAGTGAAAGCCATACAGTAATATTATTAAATCAATATTTAAACAAAAAAATATTAATATTGAAATAGACAAATGTTGATAATTTCAAACCGCAGATTAAGGATTGACGTTGGAGTTGAAAAATTGAAAACTCCCGTTGATAATTAACGACGAAAATTTTAATTTTCAATTAACATTTTCTCAGTTTTTTAGTAAACTTTATTAGGTACCGCGCCAAACCAATTATGATTAGTAGATAATGACATTTGTATGATGGTCATGAGTGTTTTAGATTTTGATTAATTCTGCCCACCGTTCAAGGAAATTAATTTTATTCGACTTTCCGGTGTTTTAAATGATATATTAATCTGTAAACCGCGGTCTTCACGTGTATTATCGTACACTCTACACCTTTTTTCATTAAAAAAAATAATAATAATTGTTTGAACTGTAGAAGTTCTCAGAACTTTATTTATCTAAATATATTTTGATATAGTAGGTAATATATGCAATATTTAATACCTGTATTATTTTTTTATCGGACTACTTAGCATTATATAATTGTTTGATTATAATTACAGTTAGGTACCTATTCAACGTTTACAATTATTAATATTTAACTCACTATTTAGGTCAGTATTATAGATAATATTGTTACATTTGACGCACAAACCGTCCTATTTAAATGTTAAGTGTTGTACGATGTACTGCTTTGGGTCAGGTCGATAATAAAACTCAATAAATATAATATAACATATTATTATTATTACTATTGATTCGACTGTCTTTATGGACGGAAATTAATTACACAAAGGCCGATGTGGTCAATTTCAAATCTGACGAAATTATTTACAGTTTTACAATGGAACTTTGATAGGAATTATTAACGTTGTACGTAATACATTTTTCGTAGATCAATAATTGATTCCAGTTAATAAAAAAAATAACAATAATTGTATATCTCATAATATTATACTATAACATGTTGTATGTGTATTATTATTATCTCCACTAATTTTTTTTTAAATCAATATCTTTGTTTCGCTTCGAGGACTTGGCCATTAACGCTATGCACATAGGTTTACATAATTATTATTGTAATTGCATGTTTGAAATTGTTAAAACGCTGTAGACGATATGAATGAAAAATGACTAAGCCATATAGGTACCCTATTATAATAAACTGTTCATTTATTAGGTTGGAATATAGTATATATTTTATTTTATATATTCTACCTATCTGCAGTGGCGTACGCAGGATTTTTCTACTGGCGGGGGGGGGGGGGTTTGTAAAATTTGTTAAAAATTTAATATTATTATTGTTTGGTAACCTTGGTGGTAGACGGTCTTCGTTTGGATTGTTTTTGATTAATTATAGTCTTTTTTTCTAAAAAAGTCGATAAAAAATTATTCGTTTGGTGAAAAAGCTTAGAAACTCAACACAAAGTTCCTCATAAGCTTCATTATGGCCATTTAAAAATATTAACGATAGAATATGGTTTTAAATTTCAAATTTATACAAAACCACTATAAATTTCTAGTTAAAAGCGTAGCGCGCATGCCATAGTATCATATTATTATACAATATAATTGAATAATTTGTGTAATGTATTGATTTAGTCATTTGCATATTCGATTTTTTTTCAAAGTTTTTTTTTGTATTTATCACACTTAATGTTGTTTAAACGTTGTGAAAGACAATTTATAAAATAATGCAACTCACCCATTTAATTTCAAAAAAAGTATAAAGTTACATCAAAAAACAAAAACCTATTATTGCTCGATAAAAAAAAGAAGCAATTCACGTGATCAAATTATCACAGCATCGGTGGTAACACGTTTATGATTGATAACTGTATAGATATTGTAAACATCATTAATCTCATTATGTACCTACCTATATATCATAAATTTATAACGATGTGTAGAAAAATATTCATCGTTAAATTGTTGGATAATACTACAGTACCTACTATTATAGTCACTTGCACCGATTAAATGTGCTGCAATAATAATATATAATAATAAATTGTACTAAATATAGATACAAATGAGCTTGAATGGAAACGACGATGGATAAACATCGATAATACATTACTATATAGTTTTACGAATAATTAGTACGTGTAGTCGATAGTAAATTAAAAATTAACAAGACGAAAAAAAAGTTATTTATTCGATTAAAAATTTAAATATAAAACATTATCAAAATTATCAAATTCGACCGTAGATTAAAACAATATTCTAATTAAAAGTTAATGATCAATGCCACATCGAGAATTACAAAGGTAACAAAAATGTGATGTGTGAAGATGTCTATACTTACACGTAAGTGTATCTATGGGGTAACAATAAAAGTCCCATTTTTTTTTTTTTTTAATAAATCTAAACGAGTTGAGCAAATAAGGACAATGTTTAGTTATATAATTGATAATTATATAATATAATATAATAAGCTGATCATAACAATTTATACCAGCAGGCTCATATGCATAACATATTATTGCATTACTTTTCCACGAGTTAGTTTATGTACACAAGTAATACAATGGTTACAATACACCGTGATAAAAAAGTGATTAAAAAAAATCGGTCCTCTTTAAATTCCACCGAAATCAATAATAAGTAAATATTTTTTGCTGTACCTATTTATTGATGTTAACATCTTCGACCGTATTATTTTCACGGATAGAAATTCACTTCTCTTCAACCACGATAAGTATATATAGTTACCGATATAAATACCATAAATACCTATATGATGAATGTACCAATAATATATACATTTCATGTATAACCAGTATTATAGAACAGAGACAAAGAGTTAAGACTCAATACAATAACACTTTCAACACGGTAGCTATTTTAGGAGATTCTAGGTCAAGACAGGGAAACTAATACAGTTGTGGAAGACGACGTGCGAGATAAAAATAGCAAAAACAATAATATGTATAATATATTATACCGATCTATCAGTAAGTTTTAGTGGATAAACGAAAGTCTAATGAAATAATTTGTTTCGTTTAATATTTCACAATTAAATATCGTACAGGGCGATTCGCCAAGCATGCTCACCCCCATTTTTTCCTTTAACTATTCAAATTCTGATTTTTTGAATTTTTAAATATACTCAGTGATCTTTTTTTCAAGTTCTTGATTTTTTTTTTCTACTGGTTAAGTCGATACAAACTTCTGTTTTTCAAAAAATTCTCCCCCTTTTTACTGTATATTATTTAGTGATATATTTTTTTTAAAAATTTCGATGTACCCAATTAAAAATTCGGAAGAGTAGTTTCTCAGTTATTAAAATGTTTATTCTAAGGATAACAGTTCTCAACAGTGGTTTTACAAAAATATAAAAATAGATGTAATACCTATTGGATATAGTACCTATTTATTATACTTGAACAATTTTTACAAATTATTTATGTTGATATATTATTATTGATCACCAATATTTTTAAATCACCTTCACAGTCTTCTTTATCTTCTAAACCCATTATCATGGATCTATTATCCTTAGTACAAAAAGATAAAATAAATAACTATTCGAAAACTTCTTGTTTTTTAATTTTGTTTCTTTTACGTCAAATTTTTCAGAAAAAATATTTAGTAAATAAATTCCATTCAAAACGTGGGGGGAGGGGTTCTCGTTTGAAAAGCAGAAGCTATTGAGTCACCACAGGACTGCGTACAAAAAAAATTAAAGAATTAAAGACCTAAGTACACTAAAAAATTTCAAAAATCAGAATTTCAGTAATTTCACATTATTAAAGGAATACACGGGGGTGAGCACTCTTATTGAATCATCCTGTGTAATACCTATCTACAGGATATCATTCTAAAACAGTCACACTTTTTTAAGTCATGTTTACAGTCGGCAATTGATTGAACGTGACATTGGTACAACTATATTATAATTTACATTGTACACAGTACATTGTCCATGAACTAGTAATGGCAAACGGGTTGCTATATAATATCTCGTTTTTTTTCTTTACACGGTAAATAATAATACCTATTAATTATCGTGTTTCAAAGTAGCAATGCAGTTTAATAATATTTATCCAATGTAAATATTGACCTCTAACAAAACTAAAACTGTGCTGCATCACAGAGCTGTTTATAAGGTATTATATGTCAAAATGTATGAAGCCCGCGGACAAAGGATTTTTAGTAGTACATTTTAATAATAATTATAATAAGACAACGTAATATTGGAATATGTTACTATATGAACAATAAATACATTTTCAGTTTATTTCACTCTGTATTCAGTTATAATTTCACAAAAATGTGAATCTTAAAAACAATCGAACCGATAGAAAACATAGGCGTTTCTAAATAAAACAATTTCATTTTTTTGGAACGTTTTGTAATATTTATAATACCTACATGTAATATATTATAATATTGTTACTATATTAACTAGGATATATGTTGTGAAAGTATTAGATTTCGAAAATTATTTGTTGATGGATGGTGATAAAATTAGTATACTCATAGAACTACCATCAAATATTTAGTTCTAAATAGGCGTGACATATTTCGTTACTTGAAAAAATTCTTAAGTCTTACACTTAAAACTAATTGATTTTTTTATGTTTCCTTTAATGAGAGCGATTCAAAGCAATTTCTATTTTAAGTGAATATAACAAAATGTTTTCAAAAAATTAGGACCAATAATATTAACAGAGTAAAGAAAAAACCTCATCATCGTTCAAAATGACCAGGCACTCGTAAAACGTAATGTCGGCTGTCGGTAACCAGCTGGGTCAGTTGCAGCATACCGGGTATTAGGTAACACGTTAACATGTTCTGCAGAAACGCCGTCGCGTTGACGAGACGTTTGGTCATGTCATCTGGATAATAAAATATAGGCCTAGGGATAATGCCGAGTGTCCACCTTAGTCGTGCAGTGTCCCGTATATTTTAAATGTATAGGTAACAAAATGTCGGTAAAAAGTTACTCACAAGTCAAGTAACTCCACTGCACGATACGCGGTGAAAACCTGTTCCCTAGACAGCTATATTATAGTCGTTTGCTCGTGATGTGCAGTACCTATTACCATGGTATCGTTTGGTCAATGCGCCTTGGAGTGGCGGCCACCGATCCCACGATATATATAAATATGATAGGAATATTGAACTAGGAAACCATACATCGTACGTACGGTAGGTACCTATCAACTGTAACCTGCAACCGCGGTCGCAAACCGAAGGTTTTGGAGTGTATATAATAATCGCCGACGGTTACTTCCGTAGTCTCACCAGGCAATTATTTTTGACGTGGTGCAATACATCGATAAAAAATATAATTTATAACCGATAAACGGCGTCGAAAACCACAACGTCCGTACGAAACGATCGTAATACATAGGTAGACAGTGTAACTCGTAACTACAAATCTAGGCAAGTTTATGATAATTTTTAGTCGAGTTAGGCTAAGTTGATATAGAAAACATTTTAAAAAGTTGAATGTTTATGTTTATCCTTAGGTAAAAGTTATGTGAAAACTTGCAACACTAACAGATAAACTCGTTTAATTTATTATGGTTTTTTTTTTTTAATATGGTTCAAAATAATAAAAAGTAAATGTTTATGTAATACATGCATCATCGAAAATTATTTTATTATATTTATTGTTTTATTATTTACGAATGAACGTAACGTACATTTGATTAAAAGTAACTCGTTATTTATTAAGTTTAAATCAACAAAATTCAGTTTAGTTGAATTAAAAAAAATTAAAATCATCACAAATTTAACTTTTTAACTAGTTTACGCCCAGGCTCGAGTGTAAGTATAAGTCTTCGACATAATATATTATTGTGTACAATATCAAAGTCGAAATAACGCGACCGTGCGTCGATCGGCATCGCACTTCGCTTATTGATAATAATTTTTGAATAATTAAACGATTTCAGTAGGTACGCGAATATAATATTATAGTCTCGCCCGAAACGTGTAAAAATTGTTTCCGTTAATTTTTTTAAGACGGAACAGTTGTATAAAACGGCATGTGCGAATATTGCGTCATAACTATAATACATTTAGATCCACGCTTATATGCCCACCGGCGTGTTTACCCGCGGAGATCGTGGCTTCAAGGTCCCTATGGGTGTGCGCGATTCGCAATATATCGTATTATAAGTTTGTCGAAATGAGAGAATAATAATAATAATAATATTGTATTAACGACCGGCTCGTGTGTTGCATTCGAAACGATACACTCGCCCGACCATAGGTACGAAATATAATAATTAAACTATACATCGAATACATTATTAGGATTCCGAATTCCGATTTTATTCAACCTGTTGCGTAATGAACCGTATAATTTTAACCCTAAAATTCATCAGAATAATAGATTAATAGTAAATGCACTAGATAATATGCTAAACGCATAAAAATATAAAAATTAATAATATTGACGAAATTATATTATACGCAGTATAATAGGAATTATTATTCCTTCAAGGTTTTATGTGCGAAAAAAAATATATATCGTGTGCATAAAGGTACACTGATTCGCTTATGTTATTTAGAGTTTTAAAATATCGGAGAATTGATTTTATTAAATTATATCGTGAACGTATACTTTGTTTATGTGAATAATATAAAAAACTGTTATTGTATTGTATCTCATCAGACTAAACGGTCATAAACTATTTACAGCGCAACAGAAAATTTTTAAATGTTGATTTATTGTATCGAATAATAATAATAAATTAACAAGTCATAGCCCGCAGTAGGAATTCTAGTGATAACCGATTATATTATACCATTATTTATACCTTGTTTATAATATAATAGTTATAACTATTAACATCGACATAATTCGTAAACGTAGCGCGATCACACGTAATTAGACGTAATCACACGTAAATATCACACATTATAGGTATCGATGTTTTCTGTGTGTAACCATATAGTAATAATTTTTAATAATCTACCTATAACCGTATAAATTTAAAAGAAAAAGAGAAACATTTTTCATAACTTCGTTGAAATATTTCAAAACGAGTGAAATATTTAAAATTCAAAACCTCCCTAAACTATTATAATATATAAATCGACAGGAATATATCGTTTAACTCTCATTACCGCTGTCCTGCACCGTAAATTAAATATATAATTAAATTGCAACACTTATTGTAGACCATGGCAGTTTTTCGACATCGGTCGGCTACAATTTTAACCACACCAACGAAACATGAAGAAAAAGGTCAATCAATATTATAGGTTCTGAGAGGGCGCGATGAATATGTATTGATTTTACGATGGTGTGTGTGTTTATTTTTTTTTTCGCGTGTCTTTCATCAGGAGCAGTAAGAATGCTTCAATATTAAATTATAACGTCGTTTCTCGAATAGGAAATTGGATCCAGTTGGTACTTTTGAGGGGTTAAAAGCGAAAAATTCTCAATATTTTTCTTAACAATTTGGGAAAACTATATGTAAAGAACGCTACTCGATAATTTCATCTGCAAGGAAAATCTATGAATCATAAAATATATGTTAATAAGTAATCACGACAACGAATATTATGTCAAAAAACCAGTTGGAAACATTTTATCGTGTGCCCAGCTCAAAAACATGTCTATGTTAATATAGGTACGGCAAGACGGAAAGTATATACAATAACGATTAACGCAACACTAATTGTTGACAAAAATCGATTATACCTATAACTTATTTTATTTTATTTTTTTTTTTTTATAAGCCCGGCGACTAAGGCTATATTGGGTGTGGGTGGAACAGTGGGGGTGGAACAGTAGTGGGTTTTTGTGTTGGTTTGGTTTTTTGTTTGGTTTTTGGTACACGTGTGTGTGTTGTGGCAGAATTTCTAGTGGGGCACCCGTAGGTTTCTGCCATGCCCCGGAGTGGGGGATGGCGGCACTTGTTCTCCGGACACCGTGACTTGCCCGAAGAAAAATGCCGCCCAGTGACCGAGAATCGAAGCGGCGACGGCAGCGCCGCAACCGACGCCTTAGACCGCGCGCTCGGCCACCTCGTCCCCCTTATTTTATTGATATTTAAATACGAATGACCACCGATACTTGAAATTTTAAATAAATATCATAATTATATGTTTTTTTATTTATCTAATTCGCTTATTGTATAACATAAATACTGATTGTAAATAAACTTTCTTATGTAATTGTATTTGGTACATACATGATAATATAGTGTTTGATCCTTTTGAGCTGTTTATAGACATTTGAATATTTTGTTGATTTATATTCCATTTATATGGCCACATTCCACAGACCTTCCAAAAAAGTTCGAAGTCATCCTAACCAGACACGTGCAAATCACTCACAGTCATCTAATACGTAAAAACGACCCCCCAAAATGCACATCGTGCGGCACCAGTCTTACAATCAAACACATAATGGCGGAAGGTCGCTTCAAATCAAGATCGATTGCAAAACTTCCGGAACACCTTTCAGAATCCCTCGGCTACAACAGATCCTTACTTGCAGCCACCATCGAATTCATCAAAGAATATAAGTATAACTTCAAGACAAACAATAAAAACTTCTATAAATTTCATTAGAAATAATATAAGTTATCGATTTAAATAATAGTTGTAAATTCATATCCTATGCCACCGAGGGTTAATTTTATTCATAGGTATAAAAAAAAAATATAGTGTTTAATCTTTTTGAGCTGTTTAAATAGACATTTGATTATGTTGATTTTATTATATACAGTAAGACTTCATTAATCCGGACCTCATTAGTCCGGACTTCGCTTAATCCGGACAGCCATTTATAATACGTAAACGAGTTCTACAAATTTCCCATGGACAAATACCAATAGACATTTACGTTATTCAATATTATATTATGAATAATGATTATAGTACAATTATATACTATTTTTTAGGTTTAATATGGTTAGACATAGGTACATAAGCTAGTATGTATTAGATTAAAACTTGTATACTAAAATATCCAATACAATTTTTTTAAATTTATAATTTACGATTTTTGGTTATTTTGTTTAATCCGGGCTTACATTAATTCGGACAACCTAGAGCCCCAATTAGTCCGAATTAATGAGGCTCTACTGTAATTAATATATATAACGATTTCGTGCTCGACCAAAAATATTTAAAATGTAATAAGTATACAATAAGTTGAAAATTGCAAGAATTTTAAAACAATTATGCGTAAATCCACAAAAATTAAATTTTTTTTTAGTTTGAAGATAGAGTCTTGATAAAATATTGGATATTCAAAGGTAAAATAACATGTTTAGTTGTTTCGCTGTAAAAATGTATATGATAGTATTCTCAGGGACTTTGTATATTACTACATACATAGGTATTATTATTTTTTATACATAATGGTGAAAATTCCATACATACATACGGATTGATTTTAATACACACCTGCATCGTAAGGTACGTTGGTAATAACTTAAAAGTTAATCTCATAACTGCAAATATTATATAAAATAATAATAATAACTACTTACAACATACATAATGTTAAGCGATATGTTTTTAGCAAAAATGTATAAACAAAATATATTATACAATTCTTCTATGCGTACATAGTTAATATAATATAATATGTATAGACCAATCAGTCTTCCCTGAGCGTTCCCGAAGGATAAGCTATAGTAACACAATCTAACAATATTATTAGTCAGTACATGAAGTGATAAGTCAGAACGGTTACCTATTGCTGGTAATAACGGTAATGCTGGGTCATATACAGAAACTTCAGGAACGCTGCCCCCTTGGGTGTTTAGATGGCCTGTTCATTATATAATATATATATTACGGAATATTTCTGTTTTGATTTCCTTTCTATTGTGATAACATCGCCTTTGTTCTATATAACATACAAAGGTGCGCATAACATAATATCGACCGTTATAATATTTAAAAAAATTAGATTTTATGGTTTTAATGAAAAAGAAATCCGTAGATAATAATATCAGTAGTATACTGCCTAGCACGACAGTGTCATTACCGTGCTTGTCATATAACATAAATCGAGATCGCGATATATAGGTATAGATACTATTAATTAGTATTACCTAGGTACTGGTTTATCGTCGTCGTCGTCAATGTAACTGTCGCAGATTTATGGCGATAGGGACTTTTCCAGTTTGTCCGGATTTTGAAAACACGACGCCGGCTGTTACTAAAAGTCATGCAGAAAACTTTTCAACACATCAAGTACGTGTTTGGCAACCGGAAGTCCTTGCAGAGGGTCATCGAGACTATACCCACGGACCCCGAAGACCGTTACGGTCTATTTTGAACGCGTGGTATATGAAGTGCGGTTACGCCAAGTATCACGCAGCATGGCCGCATTACTGCTGTGTACCGGCTTACTATATAATATTACCAAATTTGGGCATTAACTAGGTAGTCAAAAATTTAAGGTTAATTATTTTTTTTATAAACTTTTTAACTTGACTAGTTTATAATTGACGGTTGAAATAACTTTGTTTTTCTCAGTTAGGTGATTTAAAAAATAATCCATCAAATTAAAAACATTTAGAAATTTTTCGTTTCTATGGTTTTTTACGTAAATATTAATAAAAATAATCCAATAAATCGAAAATTTCTGTTATTTTTCTTGATAAAATAGTTTTGTATATTATATAAATATATTATATTTTAATAGATTAGATAGGTATAATACTATATGACCTTAAATTGCTATTTGTTAAGTGATTAATTGAGATGTGTTTAGTTTAAGTATTTAATAACCATGTAAAGTAAAATAGGTATATTTGTACAGGTGCATTACGATAAAAGTTCAATAAAATTGTTTTTTCAAAATTAGAAATTAGAAAAAACTCAGTCATGCTATACATATATGATCCAAAAACTAATTAAAAAAGTAGATTGCATTTTTCTAAACCGAGTTAAGTTAATATTATTTTCCTATACTAACTTTTAACTTATCAAGTCAAATTTATGATTTGTTAACTGTCAACTTATAACTTATCGACTTAGTGAGTGTTCTCTTAACTTAACTTAACTTGAGTTAGTTATTTCCAATAACTCGCCCACCTTTGCACATTATTATATACATCTTAACCTAATACCAACGCATTATTTTCGTTTGCTCCACCCGAATAAAATTATTATATACATATATGTCATAAATACTAATAATATATCAAATGTATATTATTATTCATTATAATATGCGATTGTTTGAGGAATAATAATTAATTTTCGAACACCCACCCGGCGTGGCAAAAAAATATTGTTGTAATATTATTGTTGTACTTACCATAATTTATTATTCCGGGCTAGGATTTTATAACATTTTCTGATTATCATTGGATACAGATAAAAATAACAGAGTGGGATATATATTTGTTCTATTCACCTGCAGAACCACCAAATATAAAATTTCATATTGCTATATTTTGTATATTCGAATTATTTTAGAATTATAATGCCATTTTTCAATTTTTGGTGCTACTCACAATACAATGATTTATTTTGTATTTCCATACAACTTGCTTATATTGAATGAAAAATAGTGGAAATAACTTGTCATTTATGTGAATCCATAATAGCAAAATATCCAAATTTACGTTTCATTATTATAATTTATTATATATAATATACTTAGGTAGCCCATCGAACAGTATACAATAATTGTCTCCTTATCGGTTGTACAGTGAAGCTTCCATATTATAAGGAACTTCTATTTAACGAAATTTTCTATTTAACAAATTATTTTTGAGAACCACGACCTTCATGCGGTTAATCATGCGTAAACTATATATTTTAACGAATTCCTCTATATTGCGAATTTGTATATTTTTGTTTAGAATATTTTGTAGTACGTATTTCAATATCAGTCTGTTCTCCGTACAAAATAAATAATTATTTAATAAATATCAATTATTATTAGTCCATATTTCCGTTATTTTTGTGCTATAAAGTCTGAGCCCTGAATTTGTTATACTCGTAATAATCTTTATTTTACGGAATAAAATTCAAATAATTCCGGTTTTAAGAAGACAGTGTAATATACACAGTTCTATAATATATTTTTACAAATAGATTTATAATTATTAATTTCAAATTAAAACACAATATAAAATAATATAAGTATATATTATGTAACATACGATAATCGATAATGACAAACAATAATAAGTTAAGTATGATATTAATATAATATTGAGATATATGAATAAATACAAAATTATAACGTAGGTACAATGCTATTAATTGCTATAGGTAAACATGGTTGGGTAGTATCTTAGATACAATATTGTATCTTGTATCTTGTTTTAGTCAATGTATCGAGTATTTGATAAAATTATTTTACCGGAAGATACTCAATACAATTCGATACAATTCTGCTTTTTACTATCAAAATTAATATTTAATACTAAATAATATACCTTTTATTTTAATATAATTTATTATTAATTTTATGACTGAAAATTCAGGTAAGTTTACTAGTCCCAAGTGATTTTCTGTAAGCTGTAGGTTGTTGGAAATTATTTTTTCGCGTTATTATTAATTATTAATGTAATATGTATAGTCAGTCTGCGTTTCGGTTGGCTGTCGGTGAGGATTTGCTCGACTCTCATATATAGTTTTCCTTGTATTGAAGTTATCATAACTGAACAGTGTCATTTTTTTTTATTATTTTCTTTGCCGTTCTCATTTCTTAATTAAGTAACCATCCACAAAATAATTAATTTAATTTAAAAAAAAAACCTGTGACTGATTTTATTCAGACGTATCTGTATCGAGTATCTAGTGTCCAGTATCGCGATACTGCTTTTTAAGTATCTTGCCCAACCCAGTAGGTAATAATAGTTTTAAACAGTTATAACTGTAATGAAGTTTCTATTTGTCTGGTAAAAACTTGACAATTTAATACAAGGCTCCTACTATATTGTTACAATGACATAAAAAAAAAAATATTAAGAATCCATGGTCACAATTTTTTTATAAGCATATAAAGTTCAAATTTTGACAAAATACGTTTCTATCAAAGACCGTCCTCAAAGTTGACGGTCTACTCGATTTTTGAATATAATATAAAAGTGTATATACGTACACACACTCACAAAAGGACTCATCGCTGCCAATAATACATTGATCGTTCAGTTCAGAATCATAAAATTGCGTATCGTTCGGTTGTCCAATGAGATAATGTAAAAATATTTAAAATTTAAGCGTTCAAGTGGGTATAGGTACTTACGAATTCCTGTTATGAAAATATGAATAATTTAATCATTAAAGAAAGAAAATGGTATGTAATGAGCGTGCTTGCAGGTTGAATCATCTCGTATAATATAATATAATATAGGTATATATAAGAATAAGGTCGACCAGTTGTCAAGTACTATTTATATACATACGTCTCGTTTATATAAGTACATATATATATATATATATATTTATACATTTAGTTATAGGTTTAATAAGTGTCATGTGTGTAAATGTTCTATGTCTCTATGACCGTCGCGGTCAAGTGTTTATAGTATTATGTAGGAATATAATATTATACACGCCGTACACGAGTGAAAATTTCGTACTACCATTTTTGCCGAGCCAGTAAATAATCAGATTTTTACGACCACATGTTCATATACCTACCTACCTGTAAACGCTCGAAATTTCGTAATTTATGTGATTTTGGTACGATGAATTGTCTTACCATACATATACAGGGTGCGGCAGTTAAATCCGACGATTTGAAAAAATAAAAAAAATAGAAAAACAATTTTTCATTAATTTAAAACAAATAAAAAGTACACAAATGGAATTTTATGTTCTAAATTCTAATTTTATATTCTCCTCACAGTCCGATCCCTTAGGCGAAGTTCTTTGCTGTGACGCCTGGCTGACTTTCGGGGACTTCTCCCTGCTGCTTGTCTCACCCGCTCTACATTTTCTCGAGTCCGTCTAGTTTTTTTACTACCACCTCTCTTTTGAGTCGTGCTAGCTGTGGTTTCAAAGTTTTTTACCCACAGGTCGATGGTACCACGAGAAGGCACAGAATCGCGATGAGATAAACCAAACTGTCGGCGAAACGCACGTTGAGAAACTATCATTACTTTTGTAATACGCTTTTACCGCGAACGCACGCTGTTCACTCGACCAATGCTCCACGATTACTAAATTCCGAGCATTTAAAAGCGACAAGAACGTTCCCGAAAATTCTACCACTTTAACCCTGCCCACCAATTCTTGTTAAAATCGTCGGGTTTGACTGCCGCACCCGGTATAAGCGCTTCACAACCAGCTCCATAACGCGTTTCGGGAAGATTAGACGCGATTCAAAAACTTGAAACGGTCGAGTCTTGAGGACACCAAATCTGTGAGTGAATGTGTGAACTGTCCGTTACGATTGCGTGCAGAGACTATAAATTATAGTCGTATCAGTAATTAGTATAGAGACGTATAATATTCAGGGGAGGGGGGGCACAGCGAAAGAAAAAACGTGCAGCTTATACTCGAAGAGTAAACGACAAAGATCATAATGATATTATAATATTTAATGTTATTTTTTGTTATTATCATTACTAATATTTTTATTTTTATTTTTTTGAGATCGACGAAAAACATTACTACTGCACAAGGTTAGGCCAATACTTACGAGCGAAAAAAAATGCTACTCAGAACTAGAGATGTATACCTATTTAATGAATTTTTCATAACATAATATTAATTTTTGAGGTTGTACGGTTTGGTACGTTAGTATATGTATTACTTAATTAGGAATTAACCGACTGTGAATATGCGCTAAAATTAAAAGATTATATTATAGGTACATAATAATATGTTAAATAAGACATACTTATCAATTTTAAATAGTTCTGACTTATGGTATTGTGTTGAAACTATATACAATATAATTTGTAGTAACTACTCATAAAAAGTAGCTAGTGTAAAATGGTGGAAAAAACTCAAACAAAAAAAACAAAAAAATGGAAAAATCAACAAATGTAGGACATCGTTTATACACCAACATTTATGCTGAGGTAAAAATACAAATTTTTCAATAATAAATAAAAAAAAGCACATATTTTATTACCGAGGTAAATTTATTTTGGATTTTGGATTTCCTATATTATGTTTAATAGTGTAATATTTTATTTAAATGGGTAAATGGTAATACAAATAGGTACACTGCGGTTTTAAATATAATTTTTTTTTTTATATTAGAATAAAGGCCGACTGCTATAAGGTCATTAGCCTATACGTCTTACATTTCAAATTGTCTTACATTAGTCATGAAATTAAGAGGCATATTATAATATAATATGTACATAAAGAATATTATTTTTTTATTACTTACAATAGGTTTGTAAGATTGGTTTGAAAATTTAAAATAACATCCTTGTCGACACCACCTAGTGCTTCCCCCACGTTGGCTTAGGATGTGTCGTTCTTCATCGTACTTAATTATTAAATATACAATTTTGTGGGTTAAAATGTAATATTCTATAACTAAACGATATCAAGAGGTCTATTCGGTAGGAAATTATAAAATTTTCAACTTTTTGAAAACTGTCATGCAAATGTACACCACCACTCAGTACCCTCTAGTAGTTTTCGTATTTTTAAGTGTATTTAAATGCCGCTGCTAGTAACACAGTATATAGGTATTATTTATTATTTCAGTACGATAGAAATCGCATAAATATTATTTTGCGGCGAGTGCCCATCTCCATAATATTATTATGTGCGGATATTCGTCACGGTCTCGCGTTACGCTAATTTATATAATGTTAACATTAATGCCGACGAAATAGGAATAGGTACGCCATAATAATAATACAATATATCATAATTCGTAATATTATTGTGTAAACGATATTACTACTGCACAAGGAAGACGTATTTAATTTGTTCACGGCGCATATACCTGACCATTATTATGGTATATATAGTGGCCTGGAGTATCGCGGTACTCTCGCCATAATAATAATATAATATATCATAATTCGTAATATTATTATTGTGTGAACGATATTACTACTGCACAAGGAAGACGTTTTTGATGCGTTCACGGCGCATATACCTGACCATTATTTTGGTATATATATATATATATAGTGGCCTGGAGTATCGCGGTATACTATTCAAACTACGCTTACGAAGCCGCCTGCGGATAAATTATATCGAATTCAAGAGTGTACTGCAGTGCAGTCTATGCGGAAGTTGGCGATACTACGATATTACATTATTATTATCACAATATACCACTTTGATATAAAAATATATATTTCCGAGTGTCGGTTCTAAACACACCTACAACGATATATTATGCTAAACTCACGTATATATAGGTACAAGTTGTCAATGTCTATGTAATATCGCGCGGCTTTATAATAATAATAATAAAAATAATAATAATACATTACACACGTCACATTAGTAAGGCGGCGAGGAAGTTAGCTGAGGGTAGGAGAGGAGGGGAGATGGAGACTATACCTACAGCCGAGTGCCGACCTCCCTTGTTATACTATAATATTGTATAAAGCAGTTCAATGTTAGAGAGCTGATGTATTTATGCTCCGAAGAAATTTAAAAATATGCATCAATAAAGTTCTCTGTTTAAAACTTATTTTCTTTATTAAAAATTTATTAAATAATCGTTCTTAAAATTAAAAGTTGAAAAAGTTCTCTGTGAACTGTTGTTGAATTGTTTGTCAATCTGAAAATAATATACAAGGGCATCTATCACGACCAAGTAGTAATAAGTAAGCATTAAAAGATTTGAAAACATAATATCTATAGGAACACAAATGAAATTAGCGAGATTGTTCGGTTAGGTTAATGTGACGGTGTTTTCTATTTATTTTTTGTCGCGTGAAAATACCGATAACGGATAAGGCGATAAGGCAGTGGTAATCGAAATGGCTAGAACAGCGTTGTGTGTTCCGCAAAACTTAAGTGCTTTTTTCGGTGAAGGATCTATATTTGTGAAGTCATGTTTGTCTGTTATTTAAAATATGTTTTGAATTAAATTTGGTATTATTTATTATTTTTAATGCAAATAATCCTTACCTAAATTGACGCATTAAAACTACTGAAACAAAGTATAGGTTCTAATATTGCCGAGCTATAATAAAACTTATTGTCGATAGCTAAATAAAAAAATCTAAAAACCTAAAAATAAAAATGTAGGGGTTCCACGATAAAATAGTGGACATAAAAAAGGGTTATACTGATAAAAAAAAGTTTGAGAAACGTTGGTCTAGAAGAACCCCACTCCCCGCCACCCCGACTGAAAACCGACTATTCCCTGCGAATATTACATTGGCAGCGGGACGATTTGGTTTATAAGTCGTGTCGAGTTCATTAATAAATTACCGAGAAAAACATCAAATATGCATCGAAAGGGCATGAATATGATCAAGCAAGTAAAAATCGAACAAATATGCAAAATTTCGCTAAATTAAATTGGTAAATTTGAATTCTTATTGAGCGATGGAACAAATTTCCATCTTAAACTTAGCATTGATTTAGATGTTATAAAAAATTATGATAAATTCATAAACATCCGCTCTCTAGTTATTAAAATATGTAATATAAGAGACGAATTTACGTCGGTTTTTTTTTTTGAAATCTACCTTAATGGAATGTCTAGAGTTGTAAGCTTGAACATTTTGAAAAATGTAGTTTTAATATACCTATTTTTTTTAGGTTAATTAATTGTTGAGGTTGTATGGTTGGTATCACTGTACCATAGTGGTTTATTTTGATGATTATCATCTAATATAATTAAAAATAAGTACTTACTTTGTATAATATATATATTTTTTAAGTTTGATGTACTAATTTGTAACTTATAAGATAACTTATAAGATAAGCGTTTAATTTGTACTTATATAGTAACAAGTTGTTGCTACTTACTACCAGTACCAACTAACAAAATATTGTTCGATTTAAAACTGTTACTATACTGTGAAATATTTTATTATTTTCAAGTTTAAATGTATTCAAATACTTTATGAAATGTCTGTTTAATTTTTATTTACATTGTTACAAGGATAACGTTAGAGTCAAACAAAACACTTATAATAAAAAAAACTATAATTTGGGTAAAATTGTGAAAATGACTCAAACAAAAAATTACAAAAAAAATCAAAAAATCAATAATTGTAGTAAACAATTATACACTCAACATTTAAAGTGAAGGAAATATACAACATTTTTAATAAAAGAAAAAAATGCACATTTATTACCGAGTTTAATATTATATATTAATATAAGAATATATGATATAAATTTAATTATTTGTATTTTGAATTTACTATATTATGTTCAATATAATAATACCAAAATAATATTAAAATGGGTATAAATGGTAATAAAAGTACATAGCTTAAAATATAATTATGAATATATGAACAATAATATAATTGTAACTATAACTATATAATATTAAAAGATTTATTTGATAAGGAATTAATATGATAAATTATAAAATTTTCAAAATTTTCATGTTTTTGAAAATTTTCACAAAAATAATGTTCATGAAAATTTACATCACTAGGAATGCCATTACTAACAGTGATATTTATGTTACAAAAACTTGCAATTTGTAACGCTGTTGTGACGAAAAACGCCTCCACAATTCCTTGCGGGCCACGAAAATGTTTTCTATATATCTACACATTTATAGTACATAATATTATTTTAATTTATTATATACAGTGTGATTCGCCAACCTGCACGTCCGCCCTCTTCTTCATTTAACAATAGGTACATGAATTCACACTATTCTGATTTTTGGAGGATTTTAAATAATATACTCAAAGACCATATTTTGGAACTCTGGGGGGTTTTACACTTATAAGGAATGTCCTGTAGCGATACAGACTACTGTTTTTCAAATGAAAACCACCATTTTCTACTATAAATTGTTGAGTGGATAATTTTATTTGCCAATTTTGATGTACCTAATTCAAAATTCGAACGAGTAGTTATAATGTTATTAAAATGTTTATACTAAGGACAGTATAGTAGGTTGTCCTTAAAATGGTTTTACAAAAAATTAAAACTATTGTAAATTTGGATGTAGAATTATAACTATACGTGAACCATTTTTACAAACTAAAAATGTTAATATAGATTAACATAAATGTTCATAACATTCATATCTCCCTAATTCATTATCGTGAACCTATAATACTATCCCAAATACTCAAATTTTAAACAACAGCTGATCGTTTGAATTTTGATTTCGATACGTCAAAATGTACAGAAAAATTATCCGCTAAATAATTTACAGTATAAAAGGGAGGTTGTCATTGGAAAAACAGAGGATTGCATCTCCTCGTGAGTCATGACACTCATAAGTACTCACCTATAGTGTAAGAAAGGTCATGCATTTTAAAATATGGTCTTGAAGTACCTACGTTTGAAAAATCCGACAGTCAGATGTTGAATGACTGGTGCAGTTGAAGAAAAAGTGGGGGGTGAGTATTCTTGGTTAATCACCCTGTATATAAACTATACTTGATAGAAACTTGTTTTTTCGTTTGAAAATATTTTCGCTCATAAAACATAATTCACCTGTACCCCGCAGTATAAGGTACTAATCAATAAAATAATTTTTACGATTTTACGATACTGTATAGGTAGTTTATCCGAGGCCCTCCTCTTTTTGGAGGCTACCCGCCACGGCCAGGACTATCGGCTCTCGTGAAATCGCACCAGTGACATCGTATCAGCATACGCCATTATACGTTATAACATACTTTATTCGGGATATCGGACTTACGGTAATAACAATAAAATGTGAACGATCCTTGGCTTGGTTATATTATACCGACAGTATCGATATAATATTATTATTTCTTAATAGTACCAATACTAATTTATTACAATAACGGGTTGCATGTGGGTCACAAGTGTTTTCGTTGCGGGTCGTAAAAATATATTATCCAACGAAATCGCCTGCTTACATTTATGTGTTATTTTGTATCTAACTTACGTCTTTTGTGTAACTATTATGTGTGAATGAGTGCATAGGACTACATTGCCGAGATCGATCGACCCAGTCACCGCACAGAGGGGTCTATGACATCAAAAGTCGGTGAAAAATATTTTTGTTTTATATCGAACATCATAAATATGATTCTGACTAGCGTTCATATTTATCCGAAATAGAAACAAAAGCTGTGGATTAAATAATATTATGACATATATGTTTGGTAAGACATTTTATAGAAAAGTATTGTAAATACAAAAATATACATAAATGAGCGAGTGCAATGCTGAACAAAAGTGGATGGTGTACCCAAAATTATTCGAACTCCAGACTGCCAAAACCTTCGACTTTTCCTACTGTGCTACAGAACTATATTGGTTGGTTATACACTGTGGAAGTTAAACTATTTAATTTTCTCAAAATAAATAATCACCGAATAATTATGAATTTGTATGCATTTCAGTTGTTCTTCACTGCTAGACACATAATAGTTCAAAGGTCCCTTTGTGCATCGGTTGGTATTTCTTTTTAATATTATACAATCCATGACATTGAAAACGGCTGTATTTTGAGGTAAAATTTTAAAATAAGTAATAATAAAAAAGTAATAAAATATTACGAACATTTCCGACGGTTATCTCAAAACTTTAAAGTACTATAGTGTTTCACACCGTGACTTGGCAACTACAAATCATTTAGACCTTTTAAACCCACTCACTCATCGTCATAAATCAACGCATTGTTTCGGGATCTATTTTTATTAGCAGCCTGACGGCGACATATTATACTTACACTAAACAGTGAAGTTCCACTCGTGGCTAGATGCAGATGAACAACTCTGAGATAATAATCTGGTCTAGACGATATATATTATATATTTTAGTCTGGACCAGAGGTTCTCATTTTTCTTCATATCCGTAATGTAAATGTTCGTTAAAATTTTTTGTTGTGAAAATTTGAAAATTATGAAAACTTTATAATTTATTTCTCATGGTAATTTCTTTCCAAATAAATCCCTTGATATTATATAGTTATAAATTTATAATGTATTTAACCTACATAATTGTATTTACAACTGTGTATACTTGTATTACCATTTACCCATTTTAATAGTAAGTGTATACATAGGTAACTATAATTAAAAATAATATTATAGGAAATCAAAAATACAAAAAAATTTATCAGTAAATTTGTATTTTAATCTGCTGTTAAAAAATTTGTATTTTTCCTTCTGTATAAATGATGAGTACACAGGTAAACGTTTTCCTACAACAATTGATTTTTCCTTTTTTTGATATTTATTGTTTAAGTATTTCCCCAATTTTACACAAACTGTTTTTCACGAGTATATAGAATAGTTATTACAAATTAAAATATTTTATCTATAGTTTTAACACAAGACCCACACAAGTCAAAAATATTTATAAATGATAAATATGTTTTATTTTTAACATTTAGATTGTAGGTACCTCTAAGTATATTGTAATTTTATTTAATAGTCACAGTCGTTTAATTAATAATTAAATAATTAACATTTAACTTACATACCAATCATACAACCTTAAAAATTAATTATGTTTAGAAAAATACATTAAAAGACAAATTTTCAAAGAAACATGTGGTTTTTTTGTGGCGTAGTGGATAAAACCGATCATGCTACGTGATTGAGCGTTAGTAACGACTACTGCCACTGGTTATCGGATGGGTGACCACCTAAGTTCAGAATTTGCAAAAACTTTGACACTCCTACACGGGTTCCTAACCAACTGTTTTCAACCATACCAACGGTTCCAACCTAACCGTATCAACCCTACCAATCTTACGGGCTAATGAAGTCGTCTAAGCCCTAAACTAAAAAAAAAAAAAAAATTATAAGCGTTTAATGTACAAAAATAAAATAAAATAAAATAATTGTTTGTATTTTATCAAATAAACCAAATAATATTCAATATGATTCATTGAACGTTCCATTTTTTTTTTGTTTTTGTTTAAAAAGGGAGATTTTCTTCAAGTACCACTATTGGTATACATGTACCACAGGTTGAGAAACACTGATCTAGACAACCAAACGACTTTAAGGCGCGTCCACACGAGACAACACAGAAGCATTATTATATTAATGTACGCGCCAAATCCGCGTTCCAGTTATTTAGTTATTGTTCGTCGAACATGTTATGAATGAACATGAATCAAAAGTTAAAAATGCATCGGTCATGGTTTTACACTCGATTTAAAAATAAAAAACCATTTAATAGATCATTTAAAATTTGATAAAATTACCAGACAACTTAAAAATGTTGTAAGAATGTTATCAGAAGACTTCGAATATTTACTGTACAAAATTGGGACAAAAGAATTTTTATTCTGTCTCGTTTATAATTATATTGTGAATATCGTCATATTATATTTCCCATTTATCGGTCTTAGTTGTCTACAACTGTTGCCTTCGAATTATGTATTTTTTGCATTTATCTGCATTGTGATATTTTCCTTCAGCGGAAAAGGATGCGTTAAGGAAATATTACCCAAAAATCGAGAAAAAATTATAGATTTTACCGCATGCTCGTTTGTAATGTGATCAACTTTGGTTATTTCAAAAAATAACTACCCTATATAGAGACTTGATATTGTCACCAATCATATATTTATGTATTATCAATTGCACAGTACTAATACGTAGTTACATATTATTATTAATTTGGAATGTTTATGACCTCAAAACGTAACAAGGTCATTGCCATGGTAGTGAATTTGTAGCTTTGGGCTTAAATAACTCTTGATTGACTTCAATTCACGTGACAAAATTGCTATACTAAAACCAATTGCTTAAAACGTATTAAAATCTTCACTAATACTATTGAATATTAATTTTGTAATTGAACAAGTAAGTAGTAAATAAATATTATAATAATAGTTAATTCTTTTTTACGAATAACTTAAGACGTTTGATCTTAAAAACTCAACAAATTTATATTTTATTTTTGAATGTGGTGTATAGTTACGTTACTATAAATTTATTTAACAATAAATAATATTGTAATCCTACGCATAGACGTCGAGTCACCAGTAGTAATCTTGTCCCACTTCTATTTTGTGAAAACATAAATTTTAAATGTAATAATATAATATATTATCTAAACCACATATTAAGTGATACATATTATGGGTTTCATGCCATGCCAAACAAAATTATGTTATTAACATAGTTTAACACTAAGTCTTACCACAACAACTACAATGTTCATAAATAATATAATATTCAGTCTTAGAAAGAATATACCGTAGTCTTTCAAAAGCACTTGAATATAAATACAAATTAATTTTAAAAGTATTCAAAATAGTTAACAGGTACTTTTTTGTAGTATATCAAAATATATACTTAAAATTCTTAATTAATATTCAAATTAAATAACTAAATACATTCCTTAATAGTTAATTGGTTCAATCATTTCAGATGTTCCATACGTCTTATTATACTGTCAAATTAAACTTCAGCAAGGTAAATATGAATATTTTAGATATCGTTTCATCTGAGTATTTAATTAAATCTTAAACATTCATAGAAGTATTATAAAATGTTATTTTAAGACCTATTTTGAAAACTGTAATCAAACATTTTGTTCGTTAAAATAAGACGGTAACAAGGAAGACGTATTTTGAAAGTATTTAAAATACACTTGTCAAAAAATATATTTTTGAGATTGTCTGACACAAGACGTGCGTATTCGATTACTTGACAAGACTGAATTAATATTATGCGGCTATATATATATATATATATATTATGTCGAAAGTGTTGACCAATCATATCATTAGCATTTTAATAGGATTATAATTTGTAATAACCGATTTTCCTTTTCACACATCCATACTATTTGTTGCCTACGTTTAAATATTATACACATACGTTTAATATTATACATTTCTTGGTCCGTAAACTCGTAATTTAAACGAAAATAATTAATATATTATAATATTGAAATGTACTGATACGTATGTCGAGTCCAACAAGACTATATATACTTGTTTTCATGTAAATTACGAATTTATACGGACCACGTGGTTTATAATGTTACAATAATCTTGAGTAAAGCTACGGTAACCATATGGCTATAAACATGAAAAGCAGAATCACTAAATATTGGCGTTTGAAAAAGTTGAAAAAGTCAATTGCTGACCATGACTGGGGCTGGAAAAAAGTTTCTTCCACCCCACTCATAGTTTCTTAATTTGGGGGGGGGGGGGCAGTGTTTAAGCAGGAATTCCGGGTATGGTGGCAGGAATTGACAAGAATGGAGCACTACATATTGGCGTTGGAAAAAGTTGAAAAAGTCGATTTCCGACCATGGGTGGAGCTGGAAAAAAGTTTCTTCCACCCCACTCATAGTTTCTTAATTTTGGGGGGGGGGGCAGTGTTTAAGCAGGAATTCCGGGTATGGTGGCAGGAATCGACAAGAATGGAGCACTAAATATTGGCGTTGGAAAAAGTTGAAAAATTTAAATATGTTTGGGTGTGGGGGGGAATGTACGTTTACAAATCGTAATACTGTTGATGCTTAATATGCGATATGGTCAGTGGCGTATATTCATTATTCACCCTTCACCTTCAACGAAATTAAAATCCTATATACGCCACTGAATATGGTTGAGGTTAGAGGTTCCTAAACTGCGGGTCACGCGATTATCTTTTTGGTGGGTCACATAAATTTTTCGAATATTTATATTTTTTCATGATATAAAATATTTTATATTAGACTACTTAAGAATATATTATAAATATGAAAAACAAAAAATATACCCATTATAATATTATAATGTATAAATTCAAAAAAATATGATACTTACAGTATATTCCACGTAATTAAATCGTTAAATCTGTTGGAATTAATTTTTATCGTTTATCCTTATCCACGACGATTACATGCAGCGTACCAGCAATGACGTGCGTACAACACTAAAAGTTATCGCAAACATAGTGATTATCAATAAAAAAAAAAAAAATGTCATTAGGTAGTAGGTTGTGGGTAACCAAATTCAAATAAATATGATGCTTACGGTATATTCCATGTAACTAAATCGTATATCGTTGTTAGAATTTATTTTTATCGTAGATCCTTATCCACGACGATTAAATGCAGTGTACCAGCAGTGACGTGTACCTATAACACTAAAAGTTATCGCAAACATAGTGATTATCAATTTAAAAAAAAAAAATGTCATTAGGTAGTAGCATTGATTAAATATACATATTGTATATTTAATCAATGGTAGTAGGTTGTGGGTAACCAAATTTTAAACATTTTTCAAATTGAGCCGTAAAGTGAAAAGTTTGGAAACGTCTGATTTGTTGTTTTATTATAGGTTCCAATTATTAGTTAGGTTATAGTTATTGGTATTAAATCAAAACTTAGTGTTAATAATATAATATTGTGTTGGCCGAGCACTGTAGAAGGAAAAATATTGATTTTTTTTTCACTCACACACACGAATGTGATTTAGCAAACATTCGGTTTGACCCATATATACACATATTATATCATATTTATACGCATATTATGTTATACGTATGAACATTTTAATAATAATTGTGTATCTATCGGTGTATGGCTGTGGAGTGCTGTTGAATAATATAAGAAATTATCAGCTAACCTGCCGTAGTAACCTAACACTAAGTGTTACGTACTTACAGTAAAATATATAGGTATTAATATCACGCTCATCGTAATAATGATATTAACAAATACATTTTTTTCTCTTATTTTCGTTTATTAATTGAAAATTTGCCTACAATCCATAGAACAAGGGGGAAAGATAAGTAAATGAGTGGAATACACTATGAGGCGGTGAAAATAGAAAACATTGAGTTGGCGTTTCACATTAGAAATGCCTGAACATGATCTGTGGTAATCTTAGGGGAAGATGATAATATACACACTGAATTTGATATGATAATATGCATTGAGAAAATATCTGGGCCATTCGCTTTTGGGCTGAATTGCCCGCAGGAGTGCACTGGAATGAAGTTAATCAGGCACTCCACCATCCACCGAATATCTTCCTCTATTTCCTGCCAATGACTATTTGGTTCTTTTACCTCTGTAGGTATCCTTTTTTATACAGTCGTCCGACCTTAACTCTGGTCTATCAACAGGTGTCCTAAATACTGAGGTTTCATCTGCAATTACTTTTCTTATCATCGAATCACGCTTCCTCCAGGCATGTCCTGCCAAAATCTACCTCCCTTTTTTTTCTTTCAGTATATTATAGGCCTCTGAAAAAGGCATTGCAGTTGATCGTTTAATACTAACCTAATATAAAATATTTATTTCACTATTATTTGGGGGTTTATGTTATTATTATATTTCATTTCGTGAATGGTTCTGCGACCGAGGTGATTTATCTATTTTTTTAACTATCAATTCATCGCTCTAGACGTATTAAATGTTTAGACCTTAATCGTTACATTAATAATATTTGATTAAACAGACTGGCATATAGCACACGCTAGAATCACTCTTGGGTTCCTGATGGCTAGAAAGGACTCTCTCATAACATGCCAAACCTATACGGAATCGATTAAGATCGGATCAAATACAGAATAACTCACAATCTTGTCACCAATATATAAATTATAATCACTGAAAAAACCTAAATGTTTTATTTATTATTATATTTTCTTATAAGAAAACTAATTTGTTTAACAAAAAAATAAAAGTTGTAACATCTAAGGACCTAACATGCAATTAACATGGAAAAATAATGCAAAAAAAAATAAATACTTACAAATTGAAATGCCACGCAAGTCAACAAATTCAAATTTATTACCTATTGTAATTAATTACCTTTGCTGCTAAAGTTGTGAATTGGTTCAATCAAAAAATAATAATAATAATGATTGTGAAAACAAACGGTTAGGTACCTAATTAATAATAATGATTAGTATTATAATCATGTAACCATGTGCATACGCATTTTCATGCAATTATCTTGCATTTATTAATTACACGGCTCTTCTGTAGGTACTTTGAGTCACAGACTGCAATAATTGCTATAATTATTATAGTCGTGTAATTGGCTTGAACCGCGCTTCGAATACTGGTACCACACTTCTGGCATGTCGTTAACCCAAATGAATATGCCTACGCAGAAAACCGTAAAAAGCCTTGTAGAGCAAATGGTCTTTATTGTGTTGTGGGCCCCATCGACCTGCAGCAAATTTAAGGACTTATTATCAATATAGGAAACCGATTTACCGATCAATCGAAAACGCGTGGACATGCAACTTTGGGTCGACGCCCCTGCCAAGTAAGTGCTTAACTATATGTTAAATCACCGCAGACTTAGTAAGTTTATCCAGTATGAATTTATCTACATCAGAGCCAGCTTTTGAAAGATGCAATTTTTAAAAGTAATCAAGTACTCGCAAATACAGATCCTTATTTTGAAAAGGATTTAATTGCGCGATTGATCCAGTGTCAATCAAACGATTGACAAATCTGCAATATTACATGCACACATCATCTCGTCCTGTCATCGTCCTGTAAGCGGGCTACATAATATACGCCGTAAATGAATACTCAGTAAAAGACGAATTTGAGTACACAATTTGTATTTAATACAAATACTTTAAAAAAGTATTTGTATGTACCTATACTTTCAAATTTTTCTTAAAAAATTTTTACACGTTATAAATCAACTGAACTGATTTTCTGGTTTTACTTTTAATTTTTTAGAGCATATGTTTTCCACTGTATAGCATTTGGTGGAACTTTAATATACTCAACCGTTTACATTGTCAAAATATTTGATTTTCGGTTGAGTATAATAATTTATTATAAAAAAATCTATTATTTTACAATATATTACAATTTTTATTTTTTATTTTACGTGATCAAAATTTAAATTTAAAATAGTCGAATTTATTATTTGTAGGCATAGGAATAGTATCCATATTTTTTTGAAGTTGTTTTTAAGTTTTCAATAGCAAAAATTGTACATGGTTTATATGACAACGTTAAATATTAAAAAATATAATAACTAATAACTCAAATAAAAAAATACATAATAATATTTTGTCATAGCTTTAATAAAGATATTAATAAACCAAAAGCCACTTAAATACATAAATACACATTGCATATTGTCTCATAGTTTCTAATATTATGACTTTTTGTTATTTTAATTATTACATTTATAGAAACTATGGAAAATTATTTATTCGAAAATGTAAATAATATTCGTAACATTATTATGCGTTTTTTATTTCAGTTATTAGTAAGTCATTATTATATGTTTGAATATTTCACGTTGTCATATAAACCATGTACAGGTATTTCAAGTTAAAACTTAAATATACATTAAAAATTATATGGATAATATTCCAAAAATATGATGACGTAAATGGCCATTTCAAATTTTGGCGGAAAGGGTACATGACCACCATAGGATCAGCCATACTGTGTTAACGAGTATTACAATAAATATATAACGAATAATTATGTAATAAAATAGAACGTAGCTTTAAAAAAAAAAACTAACTATTCAATTCGTCGAACACGACAAGTTACCAGACAACAACGACGATGACGACGTTATCAAATACAATAACATTTAATTTCATAATCGATAAGCCTTATTATTGTTTTTCTAGTAAATCCTAACTACAATATCATCAAACTTTCATCGGGAGAAAATAACAACAAAAAGCGGGTAAGTGCATGTGGCTCTGCTGTACAGTAGGTTACAAGTGGGTCACTATTTAATGGATCGTATTAAAATATAATATGATATCATTGTATACGAAAAACGGTTCCGAGCCGAGACGGTTTGTCAGTGTGGATATTTTATATTAAATTTATATTGTTATTTCTTATTATTAATACGGTAGCCGGTATGTTGTATTGGTATTATAAAATTATGACAAAATATCTAAATTCGTTATTCTTGGTTCGGTATTTAATGTGTAATTTTGTTTAAATTTGATTATAAAACAACTATAAAAAAACTGTGAGTTTATATTTTTGAGATTTTTTGGTTACATATAATAAAATACTTACGTGGAAACTTGTTTTAAATTTTCAATCCTTTTCCTAACGATTGTCGATTGTACGATTGATCTTTTTGCAATAGGTTTTTTGCAAAGTAATAATTATTTCGAGTTCGTAACTTTTCATAGTTTTATAGTCGGGTGTATGAAGCCAGTTGTGATGTAATAACATTTTGAAACAACTAAGAAGCCACGCCGTTGCAAAGGGTTAAGTTTTTGCTTTTAACTCCCTCAATAGTACCAATTACATCTAATTTTCTACAAGAAACCACTCTTTACGTTGAAGATCAAAGTATTTTTTTTACTGTAAAAAGTTTCTTGATATCGAAATTTAAAACAAATATTCATAAGTCATTGTGAATCTCATAAATCCATCGCTTCGTTAGGTTATTCTGAATAAAGTTTGTACAGCTATAAAAAAAAACATAAAACTATGCTCGCGAATAACATAATTTGAAAAATGAAAAGAATTGAAATTTATATTTGATATGTTTATTGTGTATTATTAATTATTATTCACTGAAATTTAAATTCCAGAAAAATATTTACACAGGAAGTCAGGAAAGTAATAATATAAGGAATCTCAATAAGTATTTCTACAAAATTATATTACATTAATACTACCTTTTTTATGTAGCATATTGTCCTGATTTTTAAATTCCCACAAACTATTTTTCCAAACTGTACTTTCTGTGTTTATAATTTCCCCATTAAAGTTTTTCTCTTGTAATATTTTTCTACAAATTATTATTCCTTTTATTTTTGTATATATTATATTTTCCTTACTTTCTAAAAATGTATTGTTACCATGTATTATTTTTCTATATTTTGCACTCCCGTTTTTTTATTGTCCTTTGATTCTTTAATAATAATAATAATAATAATAATAAAAATAAAATAAGTAAATTTATAAAGACCATCGCTGAGAGATGGGAATGTAAAGTTAGTTTCAAGGAAATCCACACACCATTATAACTATGTATAATGACGCAATGTTGGTATAATTTATTACAATATGAGCTTTTTTGTTTTTAAATTGCATTTTCAGAATAGTTTTAAACGACAGTTCACTATTCTTCTTTATTTATATGCATTTTTACTATTGTTCTTATCTTGTCATTTTTATAATTAATTAATTGTAATTAAATTTAAGTGCACTATTTTATAAATGCCGATTGGTGTTATAATTTTTCAAAATAAAATAATGATATACTTTTCATCGTCTTTATTTTTTCACTGCACAGATTATAATACTATTTCTGGACACTTTATTATTATATAAAAAAGTAGGCATTTACTAGAGAAAAAATCAAGATTGAAAATTATTTATTTTTTTTACTTTTTAACTTAACTAGTTAGTTAATTTTCTAATCAACCTATGAATTTAAATAGTTTAATTTACAGTTGAATTAATAAAGCTTTTCTCAGTGCATCCATCAAGTTAAAAAAGTCTATTCTATATTTGTGTGAAACCATTTTTAAGGATTATTATCCTAAATACAAACATTTCTGTACCCAAGAAACTACTCGTTCGTATTTTGAATTGGGTACGTACATCAAAATTTTCAAAAAAGATATCCATTAAATAATTTACAGTAAAAAAGTGAGTTCTCAGTTGAAAAACAGAAGTTTGCGTCGCCACAGAACACTTCTTAAATCTTAAGTAGGTAGTACAAAAAAAATTCAATGAATTGAAAATATAATATGGTCTACGACTTACGAGTATATTTAAAAATTTAAAAATCAGAATTTAAAAATGTCATTATTAAAGGAAAAACTGTTGGTGAATCACGCTGTATACACTGTACGCATTACGGCAAAAGTAACAGTTCAAGAAAATCAGATTTATTATAATTTAGGAAATCAGAAAAACCGAAGTAACTCTTTATGTGATCCATATTGAAAATTATTTTCCATATAAACCTTTAACTTATCGAGTTAAGTGTATGGTTTGTTAACTGTTAAATTATAACTTATCAACCTTGTGAACAACCTAAACTTATTTTTGATTTCTTATTTTCATTAACTCGCCCACCTTTGGACTATATAATAATAATATGTTCGTGATATTTTGTGGTACAATACGATGTTAAAATGAAGTCACAATATATGTCGTAATGCCGACTCGAATCGAAATTATTATTTTCTCGATTGTTCAATCGTGGATAATCGATGATACAATGCGCCGTACTAAAATATGTGCAAATCCGATATGTACCTATTTAATTTATTGTAATAATATTGTATTAATTGATGTTTGTCGAATGTTGTGTTTATGCGGCGGCAGTATATAATGCAATCGTGTGCCACAGTTGTATTAATATATTATGCAGCAAAACGCAAAACGCACTTATAAGGCCTTGGGATATATTAGAATAATATTATTGAGACATCAGTCTAGGAACATATTATTATACAAAATTTATGGTGACTCTATTTGTCTATACACAAACGGTTGATGCCATCGCGTTTTACATAGGTTTATCAAAAAACATTATCATAATATATGTAAGTATAATAAATTTATACGTATCATAATAATCGCAACTATTATATAATAATATTATTAACATATGTAGCTAGGTTATATACCTATACCTAACTAAATCAAATTTTTTTTTGACTACCCGAGGTTCCGCATTCATAGTTTTTTTATTGAACTGACTTCCTATATGGGTACATACAATAATGACAAATAATTAATTAGTTAAGTCAAAACTACGAAATTAAATTAGATTTGTAACATTTGCCAATATATTTTATGTCTAATGACAAACAATTTTTTCGTCCGGAAGTCACACCATACTAGGAAAAATGTTATTATGATTTTAAATACAATTTGAACTGAATCATATAATAATAATATTATATTAGTGTGCTTCAACTATACCTAATACCATTGAAAGTCGTTTTGACATTCGTTTTCAACCGTTTTTAAATTATTTATCGACTCACACAGCCTTGACGTTTAGTGTCTATATAGTATATTATAATATAATGTCGTGTATAAAATATATTTTACCGTATATTATATTTATGATAATAATTTAGTTCATAAAAATATTCTATTACTACAACTTTTACCTAATTGAAAATATCAAAATTTTTTCATCACAACTACACTGCATCTGATTACGTAATATTATATTTATGTTTTTAATACTAACATGTAATTATATTATATTTTATATTCGATATAAGTATTTTAACGATTTTTTTTTTATCTTATTTGTGCTTAATCAACATGTTATCTTTGTGCATCGCAATTTTATTGTACTCAGAATGAGTATATCATACGATAATAATTTATGGTTCTTGATAAAAATAGTATATAGGTTTGAGATTAAAAAATTCGTGAAATGTTTATAAGATCAGCCGTTATTTCGATTAGATTTATAGTAATTATTGTGTATTATTATTGATTGTGACCTATTGTATCATTCACGTTGGACCAGTATTATTATTGTACTAAGTATACCATTTAGTACTTATCAGTATAATACTGATGACATGTATTTGATAATGTCGTATCTTTTATAAGTCGTTGGTCTGGCCGCAGTCGACGAACGGTATCAAATCATTCGAAATCCGAGATCATACTTACTATTTTTGTAAAAAGAGTTAAACTTACATTTTGTAAGACTCTCATATTTTTATTGTTAGGTCAAATAATATAATGACCTAGACATGTTAGTTTGTTTTTAAAATAAAATTATTATGATATGTTTAAATTTATATTTCGTTACAATTGTTAAATTTAAAAAGGTGGAAACCGTTTTGTTGTACAGAAGGAGTCGAGTGTAACTCATCTTCGAGTATGTATACCTATCATTGTAATGGATGTGTTAAATTTTAATGTAATGCTAAATCATTGCGCAGATATTTATTTAAAATGAAAAACGATTTTGGAGCGGATACGGAGACATCACTCATAAGCCTCCAATCTTATACACAGGACTTGAAATCGATATTGGATGCCGATTTTCAATACCGGTTAAGACAGTTAAGAATCGAAATTGATACCGAAACCGAGAACAAAATCAATACCGGTTATCAAAACCAAAATCGGAAAAAATAAATACCGATAACCAATAGTATTTTGTTTAAATTTGAACTTAAAATTTTTATTGAAAAAATCATATTTTTCTTTGTGTCTCTTTAGTTAGATAAAATAAAAACTTATGAAAAACCTTGTGTTAAGTTTTCAAACTTTTTGACTGATTTTTCATCGATAAAAAAATTAAACAAATCGAAAATTTAAGATGTTTATTTATAGCTTAAAACTGGTGAAATAATTCGAAAATGTTTACCTATATATTATTAAAATTTACGAAAATGTCAAATATTTACGGCTATTCTTTTTTGAGTTATGTAAAAAAAAAATTTAAAAAAATTTTGTTGAAAACTGGATTTACGAAATAAATCCAATTTTTCCATTATTTTTTTTTATTCTTCCCAATAATTTTGAAAAATACTGGGGGTTTTCAACTTTAAAATCTCTTTTTATAGTACCTATACCATCTAAGCCAATTTTCTATTAAAAACCATTCATTAAATCGATGATCTAAGCAA
This sequence comes from Nasonovia ribisnigri, assembly GCA_027563435.1. NCBI lineage: Eukaryota > Metazoa > Arthropoda > Insecta > Hemiptera > Aphididae > Nasonovia > Nasonovia ribisnigri. The sequence continues at coordinate 71,573 of JANEHU010005085.1, read as the reverse complement.
ATTTTTTTTCTACTGTAAATTGAGTACAAACACACAAAAAAATAATTGAAATCAATACACTTATCACCGAATTCAAAATTACAATACTATAATAATATAATGTTTCATCGTAACATATAAAATAATATGTATTACCTTAGTGTTGAATACACTATTGTTAAACTTATTGTCTTTCGTAAAAAAAAAAACAGTTAATCCTACACAGCCGCAACTTATAGTTCGTTATCAACAAAATATTATATCATATGAACCAATTTCACTATCAATAGCATGAACTACTTATTCTTGTTGTTCAATTTTTACGACCCCACATTACGATCATAATAATGGTCATTATGATTACTGAATGACCTAAATTCATGTTAAAAATTTAAGGTTAAAGTTTCCTAATATTGCAGATTACAGCCATAATGCGCGTGTGATTTTAAAACGTGACCACTTATTAATTGATATAATTATTATTATATGTTTTATTTTAAAGGTCGATAATACAAAAATTGGTATTAAGTATCATCGTTATTAAACATTAATACTAATTATTATCACAGTAAATCAATACTCAGTATATAGCTGGCACTATATTATAATATAGTAAATACGATTATTCGAAAACTCCTGAAGAACTTTTTGGGACATTTTTCATTCGATTATTCGTTGTAATATTATAATGTTTCATCGCGACTTAATTATAGACTATGAGTGATCACGTGAACTCGGCTAAATTCATTGAAACTTTAAATCTAGTAATCTCGGTGCCATATTCTGCTGCGGGGTAAACGACTCGGGTATGGCGGTCCATAAAATACAATTATTTTTTTCAACGTCATTGTTTTTTATAGACCAATTTTGTTTTAGTGTCTTACCATAATTTACATATTATCCCGTTTGCATTCAATTTTAAATTTTTATACATTTATATAATAAAGATCAACATATTGTGTTATGTAATACGAAACTCGAAGTCAATAAGTAACAAGCGTTTAGTTAATAATTGTATACAGTTTGCCATCAACTTCAAATCTCAACACTTATAGTGACGGTCTCATGTCCGTAGTTTATGGTTGTGGAGTTCAATTTATTATTGTCGGCTGTAGGATTCAAGTCTTTTCGGTCACAGGGTCACAGCGCGAATACAATATCCATGATAATATTTAATCACAATATTTACTTAAATTTACACGCATTAAATTGTAATTATTATTATTTTCTTTTCCATAAAATATCGAACATCATCCGTACCAGTGAAAATAAAACACACTATCAATCGCATGACATTTCGCGATCGTTTGACCTTCGTTTTTACGATTTTCGGTCAGATTACCCTCCTCCATATTATAGTAATTATTATTATATATATAAGTACAATAATATCATTTATTAATTTATGCACGTGCTCAGCTGTTAAATATGTGTTACTCAAAGCGTTAACATGGTTAAATACTTAAGGACATTATCCCCTCCAATGCGACGTGTTTTCGAATATATTTTTATATTAAACTGTAACGACTTATTATATGAGTTTGCTTATAAAATAGTTTTAAATCATCTCCTTCGTTCGCATTTATCTGGCTGTTTATCTGAAAACCTGCACCATAGTCGTAAATCGTGTATTATATTCATTTTTTTGTCGACATAAAGACTAGTGTGTGGTCGCCACCATGGCCCGCAAAGTAATTTTTTTACTCCATTGAACCTATGTAATAAATATATGTTAATGGATGTTTGTCTATTTGTTAGGTAATGACTCAAACACTATACTACACAGTTTTCAATAAAAAATATATCAATAGATACTTTGAGACTTGGAATTTTTCAACCCTTATAGATAGCTGAAGGGTAGCTCGCACTGTCATAGATTTATTTAATTTTGACTCACCCAAATGGAATATTTATTTTCTATAGGGTTCTTGGTTAGGTACATAGTATATGACTATTATGGTCAGATGAAAGGTTGCCATTGGTTACCTACAAATATGTACCTACATATATTTTTTTAAACAAATCTTTGGCATAGGTGGATGGGTCAATCAGATATGTGCTGTAACTGTCAGCCAGGAGTAGAGAGATCTGTATATAAACACCTGAAGAGCTTGAGAACCGGAGACTGGATCAGAGTATCTACCCCTAGACCTGCTGTAACCAATGGCAACCCTATCTTAATAGGTATTTATAGATCTATATAATATAATGTTAGATTTTGGTTGATCCGGAGTTAATCGGCTCAAAAACTACTGGACAGTGTTTAATAAAAGTTAATATATCAAATTGCAGGATATTTATAGCTTCTTTTTAGCTCATAATATTATATTAATTTTTTCGGCTCTCAATAATAGAATATCTTTTATGTTTATTCATAGAGTTGACATTAGTTACATCATATGTTTAGTAAATTGGTAGAAAAAAAATTAAATAAATGTAGCATAGCTCTGCAAGGAAAATTGAGAAGTCGTAGATATGTTTTTGCGGGTATTTTATTTGTACAGTATAATGTGAAAAATGCTGCATTTTGTTAGAAATTTAACGAATTGAGAATATTATAGATTGATATACAGGTTGAGCGCAATGAGACCCAGTTTTGGTTTTCAACTAGATCGCAATATCTGCCAAGTGCCAACTATGATTTTAAAATTTTGTTTTTTATTGCCGTGGTATGTAAAATTCAGATGTATTTTTTAAATGTTGTAGTAATATTTAAATTAACGTGATAGAAATAATAATAAGCATTTAGGTTTTTGCTATTCATATCAAAATATTGTGCAGATTCTGAAAACAATAAATTTAATGACAAGAAACCGATAAATGTGAACCAATATTAGTGAGACCCAAATGAGGTGGCAATGTACAAAAATTCACCGAGAACCAAATTTGGGTCCCATACGGCAACATTGGAAAAAACTAAAAAAATCCACACATCGTTCAACCTGGTATCGTATACCTAATGTTATTGATTTTAGTTTCTTGGTGATAAATAAAGCGTAACGCAAGAAAGATGTAAAAAAAAATAATATGTATCCAGCCCGAAAACATAATATTTATGTTAATAAAATATGGCATATTATATTATATTTTATTTATATGAAAAAAAAAACACAAATATTTGGCACGGGCAACGCCGAACGGAAAATCTTGTATATTATTCTAGTATGAAAATGTATTTCATAATAATTTGAAAATTGTCGTAAACAACATTGATCCGACATTGAACACCAGGTCGATGGTTACGATTTACATTATTATACAGTTTAATAATATTATGCACGCTATCATCAGTAGCAATCTAGTACCTACCTACTAATAAGGAAAATGAACAATCAGCGGCAAGCGGGAATGTTGGGAATGTTCTCGAAGGATTAATTGTTCATTTGAATGTATAATCTACTTTGGCCCGTGGACTAATAAAAAGGTTGGCCACTCTGACATCGACGATTCGCGCATTAATGGTGTCGGTGCTGGTTTTTCCAACTTTCCGAAATTCTATAAAATTTGAAAATTCTATTTTATGCTTAAGTCAATTATAATACTTTTTCACTAATCTACACCTCGATACCTACCTATTTAAGGGGGGGGGTTGATACGTTATATTATATACCTAACGAAAGTTCCTTCTTAGGAAAAACTATCACACCCTGTAGAATAGTCAGATTTTGTTAACTTTTTTTGTATCTAAAAGAAGAGAACATTTTTTAGGTCAGATTTAGGACGAATTTTCATTTTACTTTAAATAGTGGTATAGAAAAACACGTTTGAAAAAGAACAAATACTGTGCATTATTCAAATACATATTTTAGCTTTTATAATTATAATTTTGAAAACCGGGCTTTGATCCGACGTGCAAAATGGTTTTCTTCTTTTAAATAAAAAAAAATTAACAAAATCCCACTATTTACAGGGCTTGAAAGTTTTTCCTGTAAGATATGTTTTTGAACTAAAAAAACGCACCGGCTCCGACGCCTTTAATTCTTCCTTTTTGACTCATTATTAGTGCTTAGAAAAGCAGACTTTTTATTTGTCAGACATATTATACTACTGATTAAACCCATACCGACCGATAAACCATTGTTTAATTGATGATAAATTGACAATATATATCTAATATTATCTACGTATGTGTGTTCAAATAATACATATGCAGTGTATCTATATTATTTATCTATGTTATATCGTACCGTGCATGATACGAGCAAAATGCTGAACCATTCTCCATTGTAAAATTATTATTTTTTATTAATCGAAAACAATCATCGTCAACACAGGCCGATAGTTACAGTAGTTACATTATTTACAGTATTTTTTTACAAATTGAGGTAAGTGTATATAACAGTTTAATTTTTTTCAAATACAGTTATAAAAATAAATGGTTTATTTGATAAAACTAAATAAGTCTAAGTTATGTTCATAATATGATAATATTGGTTCCAAAGCGGGTGTCAAGGTTGTATGATATCCTGCAGTGATTAATCCGGTCTTGATTGTATTTTAAACAGATTATATGTTTAACGGTATGTTCGGTTCCAAAGGTTTGGCATAATATTGGGAGTTCCTGCCTGGCCATCAGGAAACCGTGAGTAAATCTGTTGTGACCAATACGTATTCTGTAAAGGAAAGTATCTTCTTTGCAATTTAAATATGGGGTTTAACCATCGATTAGTATCACTTTTGACCTCATTTAATTTGTTCGTTCCCAATATTATTGCTATTATAATTACGATAAAAAATAAAAATTATATTTATAGACTAATTAATTAGATTTCTGCAGTATGGACATAATAATATAATGCTAGGCACTATACTAAAATAATAGAATAATATTCTACCACCAATAAATGTTGCATATAAATAATACATTTTGATGCCTATGGCATTCATAATAATATAATCGTCCTGCGACCTGAAGAGTTCTTCCAATATTTTTAACTTGCGTGATTGCATTTAATATTGGCAGTATAACTTAAATACACCTATAATTTATTTAGTAAATACAGAAACACCGTATATACCTGTAGGTACGAGTTTCGTTCGTACACGGATCAGCTCTTATTATTATAATTTAATATAAGCTTATAATATTTTGATATCGAACTATGCTGAAATAAATAAATATCAATAGAAGCATCTTGCAAAAGTTTAATAAATAAAACAAAATAATATGTTTATTTATGATTTAGATAATAAATATTTTATAGGCAATTTCTGTAATTTATTCTAACTACAAACGTATTTATTATTTTTGAATAAGGCATAATGTTACAACTTACAAAACGGTAAGTAGGTACATACTGCAAAAAAGTAATAATAATTTTAACATTTATTATATTTATGACACGATTTGTCCTTTCTCACAAAGATTCAAGCCAATGTGTGCATAGATTAAAATAATATAATTTAATATACTTTTAGGAATATTAACTAAGTATTAAGTACCTAATCTATAAATGGTATGTGAGAAAGTGCAAGATACGTTTGAGAGAGAGTTTGTATATGAACGTCATAATAATGGTCACAAGTCATTTAAAATATTAATACAGCAGATTATTAAAAAATGATTTAAATATTAATTGTATACATATTTAAAAAAAATAAATTAAAAATAAGCAAAAAAGGTCAAATTAAATGATTTTTTTTAACTAGTCATTTTCGACTTAAGCCCTTTCTCACCAACATAATTGGTTAGAGGCCCCCACATTTATTGATGTAGCAAAATATAATTATATTATCTTATCTGTTATTATATTGTAATTACCATGCTTTTGCACAATAAACGATGGACACTATCTAGGGGTGAAATGATCCAGGTCAGTGCCACCATAATTTTCGATACCACGTAAAAAAAAAAATATTATTGATTTGTAGGTGAGTACACAGTATATGATTTATGATAGGTTAGGCACAAAGGAATATTATATAACTTTTTAAATATTATATGTATTTTATACAAAGTAAAAACATATTACTAATAATATAAACTTATCATCAATTGGATTTATGCAGTATGAGCTTAGTAATAAAACATTTTTCAATTCTTCCGGAACATTATTAACAATCAAACTACGATTGAATCGCGGCAGAGGACACAATTAAATTTATAATATCGTACTATGATGCTTACAAAGCCGACCGCATTATAATGGCAATACATAAAAAAATAATTATGTTTGTTCTGTTATACGTCGTTGTGCGTTATAAACCTAGTGGTCGGAACTTTATGTGCTAAATAATTATTTTTATAGGAAAAAACTTAGTAAAATCATAATTATTCAAAAAAAAAAAAAAACAAAATTTTTAATTCAAAATTTTTGTGTATATTTTTCGTTTGCAGATCTTGAAGCATTATTCCCAAAGTCCCGGATTCAAAAAAAAAAGTTAAATGTTTCAAATTGTATCATATTATTATTTGTATTCAAAAATTAAATATCTATTTATATTGAAAAATGTTTAAACAATACCGGGTCGATCATAATATTACGATTAATACTCGGTAATATTATATTGTATAATTCAAAATTTAGACAATAGCTGGTGACGGTGAGGAGCGACTCTTTATTTTTAAATTATTTAAATTACAACTTTCAACTCTTGGAAATTTGTTTTGTTGTTGATTTATAAACATTATAATATTGTTTAGGCTTGAAATCTTTGTACATGCAAAATCATAAAAATTTAGCAAAATATTATATAAAAATATGCATCGTACATTTTTGAATTTCAATCGTATATGTATCATGAAACAAATTTGTATAAATCAGACTTTGAACTGAGCCCTGGACTTATAACTTAGGTACTTGGGTATATAATTTATATAATACGGAAATAATGCGTGAATATATAGTTATAAAATAGAATCTTTGCGCGCAAAAAGCGTACAGATCGCCACAAATCAAATCACAAACGCTGCGGAGTGTCTTACAACCAATCGATAACGTATACTGGATGTAATATCGATGGTACTGAATAATATTCTCAATTGAAAAACATTTAAGAACCGTACGAATTGGCGTGTCGAGAGGATGCATCAATTGGACGTCGTAACTGCGTACCGATGTGTATACATTGTACGATTTATCAAAACACAATCATTATACTGTTCTAGTTTCATAAAAAAAATACTGCGTGTGCACATCGCACGTTACTATAATATATTATTATAATATATAGGTAATCTAAAATATAACATCTAGGTCAAATCATTGTTTAGTAAATATATTTGTTTAATTCGATTTAATATCATAAGATATAGTGCCGTAACATTTTGCATGCCATATTATATTAACACGTATGGTCGACAAATCATTATTTTTCTTTATTTCGTTTTGATTCGATTTGAAATCGAAAAACCAATACATTTTCTACGCGTTACATATTGTTTTTAAGTATGAAACGTCAAGTATATATACGACCACGGTTTGTCCAAAAATGGTCAACTTAATTATATATTGTTGGTGCTGCACATATTTTAACCGTTTGGCAAATGCATTTTTCAGGCTTTATGAAACCGGAGACCAAACAACTGCCACCCGAAATCACGATGGTAAATATGGTAAAATTATAATACTACTTCAAGGGTAAATACGTTTCGTTGTCGGCAACCCGTACGATATCTAAGCTTGACTTTCCATGTTGCACTTTGAAAACAGGATTTAAAAAATAATACAAAATCTTTCAATTGTAAATAAAATAAAATTGTTGGCAGACGAAATGTAAGTATAATTAAATTGTTATTGTGAAAAAATGTTTATAGTTTCGATAAATGCCTGAACACATGCCAACGACAATTTCTAAATTTTCCAACTAACAGTCTTGGAACAAACACTGGATCGTACATTCGTACCTATAGGTTACATGCAACGTTGTGGATTTAAATAATAATAATATACCTAATACATTTTACAATAATATAGAAATACGAGCAAATTCCTGCACAATTGGCGGCGTTATTACTTATTGATGCGATTCGTTGACAAAAGTTCTGCAATAATATTAAAAAGTATAATAATTATTAGTGTAATCATGATATATGATTTATTATATTCAGCACTGTGAATTTAATGCACTAAAATCTGCGATGGTATTATATGCTCTTAAAATTCTTAAGCTCATTTTTAAAAATATAAATAAATGCACTAAAATTTAAATTAATTTTTTTTTATATAGTATAATTATTGAAATTTTAGTTTTGATATAATATTAGTCTTAGACTAAAGTAGATTTTTTTTATTAACAAGTAACAATACCTACAAAAAAAAAAAAAAAATAAATCGACTAAATTGAAGTAGTTTGGTTTCATAGAAGCTACACCTACAAAAAATGATCACATTTTAAATAGAAATATAAATATTAAAGTAAAAAGAATTAATACGCAGATCTCGCGAAAGCATACATTTATATGTTCGTAAAATATGCAAAATAATTCAAAAAATGCAAATGCATTATATTCACAGCCCTGATTATATTGTCAGTTATGTAAATTTAACCACGAAGGAATAATTATAAAAATATACTTTACCGGTTCTCATTGTTTGGGTTAGATAACGTGGCGGGTCGACCACAGGAAGGTGAATAATAATAATTGAGTTGTGTTAAATGCTAAAACCATCGTTATCGCACGCGGTTAATAATTGAAATTTGTGCTCGTGTATATAATATATAATAGTAATGATGCATTTTATGCGCATTTTTATTACAATAATTACCTATGCGTTTAACAGCAGTTATTAGTGACATTTATTAGAGTATATTATTATAGCCTTCGAGTTTGGTATTGATTCTAAAATAATATGATGATATTATAATGTTCGTATATAGTCATCAAATGTTCGAGATTAAAATATTATTTTGAAAACATTGTTATTCTAACAGAATTTAGCGACGCTTGAGGATGATGGAAAGTACCGTTTTTAAGTTTTTAACCAGGGATGGAAAACGTTTTAAGACGCAAACAAAAAATAAAGCAAAACGAAAGACAACAGTAAAACGATTATAAAAAGATACTAACAATAGAAAAAAAATAGAAAACTAAATCAAAAATCAAAACGAAAATAAATTTTACCATGAAAAAAATATATAATAAAATAATAGTTCTTTATTTTTATATTTTCTTTTCTCTAATTAGTAATCCTGATCACTTTTAATATTGTTAAGTAAAGATCAATGCGTAAGACAAACTTTTTGATTTTTAATTTATTATATATAATTGTATAATAAACTTCTGAGTTTCTTTTTTACTCTATAACTAATGATTCACTAATTTAACAATACACTTTCGATATTTGAAGGCATTTTCATTTTTCATTTTCATATAAATTATAATTATAATTTCAATTTAATATTGGGAATAATAAACATAATCGAAAACATAAAAACTATAGCACACTACTTGATATTTTTCCTCTACACGGAAAATGTAGGAATCATAAAAATAATATGTTTTTGTTAATAAGTAACCATGTCAACGAAAGCCTGACAAAAAATCATTTGGAAACAAAAAAAATGTGTAGGTATCTAGCCCAAAAACATAGTACACGTTGTTCCACGATTATTCTACATTTACGATAAAAATTTTTCAAAATCAAAACTTAAATTGCCATAAAAGTGTCCGTTATTTAGAGTGACCGTTTTTGGAGGATTTTCTGTATAAAAGTGGTGAAAAATCAATATGTCCCCGTATCTATAAAACTACCGCTATTCGGAGGTGTCCGGTATTTAGAGGTGTCCGTTAAGGGACATTTTACTGTATTTATGTTAAAATTTAAAAACTGTAACGAGACAAAATCTCCATCGTTTTACTCTAATAATAATATATGATTCTCTTAATCCCGCCCACAATTAAAATAAAAAATGACGTGCAATAGGTATAATATGATTGATTTAGGTTCTATTTTATAATTTATAGAGAATACAAATGTAGGTCAATTGAGCTATATTACGATCTAAAGATAAAAACGTTCTGAAACAAATCCCATACATAAAACTGCTCAATAACAATATTAAACGATAGGTAAAAGCTTCATTTATGATACAATAATATTATTATGAGGTCAAAGATCAAAACGATCATAATGCATAATATTACGATCAAAGTCATATTTTCTTTTTAAATAAACGCACGAGAATTCCTCATGAAAATACAATTTTAAATGCTTATATTGCTTGGTGGCTATAAGCATGAGCAGCACTGTTTTGTAAAAAAATTTTTTGACTTTTGATAAGAGTTAAGACTAATAATATTCTGTTTACTTAATCTGTTTACTACGAATTTAATTGAAATCAAACATAATATGTTTAATGTTTATGTTTATTATGTTTACGGTATTCTGCCAAAATGTTGGGTTGTATTTTATTCGTTCTTCATGCTGTATAGTGTTTATTATGTATGTATTGAATTTACGATTTTATGAATTAAAAGTGCAAACAATGTACCTAAGTCACCGAGTCGTAGTGCCAGGATAGATATCTAAATGGGGCCCAGCTATGGACGATAATTATTATTATACCCAAAAAGCTTACCGATATTTCACACCTATGTACGGACGCATGCGTAGTGCTGGTAAATAACATAACAATCTATATGAGTGTTATAGTATTAAAAAATGTATTGACTTAGTTTATTTGGTCGATTGTTTTTAGTATTGTTTTGAAAACGCGTTAGCGGATACCCACGTAAACCTGTCACCTGTATTATTATAGGTATAACCTAAAATTTGTATAAATAAATATTATAATACAATGTATAATGAGTAGCTATTTAAATTATAGTTAAATTATATAATCGATTATTATTATGATTAATATTATGTCCTATTCCTATGACAGCGTTATCATAACGTTATTATTGAATATAAATAATTTATTAATATTCGCATAATCTGTTACCAACATTTTTAGAAAACAACAGACATAATTAACAAAAAGCCAAAATATATTTTATAATATGTCAATTTATAATACGTGATTGGTGGTAGCACTGAAAACTGAAAAAAGTATCAAAATACTGTTTAAAAAAAAAAATCATTCGAAATAACTCGTTTTCAGTAGCAACTATACTGAACACCTAACTGACTTTTCTAATTTTAATAATAATATTATCAAATGTATTTATACATAAAGTATTTACATTGTAAATATAAATAATTCAACTAAAAGAAATACTTACAAAAATATAATTATATTTTTATATTGTTTCACAAAATCGTTATTCTGCAGATTCCAGAAAACCTTCTTCCAGACAACATAAAAAACACAAATACCTTTATAATTTAGACGAATTTAATAAGTCTTTTGTGTCTAATGTAATCTATATATCAGTATTAATGTATTATTAATGTAATATTGAGATAAAATGTGAACCTTTATATAATTGATACAGGCAATGGACTTAGAATCCGAGACTTTAATAAATAAAAAAAAAGATTCTGCAGATTCGTGACACTACCACAATACACCTTTTGTCCTTTTCCCGTACTCACCAGTTACAGTGATAAGTTCTAGAATTATGCTATTATGCTGCAGCAGAGGTAATACCATTAATGGCCAAGTGCAAATGTCATTAAAATGAATTCGCGGTATTGCGTAATTACGTTTATATAGATTTAATTTAGTTTTTTCAAACAAATTACATGATATTTTATTGAAATAACTAAGAAAAAAAACCCTAGCACGCTACTCAATATTTTTCTTTTGCAAAGAAAATAAATTAATCATAATATAATATATAAGCTTTTGTGGCTATGACAACGAAAACCTTACAAAAAATCCGTCAGAAACCAAAAACGCATATCAAGCCGAACAAAATAATATAGTTACATTCAGTATTCACACATTCACACTTAGTGCGTGTTGTACAATTAATAAATTATGAATACTGACTGGTTTTGTTTTAACGTAATAATTATATTAGAATATTGTGTTACACGGCATAAAGTATAGGCAATTTAGGTACACCGATATAAATTACTAACAAACAAGTATAATATTATAATAGACCGTTAATATTTAAGATTATTTTTTAAGTCCATGTCTTGAACAGTGTTGGGAATAGATAACTAATAATTTATCTAGATAAAGATAAAGATAACAGTACCTAATTTTATCTAGATAAAGATAAAGATAGTTATACTAAATTTTATCTAGATAAAGATAAAAATTATTACATTTTTATCTAGATAAATATCAGATAATTTCATGTTTAATTTTGCAAATATTCAGTTATATAGGTATTATTTTTTTTAAATACATCATATATTTAAGGCATTAAAAATTGACATAAAATAAAATAGTTTATTTTTTAAATATATATGAAATGTCATTCACTGACTTAATTTTAAAATAATACAATGAAGCTGTTAGCTAACATTTGAAAAAAAAAAATAATAACTGTTTTTAAAATAATAATAAGTCAAACCCTACAACATAAAATTACGAGTATTACGATGTAATACTCGAGACTATAAATGAACATTCAATATTAAAATCATGGTATAATGACGTAAATATAAATATTTTTAATTTAAAAATTAAAAAATTTTTTAAGTAAATTAAAATAAATTATCTAGATATGTTACTCATAGATAACTAGAATTTTATCTAGATGAAGATAAATATGATAGAGTTGAAATTTATCTAGATAAGATAAAAGGTGAATAATTTTTATCTAGATATTTCCCAACACTGGTCTTGAAGTCTTAGCAACCGTCGACTTATATCAAATGTTAGAAATTAATCGAATTACACACACATTGAACGTTACTGTTCAATATACCCTTTTTCAAAAATCTAATATGGAAAAAAAATAATTGAACTAATAATTCATTATCTTTCAAGTTTCTTAGATTAATATTTTTTGAACAACAAAAAAATTTTTAAAAAAAATCATTACTATTTAATTGTAAATATTTAAATATTCAATATTGTCAACATTTAAACTTCAATCGCGTATAAAAATTGTCTTTATTCTAATTTTTTTGTATGTTAAGTGAATACAGTTTACGAGAAATCGTGTATTACATTTTAAATTTTAAGTTGTTCAAATTAAAAATGTTCTGAGTTTTCAACTACAAAATTATTTACAAAACAAAAAATTTATCAAACATTTGTCGAAAATGTTTTTTAAAATAATCAAACATTTCAAATGTTATCAAATAGACAGTAGCACAATAAGAGCTCAAATATTTGATCATGTCTAATAAATTCTGGTATAAAAGGTGGTGAAAAATTTAAGTATAATTAACCTACAAAAAAAAAAAATGATTTTGTTAAAAATTCTATCTTTTTCTTACTTGTAGTATATAACTATAGCCAATAGTGCATATATAGTAGATTAAGTACTAAAGAAAGAGTGGTGATGACCGATACATTTTAATAATATTACACTTAATTTTATTTTAAAACCAATTCATTTATCACTTCACTTAGAATCTAAAAACACGGAATACTCAATGAAACTTAATGTTATAGATATTATGTATTATTACTTGCTACTATATGTTATTTTCACTTTAGGTTTTTCATAGTTTTGTACCTATTGGCTATTATATATTTTGATTTAAATGTAATGATTTATAATTGTAACTAATTTCAAAAACTATTCTAAAGAATTCTTTTACACAAAAATTATTTCCATTTTTATGACACCAAAGTTGATCTATTTGTTTTCCTACATTTTAGATTCTGAGCGAATGAGTGATGACAATGACACATTGTAGGTATTGAATATTTAATTTTACGATTATAGGTGTTTTTCTTTGTATCTGAAATCATTTTTTATGGTAGACATAATAATGCTTCGAAATTTAATTTCAACTTCTTTTCTTGTAAAAAATGAAAATAAAGTTAGTACTAAGAAGTCGTCAAAAAAAAATTCCCAGTTCTTAACTTAATAATTAGGAAAACAAAAACCAAAATTAGGGAAAATTGGGATTATCATGGTAAAAACCAATATTCGACTAAATTGATTTCCTAGTTTTATTGTAATTCAAAACAAATAAGTAATATCAGATAAATGAAATGTTCACAAAAAGTTTTTATTAGTATTTTATAACCGTTTATCAGTCTAACGGACTTATCTGCTGTTACATATGTCGTATAATGACGGCCCAATTTTCGAATAATCGCGGTATTACAAATAAAAATTCAAGCATAGAATTCTATCACCGTCTTCGCTTTCACCCAGGTAATGGATAAACAACAAAAAAATACTCTTAAGTCCAGATCGGTACTCAGTTCTCGCTACACAATATGACTCAAATGAAAGCACATCTACAATCATGGCCCAAACTCACACTCATATAATTTCACCAAAACCACCACCAATGTATATCAAAGGTGTCAGTAATTTTCCCAGTTCTACCTCAAACTCGACGTCAATTATTAATTCTACAGAATTTATCTGTACAACCATACTGTCATATTATCTGATCATCCACACAAGCATGTCTATGATCATTTTAGACTACTTATTAAATATCTAATTGAGAACAGTTACAGTTTTCATATTTACCAGCAATATGAAAAACGTTCATTACTGTTGGTGATTCGTAATCTCCACCCTTTTACTTATTCAAGTGAAGACATTATTTCCGCTCTTTCGGAGTTGGGACATCATGTCACCCACGTTCATAATATTAAGCCATTTTCCGATAAACCACCTTTGCCTCCCGGTTTTGTCGACCTAAAAAAAACTACCAACAACTAGGACTTTTACAAAATGAAATTCCTATTGCACACCAACATTTTGCCGTTAACCATTTTCCACCCAAAAGCCTATCTCAATGCTCTATCGCTGTCAGTCAAAGTTACTACAATCAAGTTCTACGATGTGTTAGGTGTTGAGATAAACACGGATCTGATGCAGTGGCGCCAATGTCTATGTTGACGTCGGGCCAAGGACCAACTTTTTTTTTCAAAAATGTGGCTAGCACTGATCTGACGTATGCACTATGTCACCAGATTCTCTTGCCAGTCACCCAGTCAATTATCTCTAACTTTATATTCTTATCTTAATTATCCTAATTATCTCCATTTTATATAATAATATGAGCCTATACTACGTTATTAATATTATATATATTTTGCTTATACAATTTTAAAAGTATTAAGTATTGTATGTTAAATTACATCTCATTATTATCACTAGATTTAGCTATAATTATAATTAATATTTATTACCTCTATTATATTTTGCATGTATATTAAATTAATGGTTGAGCTGTAATAACTAATAGTTGAAAGCTAATAAAAAAAATATAATTACCATTTATAGAATAATTTTCAAAGTATTATGTTGTCTCTGTTTCAGCTCTTTATAGAGATTTAAAATTGTAGACTTTTTTTCTGCAATAATGTCAATAATCAATTTCTCAATCAAAAATCATGAAAATTAATATACCTATATTATATTTATATAACAATGTAATCATTGAGTATAATAATAATATAATATGATAATCGATGATAATATAATATTGTATTACACGGCATAACGTATAGGCAATTTAGGTACACCAGTGTAAATCTTAATAAAATAAAATTGATATAATTTTGATTATTGGATTTTACGAATTCTTGTATTACATTACTATAAATTTAATATCAATTTTATTATTATATTTGTGGGTATAGCCATGTATTTATGAATATAATATATAAATATACAATTATGATAATATTAAATACCGATAGTAACCGCATAACAGAGATATAGGTAGTCGTGTCGCAAGTGATGACTATTGGAGTACGGCGAAGGCCACAGCCGTCCGGGATGATTATGTTAACAACTGCAACTGTCGAATAATAATACGACCTAACTATTTAAATTTGTGTAGGCAACTGTGATAGTAACAACATATTATTATATGTACCTACGTCAAGTTTGTATATACATTATAAGAATATGGTGACTGACTGACTGATCCATCAACACACAGCACAAATCACTTGACGGATAGTGCTAAAATTTAATATCCAGAAAGCTATTAGCGGCTGCTGAGAAAGGACTTTTGGAAAATCAACCGCTTAAGAGAAAATAAGGGATTGTAGGAATACAACAGTGGTGCCACTTTGTTTGAGCTATTTATAGAGATTTGAAATGTTAGTCTTTTTTCAACAATAAAGCCAATAATCAACTTTTTGATTAAAACTCATGAAACTGTATAGTGTTTATGTATAATATTGATATGATAACGTAATAATTGATAAATGAGTATACAATACTGTCGGCTAATAAGCCATTTGATGTAACACTCACTTTTTCGAATTTTAGAGTTTGATATGGATTGTTAATTGTTATAGAGAAAATGATAAATTAACCTTCAGATGACTAATTCCAGTCTAAATTAAACTTAATTACATTTTTTTAGTATAAGCCACACTGTTTCAAACAGTGTCAATTAATGTACGTAAGCCAAGATGTAAATATTAACATTTTCAAACAATTTTTTTTTTTCATAAAATTACACTTAAGTATTATTTTCAACTAAGTTTTATTTAAATGAATACGGTAATTTATAGTTATTTTATTTATATAACTGTTACACAATGTTGTTATTCGTTGAAAACACTGATATAAGGAAAAAAATAGAGCTTATATACGTGTTTATGCTGTTTATTATAACAAATTATAGAGTGGCCAACTATAATTGTAAATTCAAGAAACAAGCCAAAATCGTATAAAGTTTTTGTCCTTATACTGATTTCATAGATTTCAAAAAACTTCAAGCAGAAAACTATTGGAACTATTTAATTATTTTAAGCTAATTACAGCATCCATCGACCATC
This sequence comes from Nasonovia ribisnigri, assembly GCA_027563435.1. Lineage (NCBI taxonomy): Eukaryota > Metazoa > Arthropoda > Insecta > Hemiptera > Aphididae > Nasonovia > Nasonovia ribisnigri. Next base: position 54,809 of record JANEHU010005085.1, on the reverse strand, counting down.
AGTGTCTAAAATTGTCCAGTCACAATGATTGATACTATTATAGACCAATTAGTATAACCAACTAGGTACTTCACTTTGGAGTAACATAACAATATATCATATTGTATTTAGTTTTGTAAGAGTCTCATTGCTATACAAATATACTATTTAAGTATCTAAAAAAACAAAAATGGAGCTTTTTAGTTAACAGAATCATAAAAAAACTATATTTTAGTGCCTTCAGAACAATTTCATTATTGAGAATTACATCAATTTACCTTTTAGCCGACGATAATATGTAATATAATATACTATACTCGATAAAATTATAATATTGTATAACACGGCATAACGTATAGGCAATTTAGGTACACCATTGTAGATTAGCCATTTAGGTATATATATGACATACATATATATGTACAATGTAGGTATCTACTAACTAGTATCTATATGGCCATATAATATGATAATTACCGTATAACAGAGATAGGTATTAGCGTCACCAGCGGTAACTCTTGGAGTGCGAGAGACCACGGCCGTCCAGGATGATTATTTTTTAATTTTTTTTTTAGGCTTCCACAACAAAGTCATTAGCCGGCAAACAAAAACAATTTATATTTTATGTTGTACAATATAATAATATGTTCAGTGGAATGGTGTGGCGCGGGGCGTAAACTCAATTGCGGAAACGCTCTGAGTGTACCTACGTATCGGCCAGCGTTGCTAGCTCCCGGATGGATGACCACCCGGGATTTTAAGCAACGAATCCTTGCCATACATATACGTGTTCCTAACCGACCATATCAATAATTCTAATCTTACAGGCTAATGACCTCAGTTGTCAAAACCTTAAACCTATTAAAAAAAAAAAAATAAAAATAATAAATATGTACATATATCATAATTATTATAATTTATGATTCATAAACAATATAAGATATTTTAATATTATGTAGGTACCTACTTTGCTCATACGAAAAATAATACTTATAACTTAAAATAGTACATATTATATGTGAAATAAATAAATTTGGTTGTACAAATTAGTAATTTTAAAGAAATTCATTATTAAACTAAAGTTTTTTATTGATATAATGATATGTGACCGAATTTTATACGTGACCATACTGTTTGTACAGGAGGGGGATACATGTTTGGAGCTAGAAAAGTCTTGATTAGGTGGAATTTATTGTTGGATATCTGGTCCCATAGTTGTTGGTGTAGATGATTATTTCTGCAGGTGTTATGATAAAAACAATAATAATACTTGTCAGCGGCTGCCATAATAATAAATATATTATTTGATGTATATATTACATTACCTAACGAAAATAATTATCGTTATACAAACGAAATAACTACAGCTTCTCAAGAACAACAAAATTAATATCAAAATAAATATGTGATCTTGGATACATATTATTTGGAATATTAAACTACAACAGTTAGCGCTGAATTTTTTTTTTTTTGGAGATGAATAAAGCAATCCAGAATAACTGTGGCAACATAATATTTACCTATATACGACCCATAAAATCATGAAGGTGAGTTTAACAAAGATTAGAGTTATATTGTTATGTTCGAATTTTTGTAGCAAGACAAAAATCGTTCAAATTATATATTTGATAAGAAAGAAATCATTTTTTTAAAAATTTATGCTCTGGGCACACCTGTAGCATATCCTTAGCCCTTGGGGGAGGGGGGGGGGTAACAATACCACTGACTATTCAGTGAACCGTTTTGGCTATACGCACTTTCCACGACTATACGTCTATACCACACTATCCCCTTTCCACACTGCAGATTGAATTACAAACTTTTTCACAGTCATGATACATTTTGTAGGACTGGCATTGTATGATTGGAACGCTGAGGTGGATAGTTAGCATAATGATTAAAAACCCAAATAATAATCTCACGGTGGTTGACGCAGCCTTTAGGTCGGTGACTGTGCGGGATCCACGTGGTCCGGTCGCAGTGTGGCGTGTGGTGATCAGGTGTAATCCATTAGAAAAAAACACCACTCGATTTTTGTAAACAAAAAATGTGGTATAGCGGTGTAAATTTGGTGGTAACTCAAAAAACGACGACGATCGTACGACAGTACAAAAACCGAGCTAACGGAATTAGATCTGATCGGAACTTAGAGTGAGAGATCGGCCTTTGCCACCGCCAACCAGACACCTTGCACTGTAAATGAGCATGATTGGAGATACGACCGTGTTGCGTTATCACTTGTGCTCGGCAGTAGCGATTATTCTGTATATATAGACAGTTAATCCAAAACTGTGAACGTATAGACAAGACAAATTAATCGAGTATTCAATTTATCCCTCGCAAGTTATGGATGATAATAAGGTGGAACGCGTATTCTATCCATGGCAACTTACCAGGGACAACGTATACCATTGAAAATGTAAAAATGTCCATTGAATATCCATATGAAATCAGTCCAAACATAATACATTAAAGTCCACAGTAATAATATGATTCAAAAGTCAAAATTATTTCATTTTTTTTTCCAACAATTAAATTACTTACTATTACTATGTACAGTTGCGAAAAAACGTGTGCAATTTTTCACGATACACAAAATTGGTAGGAATATTTTATTTCGACCAACCGTCCACGAAAATCAATAAATATACATCACATTATAAACAAGAGTTACTAAGAACTATAGTACGAGTGACAACTTATACTTTCAAATACCGAAACACGACCATAATAATACTCTTAAAATATAGAGACAGTCATTAAATATCGTTTGAAAATAGCAACGCATAATATATGCTGAGAAATGTTTCGACGCTGTATTATTATACTCCGAGAATAGCTTGAAAATCAGACTTACTTTTAAACAATATGTTTTCAATAAAAACTGCGTATTGTCCATTTGCTTGCAGGGAGAAGTCATTGTGCAAATAATATTATGATGCCCGTTGTAGTGTAAGTTGTTCTATTTTGATGCTGAAAAAAAACATTTGAACTCATCAGACATTTGTATACAGATCGTACAGAACACTTTGAAAAAAATAAATCTCATATTATTGTGAGCAGGAATAAATTGAAAACTTCAAAACATGAATTTTTTCAAATCATAATTAAAATTAAAAATAGTTAGTATTTTAGGTATACGACGAAAGTTTGGTTTTCATATTGTATAATCTCCTTGCATGACGCATAAACATTCAAACATATTTCATTTTCGCCGTTCCCACATAATAATATTATGTGCGATTAACGTTACCGATAAGTTTATTCTTCCATGAAACTGTTTTCGTGGAATAGTCTGTTGTTGCGTAGATCCCTGCATCATTACCTTTTCCACGAACGCAGTGGCACGACAATAGTATGTGTGGCTCACGCGGGAAGGCGATTTCAGTCTTGCGCGAAAAGCCGCACACGTCGCCCGTAACTGAAATAGCTCACTCGCCGCCCTTGCGGGGATACGCCGCCCAACACACAATCGTACGGACATTTTTCTGCTGAATTCAAATATTTTTTTTTCAGAATTATAATCAGACAATGTTATCCAACTTTAATTTTGTCAAAACAATAAGTAAGTTGTAGGAAAATTCGTATAGATGATTTTATAATTTTATAGGTATCAAGTTATTGAGATGTGCATGCGCGTACGATACCGGTACTCACATTGAATTTCACTCACAGTTCACCATGGGCGCAACTAGGGGGGGGCTTGGGAGTGCTTAGCACTCCCAAAATCAAAATTAGCACTCCCAAATTTTCTGTACCGATTTTTTACATTATCGGTAACAGTAACACTTCTGATTTTATAAATAATAATTAATTGACTAGTAAAATATTGGTAAATTATCAAAATATTTTTTTTCTAATTTATTTTAACCTCTAATGGTCAATGGAAACAGCAAATGCGTTTATTAAATTGGGTTTATTATACCTATTAAAATGTACCGTGTACACAATACGTAGAATCAATAGGTTTTATTTTTTCCTAGATTCCCGACCAACGCTCAACAACCGCCGTTAATTTTATCGTCAATATTATAATGGCAGCAGTATGTATCTGATATCGTCGCCACTTGCCACCGCTCCGTCCTCCGTTAATAAGTTTGACGAGGAGAGAGTGAAGAGTGTACTGTCGGCAAAATACAATAAATTAATAATAGAATTCAATATATTATAACAACGTATTATGTAATACACTAATACGACATTATCGAATTCGGATTTAAAAATTAATTATATACGTCTTGTAAACAATATTTCCATTTGGGTTCAATAATACGCCATACGGGCCCGTCATTCACCACTATAATATTGTTTTATTTGATTTTGTACTGTCTTGTTAGTTAGTTGGTAGGTACTTGATGATAAAAATATAGACACCACATAGTTATTTTACATTTGGCTGCGTGTTGCGTGTATATTTTATACAAATATACTTACAATGTACACTTGCACAATGCACATCGTGGTTATCGGACCTGCCACATTTTAGATCAGCCCAGTTAATGATTGACAATTGTACGTATAACATACTACATCGTCGTATTTTTGTTTTGACTCTTGAACTCTATTTAAATTAAAACGTTTAGTATTTTTAATAAAAATAAAACAAATTCTCGTGTCATCACTAAAACTCCTACTTTGACGAATGAAAAAATCGATTTACAAGTCTAGCTTCAATATGTATAGAAAGAGATATTACAAATAACATTAACAATGAAAAAATTCTAAATAAGTTTGCATTAACTAATAATAGAAAAATTAATTTATTATAATATGAGCATTATTATTTAATAAATTTATATTGTGATATGCTGAATTGCTTTTTTATGTTAGATTATTTAATGATTGTATAAAAACATTAAATTTGTATATACATAAAATAATTTTGCCTAAAATAAGGGGGGGGGGGGTTCTTGTGTTGTGCTTTAGATTTTAGCACTCCCATAAATTTTACCCTAGTTGCGCCCATGCAGTTCACACTAATAATCGTTTACAACACTTAGATTCCAGAGAGTAAGATGTTATTAGAATTTGCCTGAATGTTGCCCCTTAAATAATGGACGTAGTGAGACCCCTTAAGGAATCACAACACACGAATTTTTCATACGTTTTAGACCAATAAGCGGTGGTAAATTACATATAGTTCACAATGTCAGATTTTAATTTATTTTTCTACATGATGTATGATAAATTTTCAATTTTAGAGGACCTTAAATAATTTCATTGTCATTTAATTGTAATCATTGCAATTTCAACTATCTATAGTTGTAATAATGCACGTAATTTTACTTTTAAGAATTTTTTTTTTCTTATCTTGAATTCTGATTAGATATATATTATTATTTTGTTATAACAGAATCTAAATTTATACTTCTAGTAATTGTTTTAAGAGATTTGTTTGGACTTATACTAGTTATATATATTATCAGTACAATACTACAAATTGCAATCCAAAAAGATTACGTTCGGAAACATCGAAATTATTATTAATAACGCCATTGGGTCATTTAAAATTAATATAAGAACAGATAAAACATTTTCAGAATTATGGTTAAAAATCGTACAATGTTGTGAAAAAATTACATATTGTTGGAAGTTTCCGATCCAGGTTAATTGGCTCCAATATGTTCTTATTACGACTATGATATTTAAAGCAAACTATTTAAACATAACATTTTTTAAAGCTTCAAAACATAAAAGAACTCAACCAAATAATTTAATAAATAACCTTTCTATTTGGAGACCTCTACCAGACGGTATCAATGTCTTTCTTTATAGTAAAGTTATATCTACTACTTTCCATAACAAACAACAACTGTTAATATGATCAAATACTCTTAAAATAACTAGTCATGTCTGGTTAAATTCACTTATTATGTTGAAAATGCAAACACCGCCACTTATGTCTATATTGATTCGATAAATTAAAGTTACCGTCAATTAACCATACGCACAAGTGTGTTATTTTGCCTATCATTCGACTACAATATAAAAATATAATACTGTGATCGAAAATTGTTTTTTACTCTTCTCTATTCTGTATTAAACAATCACAGTTCAAAATAATATAAGATGAATACAAGTTTATAACTATAATGATTTTTACAGTTAGAAAATAGTTACTACATTCTTCATATATGATTATCACCCTCGTAAAATTGTTATAAGAGATACTATCGGCTACGTTTTAAAGTGTTTACAAATCAGAAGAAAAAAAATGTAATTAAATAAAATAAATTATAACAAAAAGTCGTGTGAGCGTCCACGCTTGAGTCGGCGTACAGAAGGTGGGGGTAACTAAGTTTATAAAATTTCGCACTGCGAGAATATTAATATGGTTGAAAAAGTTGATTGATAATTTTTTTATGTGGGTACTCAGTTATTGTGAGTAGCTGTAAGTCTTTGTGAAGTGCATCGTTAAGTACTAATCATGGAGCATTAGATATGGTTCTCAGAACTTTGAATTTAAAAACTTGTATTTTGGGTATGTGAGTTTCAGCACATTTTTCCCACACAGGGGACTGCGTACAGGAGTTACGGTTGTAGGATTTACTTATATAGTTATATGACATCTTATTTTTCTTGTTCTCTTAGAACATCTCCAACTTAATGCAGTTTGTCGGTTGATTCAAAGGGTATAGAACTTTAAGTCTTTGGTATACCAGCGATGCCGCACAACGTTCCAGGCCAAAGGTTTGTATATTTAATAAACATATTTGTACAAAATGTATATGACATATTTTTTCTAATTATAATGTTAATATAATTTGTAACCAATTTAAAAAGTTCAAATCGTTTGTTGAGGCTATTAACTTCAGATGAACCAGCATCCAATTTTAGTTGTAGAAATAACTCAATTTTTCCCGCGAAAAAATCAAAAAATACAACATTTAAATTATATAGGTGTATCTTGGTTGTTGGTGTTTCTTATATCTACCTCAATTCACAGGAAAACGTGCGTCGCTTTGCGATCTAAATCGACCAAGATAGACAATTCATCTGTGGTGGATTGTATAATATAGCACTTGGTATAAACCGAACATGGTTCAAACTACACTTTCAATTTTCCTGATTTCTCCAAGAATAGTTTTACATTTTCACAAAATTGGTTAAGTAATTTTTGTGTACCTATATTATAGCTATAAATATGAATTCAACTCTCATATTTGTTTTAAGATATAATTTCTTTATTCGAAACCATAAATGAGACGATTTTATCTAATGGCAACCGTTCATATAAAAAAATAAAATACTTATAATTGCTACTAGTTATTTCTCCTATAACCAATAGCAACTATTTCTAAACAAAATGTCCATCGTAAATATAAAAACCCTGTTTAAGCACCAATAATTGTGAATTTAAACCATCTAGAAAACCACTCAAACACGCACAAAAATATCATAAAAATTGGTCCAACCTATGAATAAAAAGATAATCGTACGATAACGAATTTTGTTAGCATTTATTTTGCATATATTTATTACGTTTAATAAATTATAAATATGTCAAAAACGATGTTTATCATAAATGACTATAACTCACTGAAAACTATATACTCGTATTGCCATTTTTACACGAATTCGGCTATTGAAGTGTACTAAATTGTAGTTCAGAATTTTTTCCTAAATTAAATGTAGGTATATAATTAAATATTTATTTTATTTTAAATTATTAGCTACATCACCAGTTTCGACTTGACGACTTCAACACCAGAAAGCACATTTCTACCATAGAAATATTAAAAAACTATTTACGAAACTTATCAGACCAAGTAATATAGCTTTACAGATCTTCGTGTCTAACTAACTCTTCGATCCAGATGATATGATCGATCGTTTCGCAACAGAAAAAAAGACTGCTAGACTATTATAATATTATACTATAAAAATATTTGATTTAAAATTACAGACATTTATCACACGTATGTAATGCATACAAATTCTTATTCAGATGTATTATTTTAATATTATATAGGGGTCTTTTTAAGTTAATGGTTTTTTATGTTATGAAAATATAAGATTTAGTCTTAAACCCCTCCCGAAAATTTGTTCCCGCGACCACGGCCTTGCATACATCTACAACAGCTGTAGGAGTACTCGTTACTCCCAATAACGATTTATTCGCTGGGTGATATCATATTATTTTGTTGAACGGTTGAAATATTATATCTAATAATATTGTTGCGCAGTATATAACACGGCTATTTGATAGTGAAAAAAAATTGTACGCGGTGATCTCTCTCGACGGACAGTGTGAAAGTGAAATTTACAAATTATTTACTCGCGTATATAATATATATTATGTGTGTACCTATAGGTACCTACACGGTTCGTATACCTACTCGTAAGACAATCGGACAATTTCCGAACGTCGCCTCCTCATTTGACGTGGGCGTAGTAACGCGTATAGTGTAGGTACTATATAGTTGTACAAAGGAATAAAAAAAACAATAATTGCTATTGACTCGATAACAACACGCCGTAGAAAGTGTGTGTGATTAAACACGACGATACACAAACGTCGTATATAATGTTAAGCCGAGTATAGTCCAATGTACCGTGCATCGTTTTCCGTGCATTTATATAGATATTATATTGATTAGCCGAATCACATGGTTGATAGCAGATATTAACAGGTTGTTTTTTTCATGGTATGCCGGGTTTACCAATGATACCACAAAATTGGATTTGATTCGACTTTTCGCCGTGTGGTAATGCAGCGTGCAGCAGGTAGCTTTGGTATTATACATAATTCAAGTTTTGGTTTTGAATTATCGTGATAATAAGGACTATTCATCATCATTCTAATATTTATTATTTTTTTGTACAAAATATAAAAATATCATCATTTAATGCATAATATTATTAAAAATATTCCTAAAATGGCTGTTTCAGCGTATACAGCTAATTATTGCTATTTGCTACTTTATTCATTAACTATTATTATATTAAAACTATTATTAATTTGTTAAATAGAAATGTATATTATATATTATATCTGTATTATGGTATCTATTGTAGGTTGAAAAATGTGAAGTGTCTTAACTATTATAGGCAGCTTGACACCAAGTTTTAATTTTAAAAACAAGTGGGAATCCATGGACGATCAGAAAAAAACCTTGATATACCGAAGTGGTATTAAACTGTTACCATTAAGTTACCACGTCAAGCCCACTTCCAGAATTTTACGTGTACGATGACGGAACACGGTACATTGGAAACTCAGCTTTACACTTTATTAAAATTTATAATATTGTCGTTATCACTGTCTACATTATATTATTATGGCGGACGAGTCGAGTTTGCATAATCTCGCGGGTGACCGTGACGGCGGCGAAGAGTGCACCGCGGCTGCAACAACACGTATGACCATTATTAACCAGTAACCGGTAAAACATTCTTGCGACGGCGGCGTCGGCGGCGAACCATCGCGCGCTTTGCGAACCACTGCGTCGACGGCGTTCGAATTCCTCGGCGGCCCACAAGACGGCAACGAGAGGATTGTGCGGGGAGGGGGGGCACTTTGTAGAAAGTGGTCGGTCGACTCTGCTCGGTACATAATAATATAATATTATTATCTATGCGCTTTAATAATAATAATAAAAGTAGTGGTAGGTACCTTAGATACCTATAACCGGTGATGTGGACCTTCGGCGGGGCTATACGACAACAACAATAATAATAATATTCAACATGGCCGACGACGCGGCGTGCGCTCGGCGCGCGGTGTCCGCCGCTTAGTAGTCCGCGATACGCGCGCCCGAGACGACGTCCGTCCGCCGGAGATCGCGTAAAACCCGTGTGCGCAAGTGATATAATTATATATAATAATATAACATTGTTGTGCCTGTGTTTTGTAGATATTTTAGAATTTTTTTCCTCCGATACGCGTATCGGTTTTGGCCGCCGTGACCATAAGTTCTGTTCGCGAGTCGCCGACGCGCCGGCGGCGGGCCGTTTCCGTCGGCGTTTTCAGCGGTCGTCGCCGTTGTGATTATGATGCGCCGGCCGACGACGACGACGACGATGAAGGCGGCGATGGTGCATCAACTGCGGACGGGTTCGGCCGGCCGAGCGCGATGAAGTCCGCCGCTTGGATCCCGGCCGCGGCCGTCTTACTGGTCGCCCTTTGCGCCCCTTTGCCAGGTCAGTAAAAACGCTCGCCCCCCCCCCCCTTGGGCCACCCGAGAACGTATGGTACTATATATCATATTATACGATACACGTACTCCTCAGTGCTTGGAAGGAACTCGTTCCAATGATTTCGTTCAATTTTCAGGAATTTAATATTATATTAGATAGGTAGTTCGTTTTTTGTGCGAAGGAACGCATTGTAATTTCATTCATTTTTGATAATTTTTTTTTACTCATTTAGTCAATATCTAGTAGACTGCCCTACCAATTTCAATGATTTATCCACGAACGCCTCGAGTATCATACATGCACTCAGTTGTTTTATGAAACCGGACTGAGTAACATATATGAAACCGGACTGAGAATCATTTATGACACTCGAGACGAAATTGGCGAGTATAAGTTAAATAGCAAGGGCAATAGTGGAAAGTTTCGAGTGTATCACATAATTATGATACTCAAGGCAGTCAACTTGATATAATTAAACCAATATACCATATCTAATATTGACTAAGTCACGGCGGTCTTTTCGGTCATAATTTGTATAGGTATAATAAACAAATTAATACATCTTAAAAACAAAACAACTACCTAGTTATTACTATACTAATTATATTGATTTTAAAATTATTGAAGAACGAAAAATGTTCTTTTTGTGGGAACGAGGAAAGAAACTAGTTCCTTTCCTTAAGTCAGGAACGAAAACGATTAAGTTATTTTTTACAAACGTGTGTACGTAAACCAATATTATTTTTTCAAAGGAACTTTCCAAGCATTGTACGAACTGTATCGTCTGTACCCATACTTAAGTCGACTTCCCACCGCGTCAGGTTAGGTATTAGGTTAGTATTAGTTATTAATATTATTATTAGTCTGGTTGGGTTAGGCGTTCAATCCCATAGAGTTCAACCCACGAAAAATAACGTTTTCGGCGACTTTGCTCGTTATATTGCACGAGTGTAATTTATGTAGATATGATTATTATTATATGAAACAATGCGACAGGGACGTATATCATTGTATTTTTGGATTTGTTTTCGAGTGAGGGGGTGGGGGCTGGGGTACCTATTGAAAAATTCATTAAATATAGTAAACGTTGGCTTGAACGAGAAGTTTTTATTCGAAATTACCGCGTTTTCCCACTTTAGATTGATAATATATGCCTAGCTAGCTGATCGCTTTAACGAAGCGTTAAATTAAATGATTTACCAGTGGATTTACTCCATCATAAGCTCCGTTAGATGTAAACTATAAGCCATATTCTTAGCATGGTCATGGGCGGTTTTTATCTAATCCGGGACTAGGTATATTTTAATCACTTTTTTATTTTCTGCAACCTGTAACTGCAACGCTATAAACAAACAAACATAATATGTTTTTTTTTCTTGAGCCAACAAATCCCTGCGTGAGCCCTTCTTTAAATTTCAAATTTTGGAAAATCCTGTCTTAGTGCACCCTTATACGGTGTTACGTAGGTACCATATACATTTCAAGGATCTAGCTAACATGGTTTTGACCGTGCGTCGATTATGTAGTAAAGACATCTTTTATATATTATATATAGATTGTAGGTATACAGATATGATATTATGGTAAAACGCTGCAACTCGCCCTATGTACCACGTGATTACAGGAAAGTGTTCAAAACAGTTTATGGTAAATTACTGTACACTCAGTAGATACTCAGTAGATACTCCTGGGAAAAGTACCTCTGAGTTTTCGACAAGTCACGCACACAATGAATAGAATAGGACGCTAAGGGTTGAATCGATACACCCATATAATATGATAATATAGGACACTTCAAAAGCACGTCTCCCACGAAGATCTCTCCGGGGAGCAATATGAGATCGACAGATCTCAGTATTATAATATTATTGTTATAAGGCACTCCGTGGTTTTCGACTATACTATATAAGGTACCTAGGTACAGTCCATATGTATTATTATTATTGTGTTTATTATACAACACGACGGTCGGTGAGGTCAAGGCGATGGTTTTAATATAGGTATAGGTGTTTATATTTTTCATTCTAAGCTCTTTCTTCAAACACACGTTAATTCGTCTGCTGCTGGTCTATTGTTATATTATAGACTTTGCGGTTTGCGTAACGCCACCCTCGTAGACGGGCCTCGTACTCGTTACACGGTGGCAATCGTGTTATTCCGAATTTCAAATCACACAATATAATACATTACATGTATATATGACCCGATTATCAGCTATATCTACTTTATTGTGCTGGGACTATTGTTGTAAAACAAAATCTCTAGGTGCCGAACTCCGTTGGACGAGAAACTTGACGAGTCACCACAATCACACAAATCTCTCAGGGATGAAGTGGAGTTAGATCCAAACCATATTTTTGATTTTTTTAAGATATTATATTTTTTTTTTTTTAGAGTAAGCTTAAAAAAATATATTACCTATTCATAAAAGCAAAATTCGTCTTATGATTGTAACACCTATACCTACATAGTTCACATATTATTATAATATATACTATTATTTTACGTTATTTTATATGGTACCTAATACCAATATGGTTATATCTCTATATAACATGGTATATTAATTATATTATACACACATAAATAGACAATAATCAATAAATATAATCAGTAATCATGATTTCGCCAATCGCCATCAGTTGTTAAGCCAGGCCCAGACGATATTAGACGATATATTACAATTTTACAGATAATATAGTTCATATAGGTACCTATCATGAATTTTAATAGTTTAAATCTAGGTTTAAATAGACTGTTACCGATAGGACAATATGATGGATTATTGATGTTAGTTTTTTTATAGAACTATCTTAAGCCTCACCAAAAATTATTTTTTCTTGCACTAATGAAGTTTTTTTAGGACAATTTAAATTCGACAAAATGCCTATTTATTATTAATTTAGATTATGTTTATTTCCATTCATTCCCCCCCTCTCTAATTCAAAAGTTATGTATACCTACGTCATTGGGATCACTATCATTAAAAAGTAGAAAAACATAGGTACCTAACCATATATAATATTGTATTGCAATTATTATATTGTACATCGCACTACCAACTGGACTCACCGCAAAACGTGTTCTAACTTGTGCATTCTCGGAATTTCTAAGTCCGGACGTTGCCTAGGATGAAAGGAATTTAAATCCATTTGGAGAAAAAATAATTATTTTAGACTATATGAAAACTAGTCGCGGTCAATCAATAAAACGGACATAAGCAAAGAAAGTCACATAATATGCTATCGTGAATACGTTTGGATTTTAATAGTTAAATTATAAGTACTTGCATACTATATATAATATGGTTATGAATTATGTTTTCATCTGATACGCATTGATATTCGTCGATAATTTTTCTTATACCAAAATGTTTACTCAGATAGTTTTTTGTGTAGATTCTTATAATGTGACATTCCTTAGATAACTTGCTAATTCGCTACTTATATGATTTGCTGTGATTTCCAATATCGATGAGAAATTAATTCTAAAAAAATTATGATTGAAACGTGTATTGGAAAATTTCTGAAAATTGTATAATAATATGATTACGATTTTTTTTTAATTTGAAATCCACGTTTCAAATTAGTGGTTAGGTTATACTTTTGGCTGAATTTTGAGACTCTTCAGGTAGGAAAAAATAGAGCACGACTTGATGATCACTTACTGTTTATATCGTTTAGATCTGATTTCAAAAACGGGCGTAAAACTCGCGAAACCGATCGTAATTTATATGGACCTAACTAAAAAAAATATATAATTAATATTAATCAGCCACTGCGTACGTTTTATTCGAAAGTAAACGAATATATTATTATTATTATGGTAATAAGCGCCAATTTGTATTGGGCATGCATCACAGTACCTATATAATTCTACATTTCATCGATTTTATGTTTGGATAACTACTGTACAATCACATTCAATGTTTTACAGTGAAACAATTTTATTCCATTATAAGTATAAAGACCTACACTATAATAATTTATTATTGTTTTTTTTTTTAATGTATAAGTGTTGATATTAAATGAAATATATTGAAGAAAATAAATGTAAAAGTTGATTTTTCTACAGTTGGATCCTTTCTCTTTTCGTCTACTCGAACGCTACAAAAAAAAAAATAAATAAAAATATGATTTGTTTCTAATTCGGAGTATAATTTATATGCACAATGAATAAAACCGGTCATAATGTTTTTACACATTACTATTTGGACCGTATAGTTAACCATTTCGACGAAAGCCTTTTGGCTATGGATCAGTTATTATATTGTACATTAAAATTTATAATTGTAACTAGCACAGGATTTACGCTGTACATAATTTTTCTTCTCGATCGAACGAACAAATTATTATAGGATTGGTGGGTATACCTAACGTACTATACAACATCTCAGTACCTACCTAGTTAATTATTTCTAAAAAATATAGTGTATTATGGACAATGTCACGATAAAATAATTATGATATCATAATAATAATTATAATATAGGTAGGTGTGATGACTATGACTTATTATTGGCAAAACGTGTTGCAGAAAATCTGCAGTTTGATGCACGATGCACCAAACAAAATTATTATAATATTTTATGCAGGCATTTATTAAACCATCGAACAACACTGTGTAATAATATGTTGATAATTTATGTGAGCCGACGATCAAGGTCAAAATATTTTAACAAGACAATATTATAATAAAAATTAATATTACAATATTTTAATAGTTAAAAAATAATAGTGTATTCGATGGAAAAAATAATAATTATCCATGTATCCGGGTTACCGATTCGCGGTGGAATTCCGTCGAATGTATAATATGAGTAGGTATACATAATAATACTGTAGCAGACGATGTCGATATGAGTACGACAACATATGCGTTGTCAAGGTGAACGTGCGCGTAAAAGTCGAGAGTCCGGTGTATGTATAATAATATTATAATAATGTAATTTTATAATCTTATACAATCGTTGGCGGACTCCTCGTTGCGGAACGATTGGTGGGCCTGTGGCGGGGGGAGGGGGGGGTGTTATGGGTAGGTGCCGACATAGGAGGGTGATTGCTTTCGAACTTTAATCGTATTATTTAACTGTCGAAGGATAATACGTAAGAACGTCGTTTAGAATTCAAACGTCATAATACATACACAACTTATACAATATTTGTCTGCCGGGATACCTATAGCTGGTATATGCTATTGACAACCGTGAATGTTGCGTGTTTACCGTGTAGGTACGATGGGCGTGCTGACATACTATTTCGCGAGCCGATTATTGCAAAAATGTCACATATTATGTGCCACTGCAAATTTCAATGCGCGTTGTGTACCTACTGGTGTGTTGTGTGCGCGGGAAGTGGAAATCGTAACACCGGGACGAGAAAATTCCATTAAGCGAGACGCATTGCATTGCGCTTATTGAATGACGGAAGAAGTTTCCCATTTCTTCAAGTTTCGGGTATGGCCAATTTCTTAGAGTAGAAAAATATGTTGACTGGAATACTGGATATATATTCTTTTTTCCTTTAAAATTTTAGGTCTAATTTTCTTCGATGCAACAATAATTGACTATTGAGTCGCTTATAATATGAATTATTTGTTGAATGCTAGTCGGCCAACTATTCTAGACACCTGTCGAGTGCAGATAATGTTGTTTTTTTTTTAAAACTTACCCACTCAAAATTTTTTGATTTTACGGATTTTAGATTACAAATTTGTCAGGGGCGTACCTAATTGATAACAAATTTTAACAATTAGTAAATGATATACACATAATATTATGTACAGCTATAACCTTTAATTGAATTCGAAAAATTAAATGACTTAAATATTATAATAATGGCTTGTCACACTTTTCATAAAAATTAGTTTGGTAAATTATTTAATGAAAATTGTGAGTTTTAATATATTATTCTTCTCACGCGATTTTGGCTTGAACAGTTTTCTGTGATCCGGGAGCGTCGGGGTGAATTATATAGATACTGTTAACATATTAATTTGCAAAAGTTATTTATTGAACTTGTTAAACGGTGTAAAATATTAAAACTCAAATAGGATTGTGGAAAAAAACAAAAGTTACACTCGTTGTACACATGCAAAAGAAAAAATGTGTATCGTATACTTAACTTTGATACTCGTCTACTTGTCACTTCTCCACTGCAGTGTCCGTTGCATCGATAATCGCGGTATCCGGGCACAGTCGACATCGTATTATTATAGTATTTCTATAATGGCAGTGCAGGACGTACGTGCATTGCTTGATAATTAACGAACGGAGCAACGTGTATACAATATGCACTTTATAATAATATATACCTGGGT
Source organism: Nasonovia ribisnigri (assembly GCA_027563435.1). Lineage (NCBI taxonomy): Eukaryota > Metazoa > Arthropoda > Insecta > Hemiptera > Aphididae > Nasonovia > Nasonovia ribisnigri. The sequence continues at coordinate 38,372 of JANEHU010005085.1, read as the reverse complement.
ATAGTTGACGCGACCGATTGCAGGACTATAACTGCTGCAGCAGCAACAGCAGCTATACAGCGTCCGTTCTCGGCAGGCATGTTTGGTATAATATTATATTGGCTGCGGTGTTATTTTATAGGTCGTCGTATATTATATAGGCATGTGATTCCGAGTACATAATATGAGTATACAATTTAATACGACGCGTTTCACGCTGGTTTCGAAGAATGATGAAACGGTCGTAAAATAACGTTTCCGCGGCCGCAGACAATATTATATCCATCGTATTCATCGTATAATAATAGTTGTCTCGTGTTGGAAAACGCTAACGTTTACGAGGGATTTACGATGTCGTTTGCCTCAAACGAACACGCGTTTTCCTTTGAGACGTATACGCGATGCGTCGATAAGATAATAATAATATTATTGTGAATATCGGGACAAAGTGTGCTTGAGCTGTATATAATAATAATAATATAGAAACACGAGCGCCTATAAATGCAATAAAATTCAAAAATTCTGAATCTGATACAATTATTATAATATATTTGTAGCCGGCGTTTTACTATGATATTTTTGTGGCAGCGGAAGATTTCCGTGTTGTGTGAATGAAAACGCTGTTCGATCCGGCCGACACAAACAGTATTTTATTATATCACTATAATAATACAGTAATTCTGATGGATGACATAAATAATTATAACTATATATTATATATATATTATATGCATCATGATTATGTATAATATGCATTAATATTATAAAATAACGTACACCGCTATAATGCCGTGTTTTTCCGGACATAATAATACATCCCGATCCCCTCTTGGGAAACGATCTGCATGTTGAGCGTTCCGCGTCATCGTCGAATTATCGTTTTATCGACACATAATCGTCAAAATAATAGATCGACAACACATAATAATAAAGTTTCTGTATAGGTACTTGAATAAACGTCACGGATTAAGAGGAACACGGTGTAAATATTATACTATATTATATTATAATTGGGACGTGTAGATCACCTACGAAACCGGGAGAAAAAAATTGTGCTCGACGCGAGCTCGTCGACACGAATTCAAGGGCGGAAATTAGTATTAGTGTATACCTACTTTAATATTATATAACATTATGTATTATATATTTCTTTTAGTATAGTTAGGTTTATAATAACGTTTAATTTTTTTAATGGTTAACATTAACACGGGGCTTCGGGGCCACCGTATACATTCATTAGCGATTGGTCATAATGATATTTCTCAAACAAGGAATAAGGGTGTGAGTTATAACTTATAAGTATCAGTTTACCGGGAAAAAGGAACTATTTTCGTTGTCAAGCTGTCAAACCTTTCGCAATACGTCGTAACACTCTACTGGTTAGTGTAAGTAACACCATCGACTACCGCAGTAATAAATTTAATTATAATTAGAGTATACTTTGACTGTATAAAATATTAATAATCGTCAATACGACGTCAATGTGTCATACGAAAAAATAAGGCTATATGATGCGATAACACTAAAATACACTCACATATTTTTAGACAAATATTTTGTTTTTCATTATGAAATCAAAAATGTTGTTAATTAAACAACTATAAAAACCAAAAATATCACAAAAAAAATGAATTCAATAAAATATTTGCTTTTATAAAAATGTATCTTATCATAGGTACTATAAATATTCAAAACTAAAAACATAATATAATATTTTATATAACATTAGAAGTATGTACTTATTTTATTTTTTCAACTTATGTTTTATATATGTAGGATGTAGGTATATATATTATTAAGTATTTGAGTAATGCGTATTTCAAAATAGGTTCGTTGCATATAATAGATTCGGCACCGATGATTTGTTTTTAGTTGTTATATGGCACGTATCATTTTGCCCTAGTCTGTAAATCTATATATTATATTCCTTTACAATTCTTTGGTCGTTTTATACGAAAAACATACTTGGAATTAAGATGACAGCAATATTTATACCTCTTATGGAAACGAAACACATCGACATTCTCCATCATCGGTCATCGATATCTGACCGGACTGTGACCGTCAATAACGTTGTGATTGATATTAATTATTATTAAACTGCAGTACGTGTATACTCGAGCTATGTCGACTTTATATAAAAACGGTTAACTTCTTAAATAGATATAATTAATTTAGCTTATTTTCAACAGTCGATTCTGTATATAGAACGAGTGAAGTATAAAATAAGCACAATATTAGGGGTGGTCGCCGTGTGCGTGCTATGAGACAACGCATTACTCGAATTCACCCCCCCCCCCCCACGTATAAATGTATAATATAGTAGTAATTGAATCCACGACGTGTATAAACAAAATTTAAAAGATCATGAAATCGAGTTTCTTGATAGAAGATTAAGAAATGTGTAAATTATAATATATAATCAAGTATAGGTATAATTATTGTTGTATCTTGGTAGGTGTATTATAAGATCTGCGTCCACATAACATCGGCAAGCGAGTCCTGGTTATGTTAGGCTATGTATAATAAATAACGAATATTATACGTCCGTCACCTATACAAGTATACAACAAAATTGAATATTGTCGCGCGTCAACTATATCGTGTTAACTATATTTTCCGAACGATTTGCCGTTTGCGGATATACGGATACAGACGTCAGCTATATAATACGTAATAGTCGACTACCATACTCGCATTTTCTCGGACGAAATTTTGTTTTTTTTTTCATACCTACATCGTATATAATATAACAATCCTTGTTATTTTATTACTATATAGTTTTATTATTTAACTGCCGTTATAGGCACGTTTTGGTTTCAACGACGACGTATATAGCAGCTTAAGTGTATATTATACCTGCGCACCTATTATAAACATGTCGCCAAGCATTGTTCTCTCCAAGAATAGCATGTTGCCGAAGCAGTTAGGTCACGGTAAAATTTCCCGAAACGAAACACTATAATATTATGCAGCTCGCATATACACGGTTATGACACCTCCTGTAATGATATACCTATAGGTATAGGAAATTTCTTAAACAATTTTTTTTTACGTAACCGACTGACGGGCTCGCATATTAGTACCTAGTTCACATTAAAGTCGATGTATAGTTTCGTTTCGAGAACTTTTTAGGAATATCGCTTGCCAACCGAGGGGTAGCGATCCGGCGTTTAAGTCTATTGGGTTAAAAATTTTACACGATGTTCCGCTGCGGCCACAGCATGCAGTTTACCGTCGTCATTAAATTTTCTAATACTTTTACCGTAACACGTCATCATTTTTTTTGTACGAGTATATTGTATAAGTAAAACCTCTCTATTTGTCCGCATAAAATTGTTTTTTCTTCCGGGAAAAACCGCACAAATGTTTACACTATAAATGTACCTATGCAACTCGGAGACTTGCTAAAATTATTGACACATTACATATCTATGGGGGGGGGGGGATGCCGCACAATCCACCTTATAGAACTCTCTATAGTACCTAACTATACATTTAATTTAAATATTTTATATTTTGATCAACAATTTTTTATTTGACAACTGTTGTTTCATAGTTTTTTATGTAATAGGTAGGTATGTATTTCGTTCAACTTACGAATTATGAAATACAATATAGATTATAAAAAATAAGACATACAATATGTAGTCGATACTGTCAAAAAGTATATTGGGGGATATTTTGTGGTGCTAAAGACTTATTTGCACCTCCTCATTGCACCTATGCAATTTATTATATGTATACTATTAGAACTATTGGAACTACCTATACAGCAATATTTTGTGTACCAATAAAATAAAAATCATATGTAATATTGCATGGTTGTTGGGTAACGTTCAATCAACGATTTACCTAAATATTTCCATTACGCATTTCAATTAAATTTTAAAATGTTACTGTAATGTTTCTATATGCAACAGATAAGCAATATTTTCTGAATGACGGCAGTTATTGTTATTATAGCATTCGCAACCACGCGCATACAGGCATACATATTACAGTATGAACTTAAAATGTGATATTCCATATTTCCATGAAACATCGATTGAATATCTTCGGAATATGACTTTGCACATATATATATTATGTATATTGTTTGGTTCTTATAATAGTATACTATTAAATTTCATTGATAATATTATAGTATGGTGTATCTGGAAGATTTTAAAATCATTTTTTTACTGAAATTACATTTAAAGGTACATAAACTAGCATATTATGAAGTCGAGAAAAAAAACGGCTGTCGCACAAACTGAGAACATAGTGTTGTTGTTATTATTAGCCGATGGTAATATATAATGTGAAAGTAACTCGCACTGTGCGTTTCCCAATCAGAAAGCATAACATCGGCCTAACACATATGTATAAGTAGTATATAGATATATTGTGTATGTGTTTGTTTGTGCTATAGGTAGTGTGATGTGTTCATGAATGTATTCACTAATTAAGTACTATAAGTATATGCGTTTACCGTTCTATACACTTTTATGCTAATTGCCAACATACCATCCGACTGTGGCCATTATCATTATAATTTAATAATTATAACGCTAAAAAAAAAATTCGAACAATAATTCGTTCGGGAGATTTTTTTTCCCCATTCCGTCCCATAACCAACTTCACCACGTAACCACTTTAAATTTTAAAATAATACACGTGTGACATTATTAATATTAATGTGATTCTATATATCATATTATAATATAATCTGAAAATCTGTAACGACGAACATTGATTTATCACCTCCGTCGCGCCACGCCGGCAATAATAATTTATACCATTATCGCACATACAGAAAAATGTCAATTATTTTTACCACTATAGGTATTCGATTGACAACGTGCATTTTGTCCTGCGCAGTCACATGAAAATCCTTCGTTATATACGCCGTCCAAGCGGCTTATAGCTGTAACACGGTTGGAAAGGTAAACAATTTTGTTTCTTGGAATTTCTTCAGTGACTCATAGGCATATCGCATATGAAATAACACACACACACCTAACTCATGTATATTTATATAACAGTACGTTTGCCTAAAATTATAGTGACAGGGGCAGCTATAGTGACAACTGCATACATCTGACATATGCAGATGTAAACAAATTTAGGTGCATATTTGTTCTATATTGCAACAATTATATTACCTATTTTATCGGTTGTCTGTCTGATCTGAAACAAAATGTATTGGTACTCCTCTTTTGGGTTTAGACTGCATGGCAATGAGAAAGCTATACGTGTAAGCCGGTTGCTTGGTATATACCTATATTAAAATTGAAATTCTACGTCGTGACGTGACTGCACGAGTTTCAAAAGTGATACGTGAACGTGTGATATATATATATACCTACATGTATAATATAATATATAGGTAAGTAGAAACAATAATAGCGAAGAACAACGACGAAATCCGCAATAAACGAATTGACTAGCGCGAAAAATACGATAGCCCCCGACAACAATGTAATATCAATCATGGCAGCCACTGCATATAGGTAATATAATATTATTATTGTGTATGGATATTGAAAATCGATTTCCGTGGAAGCCGCCGGCCGTCTATTATTCGATATTGATTCATATATATAGTGTTGTCGTGCCTCATCATCGCTGCAGCAGACGAGTAAAGAGGAAAAGAAAAAAGACGTTATACCTAGACACAGAGCATACCTCCCTGAGCTACACGCGCGTTCATAGTATATCATAATATTATGACGTATTAAAGTCTCCGACGATACCGTTTTTTTTTCTTTCTCGGTAAAAATTACACCGTGATTGCGGAGCACTACCATTATCACTGTACCTATACCTACGTAAAATATATTATGGATAAATCGTAGCGGAGCGGAATGCGCGTCACACAAACTGCCCGTATAGTATACCGTTTTTTACGTTCATTTTTTTTATACGTTTTATTTTCCACCGATCACTATTATTATTCCGTCGTTTTGTCATCGAGTTTTCGCCCGACAGCTCAGTATTCGTGCGGCCGCAACGAAAGCGTATATAATCTGCGCTTGACTTCATCATGACTGCTACGACACCATTACCGCGCCAGTAAATACCACAGCCGAGTAACAGAGCTAGTACGTCGTTTTTTTCCGCAAAGCGAAATTTTGGACGGGAAAACGCCTGAAGGTGGTGATCCGTCGCCGGCGAAAGGTCGTTTGTTCGAAAATTAAGTGATGTTCCAATCAATATTACCTAGATAATATGTATTATGTTCGAATGAATATTGTTTGAACATTTTCATTTTTGTTATATATTTATTGATTATTAACGAGAGCTATAAAAAACAAATTTTGAATTAAATTTGACTGTAAATAATGACTCTCATAAGATCTAAATTATTTTATACTCTGAACAACCTATTTTTTTAATGTTTGAAACGAGATTGATTTTTTAATCGTCCTTCACATTGTTTTTTTGACTCCGTGTTGATTTTCTTTGCTCAAAAACGGACATGCTCGAGGATATGAACGTAAAACAACTATTTCACGGACGGTTAAAATATTTACGCCACGCTAATAACGCACTGTGTACATGGACACTGCGTACACAAATCCTAAATCTAGGTTGGTGACCTTTTTTTCACTAAAACTGCCTCTAGGTGTTTTCGGAGGCAAATCGAGTATACTCAAATAGTGTACTTACTATCGCATTTCCACCCAAGGCACACCTAGATTATAAACGAATATATCGATAGTAGGTACGTGCAGCATTATACATATATCGATTATTATATCGCTTTTCATTATGTTCAAAAATATTATATATAATTATTTACTATTATATTCAGTTTCATTACTGTCTTGATGTATTTTTATTAAAATATTCATTACTTTTTTATAAATGATTATTATAATAACCGTGGAATTGACTGCAACCATAGGCCTACTGAATTATTATTATTATCATTATTATTATACCATCACACATTTATTATAGTGGCTTATTATTAATTTAATAATTTTTCTTTTTATGTAATGGCAGATTTATATCCTTCTGGATTAACCTGGATTGTGTACGTTTATATAACGTTTATATTACCTATAATGTTTTAAGTTTTAAAAAAAAATTAAATTTTGAGATTCAACCAAATAACGTTCAAACTAGAAATCGATTAGTTTATCTATTGGGGGTGATTCCGGTACAACAGGGTCATTGGTCAACTACCCATATTATGAGGCGATTTAATAAAACGATAGTTTAAAATCTGGTGAAAATTCGAGTGTGCCCGTGTACATATACGCGTGGCACATCAGCTGATCGAGATACTTATTCTATACAATTACACTTCAATATAGCATAAATAGTAATAATAATAATGGCGGGCTCGCGGCACAAATTTTTGAAAAATGCATTTTTTCCCGACACTGTAAAAGTTAATCGTGTGAGTTTTTTTTCATACCTTTTGTTTTGTTACAGGACTATGTGATCTGACTGGAAGTCCTCCGACCATATGGGTGGACCGGAATTGGGTGGTCGACTCCACGGCACCCGTCGGCACGGTGGTGGCCCGGGTTCGCGTGTCCGACGTCGGCAACGAGACGGTCCTGATGTACGGACTGGAACACTCGACGGGCTTCAACATCGTCCAAGAGAACGAGGACCCGTTGCCGTTTACCATCGACGAGAACGGAAGAGTCACCACAAACACGTCCCTTACGAACAAGGTATAATAATATATACCATTATCGTCATTAAAAATAAAATCATCATTCACAGTACATATAAGTACCATAATAATAGTATACGTCTTCGTCGGTTATCATCACCTCTAATCGCGGTGTAATATATTATAGGTACTTACCACATGTATACCTGTTTTGTAATTTCGATCCGAAATCTTTGGAGGAGAATTTCGTTCTTATACATCAGCACAATAACCCGCAGCGAACTCACATGTATAGGACGGTGTCTCGTACCAACGTCAAAATAAACTTATCGTAAACCTATCTCCCATTACGCGTCTATACCCATATGACATATTGCATTATTGCATATAATATCCGGTATCGTATATGCGTGTATACAGTGTACGTATTATTATAATAACGGCAAATTTATACATAATAATATTATTGTATTATAATATTATATCTAACTATAATACATACGTTATTATACTGAGCGTATCGCTATTCGCGACTATTATTATTTTCGATCCGACACGTCCAATCATGGGTAGACAATTATATATTATGGGCGCGTAACATAATATTACGCGGATAATAACGCTATACTTTTCGTAAGCTTATTGTGTACCGACAAATGCGTATATTACTGGGAAGAAGGGGTATATCAATTTCGGATAAATAATAAAAATAAAAATAATCATATGGCCGGAACAAATAATAATGGAAACACAACTGCGGAAAAATAGATAATAATAACAAAAAGATTGTATCATAACATTAACATAATATAGGTACACGAAAAATGAAACTAATTAAACACCACACCGTATGTACAGTGAAAAGACGCCGAAATGAGAAATGGAATTCAACAACAATAATAAATAATAATGATACGTTAAGTCGTAAACTATATACTTAAATTTTTAGTCTGGGAGTATGGAAATTCTAGAAAATATATAAATCAAATTCTAATAGAAATACAATACTGGGGGATTCACCAAACATGATTTACACCCATTTTTCTTTTCATTAATGCAGTTATTTAAAACCTAATTTTTTGAATTTTCGTGTATACTTAGGTAGAGTACTTAAAGAACATATTTTTCAAATTCTTAAGATTTTTTTGTGCCACTTAAGGAGTGTCTAATGGGGATACAAACTTCAGTTTTTCAAATGAGAACTCACCCTTTCTACATTAAATTATTTAGCGCCTTAGCGGATAATTTTTCTGAACATTTTGACGCATAATCAGAATCAAAATTCAAACGAATAGCTTTTAGTTAATGAATTTTGTGTATTAAAGATAATAGATCCATCATGGATATCATAATGGGTTTGGAAGATATGGCCGCTAATATCGTAATTTTAACATATTACTGATATTAATCTATCAATTTTTATAATTTGTAAAAATTGTCCAAGTATATAATAAATAATAGATTCAATATTATGTCTATTTTACATCTTTTTAAAAACATTTTTAAGGACTATTATCCTTAGTATAAACATTTTAATAACTAAGAAACCACTCATTAGAATTTTTAATAAGGTATTTAGGTGGGTACGTTAAAATTTTCAAAAAAATTATCCACTAAACAATTGTCAGTAAAAAAAGGAAGTTCTTATTCGAAAAACAAAAGTTTCTATCACTACAAGACTCTGTCTTTAAGTAGTGAAAAACAGTTGAAGAAATTAAAAGTAGGGAGTGTGTCGGAAACATGGAGGAAGCCATCAATTACAAATAATATGATGAAAGAGATGTCGACCTCAATTCGTAGGGAATCTATGTGGTAGAAATACTTTAGAGTGGAATGGATTGTGATGAGGGTGTTTGATTTTTAGTAAGAAGGCAGCAAAGAACAAAAATCTATTCTGCACTCTCTCTACACGATCAATGGCAAATGTTAACTAGCTCAATCGGATCTATATCGATTACAAAAATATATTTACCCGTGCACAGCTATAACTAAAAATCTTTCATACCTTATAATATATACGATTAGGTACCATTATATATATATTACATCATAAGTGGCTTCAAAATTCCCTATCTACGTTTAGGTATTGTTTCATTTGATCGATTTTTGAAATCATATTTCTGTGTTACGCCTACCCAGTTAATAATTTGAAAGCAATCTATACATAATAATATGTAACGTGCGTAATAAAGTACATCAAAACTTGTTCGTCGATTGTATTTCAATTTTGCTTCGATATCTTCATCAAAGTCACGACCAGATAAATAACGCCACCTACAACAATAATTATTCTTAATAGTTAATTTACAATATTTATGTCTAAATTAATCGAAAAGGTTCGTAATCATACTAATCATCGTTTCGATTCTCAACTATTATACGCTTATTGGCCACAGACACGTCCTGCGAGTGAAATTTTTGGCATAATAATGGTACTGGGTCTAATGTGTTATCATAATAGGTATCTACCTAAACATTCATCGTTTTATAACGTGGATTATAGAATATACCTATTGATGAAACACAATGAACGATGTCACCCGCCCCGTTTCAACATGATCGGGAGAGACCAAAAACCGTTCAATACAAGAACTCGTGATATAATGCAATATTTTACGGTATGCGCCATGTACACATAATACTATAGGTAATAGATTGTAATAACAATAGATCTGTTTTCCGGAGTAAGAAACTCGGTATATCGGTCTATAACAGTGAATTTATTGACAAGTGCAACTATATATAGGTGATATTTTTACTCGTCTTACCGATATTAACTTACATTTATTCAATTTAAAATATTATATAATTTTATTTCAGTTTGTGTAGGTATAGGGTTTATATTCTATTGACAATACATTTGGTTTTTATTAATTTAAAAAAAAAAAACCGAATTTTAACTTCCATTGTTTTGCTTTTGGGTGAATGAATTATGTGTAACCGATTTCCAATACCCCCCCCCCCTCACCACCCCGCCGACGGTGACATTGGATTCTGTTTTATTTCCATTCTCAGTCCTCAAATTCAATACATGCTGAGTAACACCGTAATAATAGATATGTTCTAAAAAGTGTGGATTTTAAAAACCAACTGACTTTAATATTTTTTCCCGTTCACTTTATAAGAAATCCTGTTTGGGATCCACGTGTGACGTGTCATCGATAATTCTTAACCGATTTTTTTTTATTATTATTTGAAATCAAAAATATAAATTAGGTTACATATTATATGTATCACATTTTTTTCTTATCGATTTATCTACCTACCTTCAAAGTAAAGATTGTGTTGTAGGAACTAGGAAGAGAGTTAATATAAGTTAATATTAGTACTTAAAATAATTATACGTTATGCTATGCTTTACGACTACATGATACTTATATAGAAAATAGCAATTAACTGAAATACATAATTTAGATTAGAGACAATAGTTGGAAAGCATTTAATATGCCCAAAAAAATAAAATAAAATAAACAAAACAAAGTATACTGATAACATAAATGAATTTATAAACATAAATACAAATTCCTATAGCATGAAGCAATACATTAATAATACAATATAAAAACTACATATTTTATGTTAAAAAATGTCCAATTTTTAAATTTTTTTATTGTTATTTTTGGTACAAGAATTATTATTTATTTTAGTTCTAGACTTATTGAGCTGTATAAATATTCGGAGCAATATAATAATGGAAAAAAACATCCAAAACTCTTTGATCGAAAAATTTAAATTTCTGTACTACCTAATTTTAGAGTCATATTACCTATACCCAATTCTTCTTATTTTTTTCTAATTTATTTACTATATACCAGTTATTAACTCTTTTTATTACCTACATATAGTTGCAACTAATTTATCAACAAATTTTATGGGAAAATATAACGTTAGGTTTTATAGTTTTATAGCGTAGATCCTTTTAAATTATGTTTATTGAGACGCATTCATGATAAGTGATAATTTTGTTGTGTAGTAAATGGTTTAGTAACCTTTTGAGTAACACCTCGCCAGTGTACAAGATACTTTTGATATTGATTTACATTTGTCTTTTTTGCATTGCTTCTTTTTTTATAATTATATGAACAACCGTGTCATTAAAATGCACAGTGTCTTTATTAATAGTAAAGAAAGTATTGAATCCAAACATTTAGTAATAATTCTCTTGAACTCATTAATCAACAACTTTTTTTAGCTTAATTTCTAGCTTTTGTTTAGGTACTTAAATCTTGCTCATCGACATTTTTTAGAAATTTACTATAGTTACGTCTAAATAATAATTTTTCTTATAGTTATTTACCGTATTATAACAAATATTATGCTATACCTCTGAAAACGTTAAAATTCCCATGAAAAAATGACTAGGCAATGTATCAATATCAATAGTATAATAATTATGAAAATAATCTTTTAACCGTTAAAAATAATAAATTTTAATTCTAGTAATAAACAATAATCTATAATTTCTTACATGTGACTCGCCAATGCCAACTCCTCAATAAAGTAATATATTATGTTCCTATACTTTTAATTTATTTTACTCGTTATTACAGTTCTTAGTGTACTTAATGGTATTTGGTAAATTTGTTATAAAATTTTCTTTGTTGTGATCTGTTTTTACTTGTATTTAAATAGTTATAGGTATAAATATATTTCCCTCGGGGCACAAATTAAATAAATTAATAAACAATAATTATGAATTGTTACATATAATTAGTCCATTATAAACCTATGTAATATATATATATATTATAATATACATCATAAAATACCTAAATCACCTAGGTAATCGTTACCCGTGTCGAATCAAATAACTGCCATGGTTTTCTTTCTTAGTATCGACTAATTATTTTTTTTTGAAAAAAAAAACATGTTTTCGTTTGTTTTTCAGGACGCCTTGTTCAGTTATAGATAAATTCGGAATTTATTTGGCATAAAACAGCGTTTTTCAGTAATCTGGAGTACGTCCTAATTAGCATCCGTAATTATTATTAACTAGGTTATTAACGCGCAAGACGTAAATAATTTATTACATTTTAACGTAACCCCAAAATAACTTGGTATGAGTACATTATAATATAATAATTAGTAGGTACCGTACCTACATAGTATATGATAACCTACACGTACACGAAAGCCAAAAGTAGAACACAGTGTTTCTCTGCGACGTGTATAATGTATATAGGTATGTATTACTACACATTGTTCCAACAAGTGTGCCTGTTAGGTATTGACATTATTGTATTAACGTATAAATTAGTGTTTTACTGCAATCACGGTCTTCTACTTGGTACGTGTTTTGATTTTGTGATACCAAATCTTAAAAACGATTTCTTTACTATTGTGTTTAGGCCTTTGTGGTTTCTCAGAGTTTACTTTGGAAAAACCATTGATGTACGTATATAATAGATCGCGTAATAATATAATAATAATAATAATTAAACAGACCACAAAATAATTACCTATTCAAAACGCGTGTCGAGAACCCAGTAAAAAAAATTCCTTACAAAATGGTTACTCAGATGTACGATTGATTTGTTTGATCAGGATTTAGACTTTCCTTTTATGGTGGCGTCTTTTAGGGGAGAGACTGCGTATAATTATCTACAAGATGAATAAATGATGAATTTTAAATAACACAGACAATTAAAAAATAGTTTATTAAATACATTTAAGAATGAATAAAAACAATCGTATTAAAATAATTTATCTTTATTAGTGCTAATATTATTATCATCTGGCGTTTTGATTTTATAAATTTCAAATTTTAATGTGCATATAGTTTCAAATATTAATATACTCCTCCCCATCAACCAAAGTTATAATAATTTTATTCGTTTGCGTTATAGGAGGGAAAAAATATTTACCTGTACGTGACGATCAACGACGGACACTTGACGTCCAAGACGCAAGTATGGGCGAAAGTGGAAGGACCCGGCGGCGGTGGCAGGAATAAGCCGAGTAACGGAGGACTTCCGACAAACTTCTTGTCATCACAGTTCCGACCACCACCCCCGCCGTCGATACCGATCAACGGGGCTGGAGGCAGTTTCCCGGGCGTTGTTTTCACGCCCCCTAACAAACTTCTACCCCCCGGACCGGCCAGGACGACACCACCCCGGCCAACGAACAAAGTTCCTACGGTGAAGCCGACGACACCCACAGTCGTTGCCACACAAAAGACAGTCGCTGCTGATATACCCGTCGCCGAGGCCTCCACATCACCAACCGTGGTCGTTAGCACAGTTGCCTCAACCGTGGTAACAGATGCAGCCGTAAACGTGGTAAACGGCTCCACTACCACAGAGTCAGCGTCCAGCACCGTCGCAACCGCGGCCGCTACCACCGCCCGGCTCGGCGAGACAAGAAACGTAACAGAACCAGCGCTCACCCCTCCCACAGTAACCACCCAGCAACCAGTTCAGAATAACCTGATCTTGGCCCTGGTACCCATTGTGATTGCTACCGTCTTCCTGACCACGGCCGGAGTGCTTGCCTGTTTGTTCCGAAAAAGACTGTTTTCCTCTAAAGTCAAGTCTAAAAAAGTAAATTCAATTGTGAGTATATAATAATATGGTACCTTCATTACGATATAATATTATGACGCCATGGTATTTGTTAAATAAGATACTGGATCACACATAGTCCAAAGTTACTAAATATAATTCTACGTTTACAATATGAAGCCCACGTGGCCACATACTAAATAACCAAATTTCTGTTTAATTTTCGGATACGCTATTATAATGTATCAAACCTAGGTGACTATTACATCAGTATCGGTACTAAAATACATTTATAAACATTGAAACATACTGTTTATACGTGCTGCAAAAAAATACGTCCTTCGTTGAATTTTAAACCCTTATACTGATGAAGTTGCAATTCACCGCACTCTTCTTACTGATGGGTTTCCTCTCTAGAAAACTAGTAGGTAGCACTTAAGAAGTTAAGACTAGTGGCAATCACATTGTATTATCATGATAATACCTATATTAATATGTATATAAAGTTTATGGCAAACCGCAGTCACACGTAACTGTGTCGATATGATATTATGTATACAAAATAATATCACACTTACGCTCTTATACTTTTTCTTGTAGGGAAAAAAGAAGAGCTCTAGATCGGACGACCCGATGGTCATGCACCACTGGAGCGGACCACGGGCTTTTACCAGGTACGAGAGCTGGGGCTCGGATCCGTCCACCAATGGACAGTACATTGGTGGCAAGGAATCGGCGATCAAAGAAGGCGACCCGTGGGAGATACCTAGACATCACGTGCGAGTGTGCTCAATTCTTGGAGAGGGTAGTTTTGGCCAAGTCTGGAAGTGCGAGGCGTACAACGTCATGGGTAAGAGACTCGCGTTTAAATGACAACAGCCATAACAATAACAATAATAATTATTATTATTATAAACACTGTTATCGGTTACAACTATCGTGATGATATCATCTCGACTGCGGTAAAAATGTTGAACACGACTAATGTATATTATGATGCGGCATGCACGTATATTTGTTTAGGGTTCAAGGGCAACATGGTGGTCGCGGTAAAGACGCTCAAGGACAACGCTGGCGAACGCGAACGACTCGACCTGGTACAGGAACTGCAGGTCATGAAATCGCTGGAGCCACATCCGCACGTCGTAAAACTCTTAGGATGTTGTTCGGAGAGAGGTTTGTAATATATTACAGTTAAACAAGTTTTGGTGACAAAAATCTAACGAAAAAAATCAAAATATAATTATTGTACCTTAAAACATCATCTAATTGTCGGCTTGATATTTTTAAATAGACAACGATAATATGTGATAACGATTTTATTTGAAACTACTTTTCTAATAATAATAGCCACGACAGTTATACTACATATTTTGTTTATATAATACATGAATTCGTGAAAAGTTTGCATCTATAACATCATGAGACATAAACAAGTATGGGTCGTCCTATACATCTACGGTAAAATAACCATGGTTGGATACATAATATGGTTTAAAGAGGTGGGCCGATACATAAACCTATGTAAGTTCGATTTCGTATATAAACCAAAACCCCCATCATACCACACAGTACACACACTTATACGAAAATTGATAGTTGTTGCAACAATAACGATAATAATATTAATGTCAATATTATGCAATGTTATATATTTTTTTTTTATAGTTAATTCCAAAAATGTTAGGTGTTTTTATTTATTGGATATCGATTTTGTATAAAACTGAAACATATTTTTATTATATCGTTGTATATCGGTAAACAGTAGCCAATTTTTAGTAATAAAATTCCTGTGATATGTCACGGGATGGGCCCGTGGGTAAATTTGAGCACAAACAATCAAATTTTATTATTTGATATATTTTGTTAGTCCCTTTTTAGCTGTTTTTGCCTACACTTATATAGCTATATTATAAGTATACGTTGATATCTAATACTTCCTGGCGACAAGTCAAAATATCCGTGACGAAATATTTCCAAAACCGTAATATCCACGGAAAAATATTTCATGACAAAAAATATCCCGCTTAAATATGAATTCATAATTGTAACTTTCATTATAAATTAAATTTCTGCATTTGAATAATTAATTAACTTCAACTACGACCAACTATATTTTTTAATATTTATTTGAAAGTATTTTTTTTTTGTGTTTTTAGAAAAAATGTTAATATTAATTGTATTGTAGATATTAATATATCTATGCAAATTTTATAAAAAAAAAAAGGTTACAGTTTTGAGTTAATATTTACTATGGATATTTTGTCATGAAATGAATTTTTTGCGGGGATATATTTTTGTTTATGGGATTATATATTTTGCCCGGGACATTTGTACTGAGATATCTCGTCGTGGAACCCATATATTAATGTTTAATTGCACCAATAACAACTATACTAATTACTCACCGACTATATATGATTTACAACTTGTCTAAATTTGTTCGTTTCGTTTCCGCTGCAGATCCCTTGTTCGTCGTTATGGAATACGCGAAATTGGGCAAACTCCAGAGCGTGTTGCGGAACTCTCGTGGCGTAAACTACTACACGAATACGCACGGGCCGAGTTCGTTGACGTCGCACGAACTCATTATGTTCTGCTATCAGATCGCCAAAGGAATGGACTTCTTGTCGTCGAAAGGGGTACGTTGAACTTACTGCCTACATACCTATAATATTAGATATAATATTATATTGTATGTATATTATAGACAATGCACAGACGACCGCACGCTGCAACGTTAACGATTGCGTTTCGCGCTCCGTAAATTTTTATAATAAATTATTATTATTATTACTATGATGCTATTGTAATTGGTGCACGAAGCGTTCAGTTTATAAATGCGTAGGAAATCCAAAGACGATATAATCATAGAGTACCTACGGGAAATTGAAATTCCATAAAAGTCTAAAATCCGTAGAAAATAATCTAGATACCTACATACTTAATATATTTTTTTATTGTTTTTAAATATTAAGGGTAAGTACAAACGCTCTAATATTCTTTTGACTTTGGTTTCGAAAGGCAAATATTATTATTTTTATTATTATCATTCGCGATAGTGGTCATCGATGAATATAAAGCTTCCGATAACAAAAAAAATATTACGTACGCGGTGCTTTTGTCAGCTATCGTTTTTTACATAATAATATCTATAGGTCATATATTTTATTTTTATAAAGGTTTTGAATAAATAATTCCGCAGAAAAAAAACGACCAACTGATGAATCTTTTTATTATAGTTTCGTAGTGGTATACAACAGCTCTACGCCTCTACCTATAGACAGTTGATGACTAATAATATATTAAATACCTATAGGTACCTAATATTACATAGAGTAGACGATTAGTTGGCCGATCGGTTTCGCTAATTCTCCGTTGACAGGAATAATAATTTATACATTGAAACAGGTTCTCTGATTATCAATATATCACTCCTTTTAAATTCCGTACGACTCTTAAAATAATAAAATATAATAACGTTAAACGACAATTTCACATTCCAGAAAATTAAGTTTAGATTTACACCGACAACTGTATAATTATAATAATATGTTCCCATGAACCGTGAGATAAATAATTTGATAATTTGACTAAAAACGTAATATTATAGAATGAAATAAGCCTGTGACCTTGAATGCACGCGCGTAATCACAAACATATTGTTTTATTATGTTTTTACGGAATGCTTGTTGTATACGAATAATGAATAATAATAAGTAATGTAATTAAAGTGGCTCTGGACTTCTGGAGTCTCTATAACTATAATTGCTTTAATAATATTTATTTTATAGTCGATGATGAATACAATTCTGAAAACAATTTTAAAATTATTGGCCGAAATACAATACTAAAGACTGCAATAATGATAACCTTTATAATTGTTGTTTATCAATAATAATGCAATATTGTACTACCTATTCAATTTTAATTTAAAGAAAATATTTTTTTCCATTCTTATCTCCACGCACATTCGGGCAATCATTTATCGTTTACGTTTTACAGAAAATATGGTAAAGCAAAAAACGGGATTCCAAAGTAAAAACGTCAAATATAATATTATATATTATATTATTATACCGTTGAACGGTACGACCTAGGTACATATTTTTAACCGCAACAATTATTGTTCGTATATTTGGACTTATAATACTATACCTGTACATCTATAATATAATCTAGAGTAGGTTGCAGTCATCTGCTACAGTAGGTACAATACTGCTGTGGTGCGGAATGTCGTTCATTGACCGTCGCTTATTATTACTATTATTGTTTGTGGTTTCGATTCGGATAGCGAAATATGTTTCTGAAAAACACGCCCGCGATTGTGCAGTTTAGTTTTAGTGCGAAATCATTCGGGGGCACACGGGGGCAATAGCCGGTAAATTCGTATCGCGCGCGGTGACGCGACTATAATAACATTAAAAAATTAATCAAGGCGGATACTCCCACTCGGCGGAACTCCAAAACGCACCTCTAGTGCCAATACAACACATTGTGCAATAATTAAATAAAACCTCGATCCTACCCAAAAATCTGTAGGTACTATGCGTGTGCCTATATACTACTCGACGATGATATCGACAAGACCGATCGATCGAACGGGACGTTTTTCCGGACAACTGACGATGACTGCGTTAGGTGCGGTGCAACAGGTCCTATATAGGACCTCTATATATACGGTCTCACTCCGACCGTAACAACCGACGAAAATTATAAAAAAATAAACTAAGTATGTCTTAAATAAATATTTTTACAGTCAAAAGTTTTCTAAAATCTAAATGATTTACAAATATTTTCAAATTTTCAAAAAAATATAATTTAGTTTTGAAATGTTTTATTTAATACATGAAAAAAAAAATTAAAAATTGTTGACTAGAACAAAAGTTATTTTATTTGTTAGGTCTTCCTGTTGCACTCTGTATAGACTCTATAGATATACGATTATTATGTTTTGGCACGACGGGTCTCAGTGTCACACGCATACATTTTTAACATTCTGATCGAGTATAAACCGACTGTTGCGATCAACGGAGCCTACCTATCGTGGATAATTGTATTTATTAATAAAATATATATCGTACAATAGTATAAACACTCCGTGATCCGTCGGTTTGTAATTTATACTCATTAGAAGAAGAAAATATCCTCCATGAATATTGTAGTGTCCCGTGGAGTCGAGGAATAGGTATATCGAGTAACATAACAGATAATATTATGATCTAATATAGATTGAGCATTATTGCGTAGACCGCGATCAATTTTTATAGGTATTTAAATATATCTATTATGGAGGTTCTGCACAAGCGTTCTGCACATCATCGGTTGCATCCTAAACGTACGCCCAAGAGCTGCAGGATGTGCATTTACTGTCCCTGTATGGTTTCAATAGATTTATAAGGGTCGAATAGGTCTGACTGTCCAAGCTGGGTCACCGTTTAGCATTCAAAAAAAAAAAATTGTTAGATATTGAAAAAGTGTATTTAGTTACGAAGGCCTATTTTTTTGTGTTTAAATTATGTCTTTAATACAGTCCACAGTATATTATAATTATTAATACTCATTAAATATATTTTATAAAACGTATATCAGCTATAGTATAATTGATCGAAAACTAAAAATAACTAGGGTTTCTAGTGTCACGTCATAAACGATGCAGCACACTAATATTAATTTCATCAATCCACCGTCCATCTGGTCATATATTGTATAGGTTTGTATAAAAAAAATTTGTCTGCTGCACCTGACTTGATGAAACTCTAGGCCCGCATATTAGTATGGGTTGCACCATACGTTTCGAGTAGTTGTTTTCGACAAAATTATAATATTACACTACTTAACGAATAACTACACATTAAAGCACAATATGCTATAATAATACATAATAAAATATTCGTATTGGATTTTGAAGCGCGTACAAAGAAGTTCGTTTATCGTTAAAATAATTTTGTTTTACTATTTGCTACGCGAAACTTTGTGTTACACAAGTGTGTTCTTACTGAGGCTTTAATAAATATATTTCAACTCGACTAGAGTCAGAATAATTCGTCAGCTGCCCACGCAGGGACCCATCGAGGACGTTAAGGGGCCAGTTGCTCGTATGTGTCTTTAAGAGGCAATATTTAGACAATATGTAATTTCGTCACCACCACTCATGGAATTTGAGTAAGTCGTCACTCGTCAGTGATGACTAGTGTAAATGTCATTGTATGCGGGTACCGGGCTATCTACGTACCTGTTGCATGCGCAAACAATATGTCAACAGGTACCGTCGACTAAAAATGAAAAGCGTGATTTCTTACTCAAAACACCACGATTTACAAAAAAAACTCTCAAGCATCGTAAAGTGGTCTGATTTGATTAATTTTGTATTCTTTAAAAGTAGGATGATTTCAATGGGCATCGATTTTAATTTTCACATAATAAAAACAACAAATGATTGTTGATTGAATTTTTAAAATCCAAGTCCAACGCGCCTAGTTAGAAGTGTTTCTCTTTTCAAAAAAAAAAAATATTATGAGTCGTAAGAATTTTCCTGTGCGCCGTCGTGTTTTTTAGCAAAATAACAGGTCACATGGAACCTCTTAAAATTAGTATGCGTATGTTTTAAAAAACAGAACATTATAAATCATAATTAATATTATATATTATTATTTTCGACAACGTTTCAAGTATGTATATAGTAAATCGATAGTTTAGCGAAGCGTATTATACGGGCACAAATGCACAATTTTACACAACGGAAAACGCGGTTCGTGTGCGTTCGGTTCCGGTATAGTATGGGCGACACACGAGGTGTGACAGATACTGATGTTGTGGGTAGCGGTGGAGACTTGGACAAAAAAAATGTATTGCAACGATTCGTGAAATCGTATTTTCCACGCGTTCAAAGACCCAAAGTGCGATTTTGAAGAAGTATACCTATATGGCATATACTTATATGCACAAAACACGCGCGACGACAATATTAACGAGATCTGAGCTCGACTACCTGTCGCTTGTTATTTATTTATATAAGCGATTACGCATAGAGAGACTTATGGCGTACCTACATTTCGTACCACGTTGGCCGACTACAAAGTGTCGCTTACACCACACCACCACACATATTCAGACACGATATTAAATAAAACATATGAATTAATAAGTATCCGTAAGAAAACGTTTATATTATGTAATATTATGTATAATTAGTGTTGTACATTTATGATATAATAATAATATACAAAGATATTAAAAATCATTCCTCTATAAGTGTGTTCAAATATTAAAAATATAATAACCAGTATTACCATCAAATTATTATACCAGTAAATATCATAGTTTTGAGGGTTCACACTACACCGCGAGTCGTGACGGATTTTTAATGATCGCGTGCCTCTTCATTCCGTGCGTTTCTATGTTCATAACAAAATGCAATAATTCCAATAATACCAAAATCCTTATGAATTTACTATACGAATATTGTACCTTATAATATTTTATAATTTTTTTAGTTATCACTTTATTTCGGA
Source organism: Nasonovia ribisnigri (assembly GCA_027563435.1). Lineage (NCBI taxonomy): Eukaryota > Metazoa > Arthropoda > Insecta > Hemiptera > Aphididae > Nasonovia > Nasonovia ribisnigri. The sequence continues at coordinate 16,758 of JANEHU010005085.1, read as the reverse complement.
TAAATGTAACCACACCGCATAGAGCCTATATATGCCACACCGACAGTCAAAAGTTGAATATATTCAAATATGCGATTGTGTTTGGTTAAACTGTGTGGTATCGTGTGATAAAATAACGATTAACCATAATATGTTATACCTTGATGGAACCACATTGTTCAGCCATTTAGAGAAAATTGTTTTACACGACGCGACACATGGTGATTGGTGAAGTGTGAACCTCTTTTAAAATATAAAAATAGAATAAAACGTGAGTGTAAGCTTTGACGGTCTTTAGAAAGAGAATAAGAACGTTTTTTTTTTGCATACTTTTTGTTCCCGGGTTCTAAATTTACCCCTCTCTCTCAATTTCAGTATTTTCCAAACCACTATACGACTGTCGACTATTATATATAATATACAATGTGTCCCGTGAAGAAGTGAGCGGCCGGCGTCATATGAGATATGTCTAACTTTTTAATTTTTTAGTTATGGGCAATTCAATTTTTTAACAAAACAAACCTACCACACAATTGCTGATGTGTCTTCAAAACTTTTCAACTTTTTATCATAATTATTTTTTATTTTTTAATTTTACTCTGCTATAAACTAATACAGCTAGGATGGTCAAATCTACGTCCATTGAAGCTTTTTTTTTTTGGCCCCCTATCCCTAGAAACGTCCGAACCCATGATTAAATTCAGCTCGCTACGTATGTAGGTATCAAGTTTGTATAGCAGCCACAGTGAATCCAAATTCTTGTGGTAAGAGATTTTTTTTATTTTAGCGTCAACCAGTGTCTTTATGAAAGTTTAAATTGACCCGTCGGCTATAGAAGGTTAATAAGCCTTGAGTAAGCCTGAAGGCCTCAACTAATACACAAAATTAAAGCAGAAATGTAAAAATTGTTTTTATTCAATTAAAAAAAGTAGAGTTCTGTAGAATCATGAAATAAAAATAAAAACAGTAACAAATACGGCATTATTTTGTGTTATACTAAATTTACTTTTAAAATGCCAATTTTTGCAACTTTTTTTACTTTTTTAATTTAGTAAAAATAATCTGTACATTTCTGGTTTCCATATTTCCATATTTCAAATATTATAATTAATTCACTCTTCCAACTATTTCAAACTTTTTTTGCATATTTCACATATTACTTACATAATATGACTTAATTCCGAGCCCTATATAATATCTAATAATAACACACGTACACTCGTTGTTCGCAGATCATACACAGGGACCTGGCGGCCCGGAACATACTGGTGACGGAGGAACGGGCGTGCAAGATCTCCGACTTCGGGTTCGCTCGGGACGTGGCCAGCAGCCGGGTGTACGAGCGTAAGTCCGAGGGCCGCCTGCCCATCCGGTGGATGGCGCCGGAGTCGCTGTTCGACAACCTTTACTCGGCCAAGTCGGACGCGTGGTCGTTCGGCGTGCTCATGTGGGAGATCGTGACGCTCGGCTCGACGCCGTATCCGGGCGTGGCCGCGGCGGACGTGATGAAGCGCATCCGGGACGGTTACCGGCTGGACAAGCCGCAGCACTGCCGGCGCGAGGTGTACAACATCATGTTCTACTGCTGGGACAAGTGTCCGGACGACAGACCCGACTTCGCCGAGCTCATGGGGCTGCTGGACAAGCTGCTGGTCGACGAGACCGATTACATACAGCTCGACCGGTTCCCGGACAACGCGTACTACAACATCACCACTTGCATCAGTGGCGAGCGCCTGTGACGGGACTCCAGCTCCGCCGCCGCCGACGCCACTTCCGCCCGGAAGTGGAGCCGACTGTGTCGACGACGACGACGATGATATTCTGCCGCAGCACGAACGCCGTTCAGTCGTTTCCGTTTATCAAAATAATAATATTATTATGTATTGACATATTATGTTTATTGCGTATCCTATTTCGATGGCCACAAGTCTAAAAAATAAAAATAAATATTATTTAAAAAAACACTTTCTTATAGTATAGGTACCTAGCTGGTAAATTATTATTATATAGGTACTGCACGACAAAAATATTTATTACGATTTTTCGACATCCGGCCCGCCCGGTACATAATGCAACAATAAAACTGCGTGTGATCGCGCTTTATACGCTTCCAATGTATCAGTTGTATAATATTATATTATTGTATGTATTTTTTTTATTTTTTTTTATATTTTCATTGTCTAAAAACAATATTACCGCTATAATTGTATATACCTATATGTTAAGAATTTAAAAACTTTGTCGACGTCGTTTATGTAGTTTTCACGATGTACAACCCTTCTTATTGCTCATATGTTATAATAATATTACTGTATACGATTATGTCTGGATAGAGATTGAAACGAATATCTATCATTACGAACACGAATGAAAAATGGGTATTTAGTCGTTTTTTTTTTCGAAAACAAAATCACTAGTCTTTTTTTTTTAATTTTTGTACTTACTGTCGCGACTATAATATTATATTGTAGTGTATACCTTTATTGAATTTATGTCATGTTTTTCTGCAAACCTTATTTAATATAATATTATATATATATTATAATAAAATACATAATTATACATAGTATACCAAAAATATATTTATGCATAACATTGTATCCATAATTATTTATCATAATACAATATATAGTTGCAAGTACTCGATTTTATGGTATATTTTTTGATTGTTTTTAATTATTAGTATTTTATGTTTTGCGTTGTTTATATATTTTCATACCCGGTTATCTGACTTCGCGTTTCCGACGACTGCAGACAATAGTATATGCTATTATTAAAATTGCCAGTAAAATTAGTAAAAAAAAAAATCAACTAAATGAATTAAAGCGTATCATGCAGGTATACCATTTTACCCAACAAGTGGTATACATAATTTTACCAAATACTTATCGTCCCTGTTGTGTAGAAACACGCGCATACAAACGTAAAAGTGCAGTCGACGGTGTTGTGAATTTATTGACCGTAAAATTCCATTCTACTTCCGTTTTTTTCACGTCCATGTTTATCCTAGTATATTATACTTAGGGGCGACGTGTTTACTGTGACACTGAAATCCCGTTTGATATGGTTTATTATTATTTATTAGTCCTATACAGAAGGAAAAACATGTATCCAATAGTAAAATTTGCAGGCCGTGATTATACTTTATAAACACTCAATTTTTTTTTATCAAATTTCGGTTTTTTTTTTTTTTTTAATAAATATTGGGTAAATTATTTTAAGCTAGGTATGTGAACCCAATAAAACGATGCATTAAAAAATAATCTTACGTGTGAATTTTAAAGAGGGAATTATTGACGCGAGGTAAAGTACATTTATTTTTTTAGGGACATTTTTAGCCATTCTTTAGAGCACTAATCGATGGATTTTAGAGCATTTAAATTCATTTATATGTGGAAAAAAATCAGAAAAAATAAAGTATTCTATGCGTGACTTTTGTCCGTAATAAATTAAACGCTCTCAATTATTTAAGACTAAATCAAAATATGTTTAAATCAAACGAAAAAACAGAACATAATATAATATTATCGTAGTAGACGAGTTATGACAAGGTTTTTTTCGTATTTGGTGTAGATAATTATTATGTTTAGCCATATCATAAAATACTAAAATGTTTATCATACTTGAACTATATAAATAGAGACCAGACACGCAACAAATTACGTAAATTCGTGGCATACCTCGAAAGATATTACGGTAAGTTATTAATAGCTACCACCTGCCTCATCAATAGGGCCTGGATCTAAATTTTCTAAAATCCATCAAATAGTGCTCTAAAAAAATGTCTCTAAAAAATATGTTTTTTTTTAGATTTTGAGCGGAGCGATGAATGTATTGATTTTACAATGATGTGTGTGTTTTTTTTAATTTTTAATTTTTTTGTGTCTGTCATCACCTTTTAGGACAGTAAAAATGCTTCGATTTTCTTCAATAGTACCTTTTCTGATAGGAAAGTGAATCTAGTTGGTACTTTGGGAGTCAAAAGTTAAAATTTCCTAGTAGTTTTCAAAAGCGCCGTGAAAAACAAATGAAAAATTAAGGAAAAAACGGGAATTTTTACAGAAAACCAATTTTAGACAAAATCGATTTTGGTTATTGGTATAACTCTAAAAGAAATGACCGTAGATACATGAAATTTTGACTGAATGTTTATATTAGCATTTTATATACATGATACAGTTTTCAAAATATTTTGATTTGTTTTGAACTATTTACGGAAATATTCAGTTTCCAATTTTTATATAGGTTTTTTTTCTATGAATCTCAATAAAAATTTATTTGTTCGTTAGAAAAACTTGAAAATTTAAAATAAAGCTTCTAATATATTGTTACAGTGACATTTGAAAAATATTAAAATCCGTTGTCACAATTTTTTTTTATAAGCATTTAAAGTTCAAATTTTAGCAAAATACGTAAAAATCACGAAAATATGGAAATTATTTTGAGTTAGAAATTCATAAAAAATTTTCTTTTTAAATCTAAGATTTGAAAATGTAATGCAAGATTCCTGATAGGTTTATCTACCTTTATCACAAAAAAATATCTAAAAGAAAGTCAAATTAAATTTTAATGAACGTTTAAAGTTCAAATTTTTCCAAGATTGTATATAAAGATGATTTCTTATGTAATGATTTTATTATTTTGCTGTATTTCAAAAACGAATAACTGTAAATACTTGAAATTTATATCACATGTTTATTTTATCATCTCCTATACTTGATATAATTTTCAAAATATTTAGACACAATTTGAGCTATTTACAGACATATTCTGTTTACATTTCTTTTAGTTTTTTTTTTCTATGAATGTCAATAAAAATTTATTTGTTGCGTAGAAAATCTTGAAAATTTAATACAAGGCTTCTGATATATGGTTACAATAGCAATTGAAAAATATTTAAAATACATAGGCACAGTTTTTTTTTATAAGCATTTCAAGTTCGATTTTCGATATCATTTATCAAATTAAAAATTGAAAAATGATTTTATAGTTAAAAATTGATAAAATGTTCAAATTTTATAGCTAATAATTAAAAATTTGAGCACTTACCCAGGTTGGGCCTACCTGGTCCAATTGTGAATCCAAACCATTCAAAAACCTCTCATTTTTTTTCTATTTTTTATTATTTATTTATTTTTTGGTTTCGTTAGTAATTATGAAACACTCAATAATATTTGAATCGTTTTTAGACGTTTTTTCATTTTTCATACATTTTGTTGTTGTTTTTGGCCATGTCACCAGGTATGCACTTAAAAGACAATAACTTCAGAACCGCTTATCGCACAGCGTACAAGCTTCACTGAAACCATCTACATATCACTTTTTATCGAAATGGGTTTGGTGGATCTTGAGTTATAAAATTTGTTCAAAATGTGCATTTATTTTATATATTTAGATATCCAAAGATTTTATAAATTGTAATATTTTTCGTAACCATGGATATTTAATTTTTTATAATTTTGTTGATGTTCTAAATATATTTTGTTATATCGTCATTGTATTATTGTCTATAGTCCGCTCTAGATCAATATTTTTTTGCTTATAAAAAGAGTGTAATCTTTACGTTTTTCAATCATTTTTTGAATATGGCGTCATTGTTTTTCAAGCAAACTGCGTTCCGCGCAATTAGAAAACTATCAACGATGGGAAAATTTGACAAGAACGTTTTGTCCTGCAAAAAGTTGGAGTCAAACTTGAACATTGTGAAAGATAAGTACGTACCTATATATTATTTTTTAACCATAAATACAATTTATTGTTCCTGTATCTTTTCAATCAAAGAATTATATCCTTATGGACCACTTACTAGATTTTTTATCTCTATACATTTCTAATCTTAAATAACATTATACGTGTCTGAAGAAAATGCAGCATTATTTTATTGCAAAAAAGGCTCAAGGGAGCTAAATAATTATGGAATCTACCTACTCCAGTGGCGTAATTATATATTTTTCTAGACTCTAGAACCTAGAAGCATAATGGAACAAATTAAATTACAATACAAAACATGACTGCTAAAGAGTAATTAAAAAATCGAAGCCTTTAAAATATCTTATATAGTTATAGAGGTTTTTTCGAAATCATGGCTAAATTTAAGAGTGATCGTTTTGTTTTTAGAATTCCTATGGAATTATAGAAGACCTACGCGTCTACAATATATTAATTATAATTAAAGTGAAAATATTTTTTCTTGTGCTTATTGTGTAGGTACACGACATGATTTTTTCTTAAAGTTAAAAAAATTATACTTAGTTATGTTTTCTCACTGACAACCAACCCAAAAAATAGCTGGTTTTCCAATAACGCAGTGGAAAAATGTTCACCTTGCTTTCCATAAATGAAGCCACTGTCCGTGGCCTAGATGACTATATAAAGGGTTTAAAACAAGGTACTCAACCGGGCAACTTTTTTTTTTTTAATTCAGACCGTATTGTTCGACAATGCAAGATGCCGCTGCTCAAATGGCTATGCTGCAATTGATGTCATACGGTTCAAAGAAAGTTTCTGTACTTACGACTATTCATTGGGACCATTTAAATGGAACTCAGGTAAACTCGATTTATTAAACATTTTAAGTCGTATATTATTTGTATTAAAAATTGTTTAACAAACAGACTAGTGGAGTAGAGGACTTAAAAAGAGTTTATGTAGTGAACGAAAAAGTATTTCCTTTTTTGAAAACAGTTAGTTATAAGTACGGAGTTGGTTTTTGGCGTCTTGGTTCAGGGATTATTCAAAAAGTATGACAAAAACAAAATATTAAATATTATTTGGATATCAAAAATTGCATAAGAAAAAAAATAAATTATAATATTTTGTTTAGATAATTCTTAAAATCGAAGATTTTCCTGGATTTTCAAAGGTTGGGACTGACTCGCAAACACCTAATGGAGATAAACTTGGCGTCCCTCTCACTGGTAAAATTAAAGGTTTGTCTACACCGAAGGATGACATCCTTAAAGTGGCTAATAATCTGACAGTCAAAGGAGGTACAGTTGCTGTAACTGAATATCACGATCCAGGAGTAGATAATATTACACCATGCACAGGTAAACATGTCTATATATACGACACAAGAATGAATGTTCCTCTCTTTCTTTGTTCTCCTATCGACTTAAGAACTACTGGAACGTTTTGAATAAAAGTTATACCAATAGATTCCTTGAGGATTTGTATCTTCTTTTTTTAACCCATACAAGTCGCTATAGGGTGACTCGCACAGATTCTGTTCACGAAGCTTAGAAAATATATTTTTGTTTGTCTATTATAAGGTTGCCATTATTGGTTACAGATAATAATGTAATAGTTTTTATGATAGGGTATCATATAGGTATGATATATTATATTACATACATATCATATCGTATTGTATTATATTTTGTCATATAAACTCAATTTTAACAAATTTATCTGATAGTAGGTACAGTACAGTCTAATTATAAGCCTTATAGTTCAAATCTTAGACATTAAAAATTAAATATTTTTGAATTTTGATATTGTAACGGATTTGAACTTCTTAATAATTTATATTTACGGAATGTAGATTATAAGTGTATACAAACTGACAAACTTATTAACAAACTTATTTTATTGTTCCACTAGATCCATAAATTTTCATTTTCAGTTATGGCTCTATTTCTGTGATTTTACTCGACAATTTCTGAGCCTGCATCTTTTTGAGCCTTCTGGCCTTACATTGCTTATATCTAGCTTATATATACTTATAACTTGGTATTAGGGACTACTTACTGTATAACATGTCTACTAAAGTAGGTCTGTAAAATAATGTTTTAAAGAAATCTACATTTAACTTAAGCAAGAGTTTTAACTAATTATTTGTTTTCCTAGTAAATGAACAAATTTGTCAGCCAATGAACACTCATGTACCTACCTGTAAATAAACACTAAATTTATTTTCCATTTACCAACTTTTTCACTAAGATTTTTTATAATAATAATTGTTTTTATTTTATATTAATGCCTTTGTAGTATAATAATAATAATAACAGTAACGTAAATCATATACATAATTTTAAGTACAGCTGAACAAAACTCATTTAAAGTTAACTAATAAAATAGGGATTTAGTATGATGGGGAAGTATAATTTTACATGTATTTTAATATGTTTTTTATATTTAAATTAATAATAGTAACGTGTTAAAACTTCAACATAAATTAAATACTTTTAAATAACCTAATAACGGTTTTTAAAATTTCAATATATGTACTCAAATTAAACCAACCTTCAAAAAAAAATTAAAATATTAACTTTTAAAAAATTAAGAAACCATAATAAGTAATATAATATATATAGGAAATACTTATTTGGTACTTCATAAAAGTTTTTAATTTTATGTTTATTCCAATACTTAACCTTATTTTGGACATAATTGTAAGCCGGGTTCATCACAGTTAATACTTAATTAATCTGCGGATATCATTTCAAATGTTTAAAATATCTTTCTCTTCTAAGTTGTATCTCCTGTTGTTATTTTCTGGGTGTACAGGGAAACCGACTTTAGCCTTACCTAAAAGTCAATTAGCAATTATATTTTCCTCAAATTACATTAACACAGTTTTACGACACATAGGTACTTTATTGTTTACTTTATTATTAAATGTAGATTTTGGGACTAAGAAAATTTCTGAAATTAAAGTATTTTTATAATCAAAAATAAAATAAAAATAATTAAAACTTTTTAAATTAAATTTATGTTCATTCGCTGGCTTGTAACTAAATTCGTAGACCAGTGGTCGACCACCGTTAAAGTAATACAGTAACGAATTATAAAAAAGCGGGTAAGTCGATGTCACTCTGCTGTATAGTAGGTTAAGAATGGGTCACTGTAGTGGATGGTATAACATTTGAATTCAACGATAATATAATGTAGTTGATAACGAAAAACGATTCTGATTGGAGACACTTTGTCAGTCTAGGATAATTTATATTTTGTGTATATAGTTGTTTTTTATTACTTATTATTAATACGGTAGCTAGTAAGTTGAATCAATATTATTTATAAAATTACAAAAAATTTATTAGTTGTTTATATGTAATTTCGTCCAAATTTGAGCTTAAAATAAATATTTAAAAAACTGTGTTTAACCTAACCTTAGGTAGAACTTTCTTTTAAATTTTCAATCCTTACCTTAACTCCAATATCATTTTAAAATTTTCAATTGGATACATTTTGTCAAATTTAAACTTGAACATATTCAAATGGTTTTGTGTAAAATGTGGTTTTACAGAACCGTTCCAAGAAGCACCGCTATGTGCAAGTTCAGCGTGCACCACTCAAACTAAACCGGAAGTCACTGGCATTAATGAATCAATTATTGTACCGGGGTTCCCAAAACCTAATGGCCTACCTCAACCGAATCCATTTGACGGTCCTGAACGTGACCTGGTGAATTTTCCCAGACCGGTGAGATTAGAAGAACCACCTAAAACTAGGTATTTGTTCGTGCCCGAAGCGTGGTTTGAAGTATTTTACAAAAAGACTGGAGTCACAGGTAAAGATACAAAACGATACCCCATTACCTAGATGTAGTACATTTTTTCCTATAGCATTTTTGCATACTAATAACTTATTTAAAAAATAAAGTACCTATTTTAAAAATCTAACGTACAATTACAGATAATTATTAAAATATTAACTTTAAATTAGTTAACAGGTCAATTTATTAGATCAATTAACAATTCCCACTAATATTAAGGATAAAAACATACAATTGGATCTGCTGAACAGAAATTAGCTAAGTTATACAAAGATAACACATGCGGGTAATGGGTATGACGTCCCTTCACATATAATATAAGAAAACAATGTTTTTGGGAAGAAACTGTCCTTTTATCTTTAAATGGCACAAACAATATAATAGTTGTAAAATAATTACCAATTAGTAAAAATAGTTGTATATTATGAAAAACCAAAATTGGGCAAGTAGATAATCACTCCTATACACTACATGTTCAGTGTTTTATTTTTGAATTTTTTTCAATAGTTAAGAAAGGTATTACGACTTTGGTTTTCTTTTAACCTCAAAGCACACTTTCTTATAAAAAAAGGTACCTACTAGGTACCCAGATTTGCTTCCAAACCAGATAATGGTGTTGAAGATTGAAGCATTTGTAAAAGGTGATGAGTGATGACTGATGACTAAATAAAAATAACACTTCACTGTAAAATCAAAATAATATGCAAAATATATTGGCAATACTATTCTGCAATAAAAGAATCATACTGTTTAAACAAAATAAATAAATATATTACGTTATTATAAACACTGTTATTATAATTAAAAGATATCAATAACATTTTTATGTGTTTAAGACTAATTATTTTTTAATATTTTTTGTGTAAATTTCCTCCAAATTGTGTTATGATTTCATGAAAACAAAATAATTGTTCTCTAGGTCCATATGTTCTTACAGCTGGTATCATAACTTACGCATTAAGTAAGGAAATATGGGTAGTGGAACATGAATTTCCATATGTATTAGCGACAATAGGCTTATTTTATTTCGGATGGAAAAAATTCGGTACATCTTTAGCTGAATTCCTGGACAAAGAAATTGATGTATGTATTGACTGTAATTATTTTTTATTAAATTCTTGAAAGTTAATAACTAACTTATATACCTTATTTTTTTAGGAATATGAAGCATCATGTACAAACACCCGTGTCACAGAAATTAATGGTTTGAAAGAAAATATTGCAAACCAAAATAAAGAAATTTGGAGAACAGAGGCACAGCAACAAATAATTAAAGCCCGACGTGAAAATGTGGACATTCAATTAGAACTGATTTATAGGGAGCGAATGTTATTAGCCTACAACCAGGTACTATATTTAATAGCAAAATATTATTATATTAGTCTCTATAATAATTTATTTTTTAAAGGTGAAAAATCAATTGGATTATCAGTTGGAACTAGCAAAACTCACACGCACAATACAACAGAAACACATGGTATATTGGATTATTAAAAATGTTAGAAAACAACAACCTGATGAACAAATTTTTAAAAAATGCTTAGAAGATTTAAAATCGTTAGCCACAAAACAATGATTGTAAATCTACTTATATGCATATTTAAAAAGTTTTAAAAATTTATTTTTGTGAGTAATCAATTTATATTATTAAATAATTAAGTAAAAATATTTAGGTTGGATAAGATAATAGTTTCTATTTTGCCGTTATAATAATATTGAACACATAGGTACGCAATCAAACTGTACTATTAACTAAATAATTAAGAAAGCATGAATTTTTTGGGTATTTATGCAACCGTATATACATTATTATACGGTACCATTTGTTTCATGATTTTATTATTGAAATTATCTGTATAGTTAGGTAGGTGCAAAGGGGGTAAGTATTCTTTGGAAAAATGACTGGTTTTTATATATTTCGAAATTATGGGGGTGTTTTTTGTAAATGCTTTGTAATTTGTTTTCAGGATTATAGACCTGTTTGATTATAAATTGTGTTTTCAGCTTCTTTTAAAAAACTAATTACTATTTCTATCGATTCAGGAATAACCTATAATAGCCATTGGTTATTATTTTTTAAGTGGTGCCAAATATCGTGATAACCACGGTTATCATCCTAACCTCACAGTTGGGTGGTATAGTATTATCCTTTTTAAAAATTTGGAATTCACCATTTGGTTTGATTGCGTTAGATAACGGGGTATTTAAACTGCAAATCGGGTTCATTTTAATAGTTTTAAACTTGTCAACCTGATCTTGAGAAATGTATAATACTTTTTACCTTTTTTATACGACTAGATATTTTTTAGAGGATTTTATAACCTATTCTTATTGATGTAACCGGCAATTTTTTTGGCACATAGTTTGATGGCTTCTTATGAATTAAATGGATTTTTACTGTCATAACTTTCATAACTGAATAGTTCCTTACCAGACAATGCGTTGAAAAAAGACTTGTGTATTCCGGTTAATCTGTTTTTACCACTGATAGTGGTTATTCTGGTTCTGATTAAATCAATTATTTTGAGCATAGTTGTAACCTAACCACTGATATTAAAAGTTACGCATTCTTCACTCGAATTATTGCTGTTTAGACAATTATCTATTCGTAATTTGAAGTGGTCGTAGTTAATGGGCATATTTTTTGTCTCATCGAGTACTGTTTGAAATGCTCGGTTGACGATTTAAGTTTATTTTAGGATCGCTTTTTGTAATATTTTCTTCTTTTTTTTTTATTGCTTATTTGATTATTTTGCTGTATTTTGTTGGGTTTATAGTAGGGGTGATTGAGATGGCGACGGGGGTTGGTAACAAAGTCGACGGTGCTGGTAATTTTGGTGCTCCCTGTCTGGGACTTTTCTACTAAGGCTGATTGTAGGTTTGGTATATTAGGCGTGGTTGGATAGTCCCTGGATAGATTGTCTACATCACAGTCAGATACTGTACGCTTTTCCATTCGAGTCTACAACAGGAGGTGTTTGGTTTTCGACAGGAATTAGTAAATAAGTATAATTGGGTCAATATTGAGTTCCATTGAGTGGGTCTTAAAGCTTGTATCGGGTGTCAGCGGTACTCGCGAACTGACCACCACAATAATTATTTAAACACTGAGCACGTTCGTTGTCGATCTTGAGATGTGTTGGTTGAGAAAGATAGGTTTTCCTAAATAACTAAGCACTAATACTTGTATTTTTAAGACTGAAACAAAATAGTTTATTATTACAATTTAAACATCAAAATCATTAAGTACACACGGTCATAAGCGTGTTAAACCGTTGGCCATGCCACTACGGGCAGAATCAGTTTGTAAATGTAAATTCGGTGTCTTCTTATTTTCGACAGAGTATAGTCGACGGTTTAAACGATTATGACAGTGTGTACTTACTAGGACGTCGCACCCACATGTGTTTTTTCCGTCTTATTCCGTCTTATCCCGTCCGCATTCCCGCGACTGGTGTACTTGCCAAATACCCCAATAGTTGTACATTTGACCAGTACATAATTAGGGTGTTCACACGACTGGTTAATATGGCAAGTAAAGACCAGTACCAAATATTGGCCAAATACTCCAGTCCTGGGAATCCTGACGGGATAAGACGGAATAAGACGGATAAAACACATGTGGGTGCGACATCCTAGTAAGTACACACTGTCATAATCGTTTAAACCGTCGACTATACTCTGTCGAAAATAAGAAGACACCGAATTTACATTTACAAACTGATTCTGCCCGTTGTGGCATGGCCAACGGTTTAACACGCTTATGACCGTGTGTACTTAATGATTTTGATGTTTAAATTGTAATAATAAACTATTTTGTTTCAGTCTTAAAAATACAAGTATTAGTGTTTAGTTATTTAGGAAAACCTATCTTTCTCAACCAACACATCTCAAGATCGACAACGAACGTGCTCAGTGTTTAAATAATTATTGTGGTGGTCAGTTCGCGAGTACCGCTGACACCCGATACAAGCTTTAAGACCCACTCAATGGAACTCAATATTGACCCAATTATACTTATTTACTAATTCCTGTCGAAAACCAAACACCTCCTGTTGTAGACTCGAATGGAAAAGCGTACAGTATCTGACTCAGAGATGTGATGTGATGTAGACAATCTATCCAGGGACTATCCAACCACGCCTAATATACCAAACCTACAATCAGCCTTAGTAGAAAAGTCCCAGACAGGGAGCACCAAAATTACCAGCACCGCCGACTTTGTCACCAAACCCCGTCGCCATCTCAATCTCCCCCTACTATAAACCCAACAAAAACACAGCAAAATAATCAAATAAGCAATAAAAAAACAGAAGAAAATATTACAAAAAGCGATCCTAAAATAAACTTAAATCGTCAACCGAGCATTTCAAACAGTACTCGATGAGACAAAAAATATGCCCATTAACTACGACCAATTCAAATTACGAATAGATAATTGTCTAAACAGCAATAATTCGAGTGAAGAATGCGTAACTTTTAATATCAGTGGTTAGGTTACAACTATGCTCAAAATAATTGATTTAATCAGAACCAGAATAACCACTATCAGTGGTAAAAACAGATTAACCGGAATACACAAGTCTTTTTTCAACGCATTGTCTGGTAAGGAACTATTCAATTATGAAAGTTATGACAGTAAAAATCCATTTAATTCATAAGAAGCCATCAAACTATGTGCCAAAAAAATTGCCGGTTACATCAATAAGAATAGGTTATAAAATCCTCTAAAAAATATCTAGTCGTATAAAAAAGGTAAAAAGTATTATACATTTCTCAAGATCAGGTTGACAAGTTTAAAACTATTAAAATGAACCCGATTTGCAGTTTAAATACCCCGTTATCTAACGCAATCAAACCAAATGGTGAATTCCAAATTTTTAAAAAGGATAATACTATACCACCCAACTGTGAGGTTAGGATGATAACCGTGGTTATCACGATATTTGGCACCACTTAAAAAATAATAACCAATGGCTATTATAGGTTATTCCTGAATCGATAGAAATAGTAATTAGTTTTTTAAAAGAAGCTGAAAACACAATTTATAATCAAACAGGTCTATAATCCTGAAAACAAATTACAAAGCATTTACAAAAAACACCCCCATAATTTCGAAATATATAAAAACCAGTCATTTTTCCAAAGAATACTTACCCCCTTTGCACCTACCTAACTATACAGATAATTTCAATAATAAAATCATGAAACAAATGGTACCGTATAATAATGTATATACGGTTGCATAAATACCCAAGAAATTCATGCTTTCTTAATTATTTAGTTAATAGTACAGTTTGATTGCGTACCTATGTGTTCAATATTATTATAACGGCAAAATAGAAACTATTATCTTATCCAACTTAGAATATGGCGCAGAATTATTCCTTTCAGCCAAAACCGGAGCACTAAAAACAATAGACCCAATACACAACACCTGCTTGCGCCTTGCCATCGGAGCATTTAAATCCAGCCCGGTAGAATCTATATTACAGCTAGTGAACCCCCTCTCTGGATCCGAAGAATTCAATTAGCACTAAATTTCGCCGCAAGATTAACTAGAAATAATACTGAAAAACTAATACCAGACCACATCAATCAGATTATCACAAAATACAGATTAGATTTTTCAAATATAATAAAAAACACAATTATACAAACACCCCCGTGGTCTACCAAAGTCAACATAAACACAGAACTTGCGGAAAACAAAAAAAAAGAAACCGCTCCAGAAATTTTCAAAAACCTGTTTTACGACCTTAATAACACATTTTTAGGACAAGACAAGACATATATACCGACGCTTCTAAAAGCGAACAAGGAGTAGGAATATCAATTATTATCGAAAAAAAAAATAACAACATATATATTACAAAATAAATGCTCAATATTTACTGCAGAAGCCATAGCCATAATATCAGCACTAAAACTTATTGAAAATGAGCCACATCTAAATTACAACATATTCACTGACTCGTTAAGCACAATCAACAGCATTCAAAATGCCTTCCAACCCAACGACTTTGCTACCATCATCTTAAACCAAGTAGAACAATTAAAAAACTTAAACAAGAATATCAAATTCATTTGGATACCAGGACATTGCAAAATAAACGGCAACGAATTAGCTGACCATCATGCAAAAAATGCAACATTATCCGAAGGCCCCAAACAAAAATACTACTCTATATTAGATTCAAAAAATCATATAAAAACTTTAACACAAAATATATGGCAAAACCACTGGTTTAACCAACAAAACAAACTACGCGAAATAAAACAAAATATAAATCCCTGGCCACTAATCAAAACATCAAGAAAAACTGAAATAATAATAAACCTACTTAGAATCGGCCACAACCACCTCACTCACGGACACCTCATGAACAATCAACCTCCAACAAAATGCACCTCATGTGGAGTCCCCCTAACTGTTAAACATTTGCTGACCAAGTGCAGATCGAATGAGGAAGAAAGAAAAAAACTCAACATGCCACCAACCTATACGAGATTATTGGTCCGGAATGCAATCCAGAAAGCGTCACTTCTTTCATCAAGGCACTAAAATTAGATAAAATTATTTAATAATTTATTAGGTAACTATAAGTCGGTATTATTGTAAAATTTTGTAAAATTTGTACATATTATATTGTATAACTCCTATCCTAAGCTAATGGCCTATGCAGCTGAAGCTACAAAGATCAATAAAAAAAAAAAAAAAAAAAGGGGGTCAAGTGGATGTCGCTCCGCTGTACAGTAGGTTACAAGTAGCCAGTAGGTCACTGTACAATGGACGGTATTAAATTTGAATTCAATGATATAATATCATTGTATACGAAAAACGATTCTTAGCGGAGACGGTATGTCAGTCTGGGATATTTTAAATTATATTGATATTGTTATTTTACGGTAGCTGCTAAGTTGAATTAATATTATTCATATTATTTAATTATTAACCTAAAATTATCAGTGATGCTATAAAAATATTATAATATATACTTTTACTCGTTAAAATTGATTTTAATATGTAATATCGTCCAAATTTGAACTTAAAATGTCTGTAAAAAATAACTGTGTTTAAATATTTTTTAGATTTTTGATTACAGTATGTACCATTTATTAGAATCTTTATTTTAAATTTTCAATTCTTAGTTATAAAAACTGACCATTTTATAGTTGTTTAATTACAATGATTGATCATTTTCGAGATTTTGATGAATTTTGTCAAAATTTGAACTTTAAATGATAATAAAAAAAATGTGTGCCTATGTATTTTT